>OV884012.1:3569051-4169051 GCA_930367205.1 Acanthosoma haemorrhoidale
AAACAATTGTTGCTTGAACATGAAAGCATGGTGAGTAATTTTTTTATATCAATAATTGTATCATTAATGGACTATAAAGTAGACTGTATTAATTGATGCTAGGGTTATTACCTCCCTTAATTAATACAATATAAAAGGTGTCCCAGAACTAACGCAAAATTTGATTTAAATAGAAAACACAGTTTTTAGCATTTTTGTTATTTTTTTATTGAATTATAAAGTATATAGGATAGGGTTATTTATAGAATAACACATCGGGCAAATGGCCTCCACGACTTTGCTGGCACAAACGCACTCTTTTGTCGAAATTTTCCATGACCATTTGGCATAAATGTGGTTGAATTTCGTTGATGCAGCGTTGCATTTCCTCTTTTAATGCACGGGTGGATGTGGGTTTGTTGACATACACCTTCGACTTCAAGTAAACCGATAAAAAGAAATCCAAAGGTGTTAAATCACACGATCTAGGGAGCCAATTCTGATCACCAAAACGAGTACACGACCTGGAAATGCCTCATGCAGTATTTGAATTGTTTCATGGTCTGTATGGCATGTGGCACCATCTTGTGGAAACCACATATTGGCCACATCAATATCGTCCAATTTCGGCACAAATAACTGTGTTATGGATTTTCAACAACACTCTCACGCACTGCTTGGATATTGACATTTGAACGGCTTGTTTTTGGACGACCAGTGTGTTTAGTGTCTCCAACTGATCCAGTCTCACTAGATTTTTCAATTAATCTCTTCACAGTTGATGAAGTCAAAACACTATTCCGGCCATATTTTGTATGAAATTTTCGAATTGCGGCCGCCAACTTTCATTATTTTTGAGATAATGTTCAACAATAAAGACACGTTGTTCTATCGTGTAACGCTCCATTTTTACTAACCCTTACCTGTCAGCTGTCAAATTTTTTTTTTTTTAGGGTTGCCACTACTTTACTGCACAAATGGTGGCAAATTCAAATCTTGCGTTAATTCTAGGACACCCTGTACATTGGATTGGAAGGGATTGTTTAGAAGCACAATGGCTATTAAATTAGTCTCTTTCATTTTATACCTTGCAGTTTATCTTGAGCTTGAGCTGTTCAAGCCTTTTTGGCGATGACGAAGTGAACTGTAGATCGGTGGTTCTCTGAGAATGGATCTCGTACAAGAAACAGAGGATGATGAATCAAAGACTTTAGTAGAGGCCAATCACCATCATACAAGTAGAGTGCTTTCAAAACACTTAAATGTCAGCCATACTTGTGTTATACATACACCTTCATGCTATTGGGAGAAAAAAATAAATAAACCTCTAGGCCCACTGTCTATCATTTTTTCACAGCTTTTGGCGTATTTTTAAAAAACCAAATATTCAAAAAAGAAAGCGAGGTAAAATTTTCATTTCTTATAGATTCAAAGTCAAAACGTTTCTCTAAACAAGGGGTGAAAAAGCTTACTAGCAATATACCCAATAAAATAAATTAAGAATATCCGCAATATCCGAGACCCGCAGTTTTAGAAGTCAATTTCTTTTAATGATTGTAAAAAACAATGTTTTTCAATTTGTTTGATTTTTTTTTTTTTTACCCACTAATATTCTTTAAAGCACCTTTGAACATGAAATTTGTTATGGGAATTCCATTTGATTGCCCGTTGTCACGAAAACTATATTTAACAGCATAACACATATTTACTCCCTGGCCAATAGTATTTATTACATACTAAGGCTTTGACGGACTATAATTACACGGAATCATTAAAATGAGATTAAGAACATTAAACTTTTTTTATTTTTTAAATAATATTTATATTCAACAATCCGAAGTACGAATCTTAGGGGTTGTTAGAGAAACTGGGTCTCAATGTTTATGCTAATAAAATTCATTCAATGAATATGAGAACTGTTGGGTACTGCACACACTTCGTTTCAAGTTTAACAAAGGCATGTACAGATTCAAAACTGTTGTTTATTGTAAATTTGGAATTTTTGATAGATCGCATAATTGTTTACGAACCCTTAGTATAATAATATTACACACAGACATCTCACTTTCAAACTTTTAACACCATTGATCTTTCCATGAGACGAACCGTTAGTCTGGGTACAGGAAGCTCTGGGGAATAATCTACACAGGAACTTGGACATATCCCATAGATTAGATAAAAAAACGTCATCATTCAAGAAAAAAAAAAATAAGAAGTTCTCAGGGGAAGTTTTTTCTTCTGTGGGGAAAACTGCACTAGGAATGTAGGTAGCACACATCTGAAAACTGCACTAGGAATGTAGGTAGCACACATCTGAAAACTGCACTAGGAATGTAGGTAGCACACATCTGAAAACTGCACTAGGAATGTAGGTAGCACACATCTGAAAACTGCACTAGGAATGTAGGTAGCACACATCTGAAAACTGCACTAGGAATGTAGGTAGCACACATCTGAAAACTGCACTAGGAATGTAGGTAGCACACATCTGAAAACTCTCCATTAACAGCAGTTCCTAGTCTTCGATGCACTGCATCAATTTAACCTAAGCGTTGGAATTACAAACATATTTCTGGAGTATGTCAAGTATTTGCCTTATTAGGCAATAGGTAATTACGATAAATGTTCTCATTCATACCATATTTACAAAGAGCCCAGAGACCTCTCAAATCCGCATAGTTGTCACCTCCCTCGCATGCGAAAGAGGAAGTGGAGTCTTGGGAAGTCCCCTACGCTCCTCCGTCAGCTGCGTGACCGGATACGAGCCAGTGGAGGCTGACGAAGAGCGCGAGAGCCACAGACGCTCAGGACATGATTGCAGAAACTGGCCATTGCCGTCACGAGGCCACTACAGTTTTAGTCTCCGAAGAGGATTACAGGGATGAGTGGCGCAGTGCAATGACTGTGCTAGGGGATTAGCTCGCGTCTCTGAAGTATACCTGTGTGGTCGGGTACCTACATTATTCCAATTACAGCGACAAATATATATATATATATTTTTTAGTGCAATTATTAATAGCCTTGATACAATAATAATTATTCTGCTCGATCTGTGGTTCTCCTCAGGACGACAAATGAGTAGCTAGTTTAAGAAAGCACTAATAGAGGAGAAACTATTGAGAAAATCGATTTTAAAGTTGCGTTGTCAACAACCCCTATTGAATCAGAAGCGTGATAACCCACAATACATGTGCTCTGTGCACTACCTCTCTTCTGTCCGCGTGGTGTCTTCATCCCAAGCGTCTGATATCGGTGGCTAGAGCACTTCTGCGCCATTTTCGCTCTCCAAACTGATATGGGAGATTTAAGTTTCTTCAAAGGTACTAGAACAAACTAAGTGTTCAGGTACAAATCCTCACAAAGAAGGAAGTGCGGACATGCCGATAACTCAAGCATCAAACACACACATGGCGATAAAAGCCCGTTAAGACTTCCAGCCAGATCGTCGTGGTCCATTGTCCTTGACTGGGGGGGATTCCTCCGGGGTTAGTCATGAGCGCCTTCGGTGTGCTAACTGCACTCTAGTGGTGGACACGGTGCATTGTGCTGTCCAAGGTGAGTCACCCTCTGCCTCCCGTTCTGCCCGTTTTCTTTCTCCTCGTTGTAGCCCTGGTTGGATCAGACGAGAGGGGTCGAGGTGCTGGCGCCACCGGATAGTTCAAGGCTTCTAACTAAACTTTATTGCCGGTGCTCTAGCTAGCTAGCAACCGTCCTTTTACAGCGTAACGGCCCATTAATAGAGATTGGATCCCGAGGGAATGGCTTACTTTCGAACACGGATAGGGGTAATGTTGACCCTCTGTCTGCTTTACGATAGGGCTCGTAAGCATAATACGAGTACTTATGGTCTGTGCCATGTATAATTTTATTTCGCCACTTGGCTATAACATATCTGAAAAAATATCTGAATGGAAGAATGTTTTGTGAGTTCAACTTAGGTTGATAAAATAGAGTTGACAGATTTACAAAATAAAATTACTAGTGTGAGGGTTGTTGACGGGGCTCATTTGTCTTTAACCAAAACGCAAAAATAAATTTTTTCTATACAAAAAATGAACTCAAATCAGTCAAATATCTTCCATTATTATGGTAATTTCATGATCCCGCGCTCGTAGAACTTCTGGTGCAAAAAACTCAACCAAGTGGGATTTGAGGTCATCGTCATTACTGAAATTTTGTACCGTTTAAAAAGTTGTGTAAACTTAGAAATAAATAATGGGTGCGACATCACTTCCCAACCAAGCTCCAATAGTTTCGTAGGTGTTGCTAAAGATGTGTGAGGCCTCGAATTGTCGTGGCGGAACCCAAATATCGAGCTTCTTAACAAGTCCAAGACGTCTTATATGATTTTCAATTGTTGTGTGTGATACATTTAACTGTTTTGCAATCTCTCGTACAGTTATATGACGATTCGATTCAATTATGGCTTTCATTTTCTCATCATCAACTTCAGGTGGTCGACCAGAACCAAATTTAAACCACTTCTAACACATGCGTTCTGTTAAGCAATCAACACCATAAACTTCACATATCGCCTTGTGAGCCTCAGCTGCTTTCTTGCCTTTATGAAGAGTAAAGTGTGTCGAAAATGCTTATTTTTGCACTCCATGTTAAAACAGACAGTTGTAAAGCAAATTACACGGAATATGTTTCTATAGCAACCTAAAGGTATCGACTACCAAATCTCAAAAGAAAAAAATCCTAACATTGGCAAAAGAATAAGGAAACAAACATAACGCTATCTACTGGTGCAAACCGAAATCACTTTCTTGCCAACCCAATATATTCACGGCCAACTGTTGACTCAGCATAAAAACAACACGATTGATATTTATAAACACTTCCCAAAAACTAATCATAAATATATATTAATTTATAATAAACATAACGGTAAATTCTATAATTATGAAAACAGTGCAGGAGACACCACTTGCGTATTGTAGCTAACTTTAATTCTTAATAAACACTATGTACAATTTGTACTAACAAATGATGCTCTTGAATTCAAATAACGTTCCGTTTGTATTATATTTAATGATGTCGTGTTAAATGATATGTTGTAAATAAAATAATATTTTTGAGGGATTAAGGCTGTATGAAAAACCCAAAAAACAAAAATACATCGTGTTAGTTATTGCGGTTAGCCATATAAAATTAATTCCTACACGTCTAGCGGTACTTCTGCGTAAAAAAAAAAAAACAAAAGGAAAAAACTATTCACGTGCAATAAACAGTGGCCATAAAATGATTCAACAAGAATAATGATGACATTTCACATGCAAATGGCAACGGATGGAATGCGCCTTCGGCGAGATGAAAGAACTCTTTATATTTTTTATTAAACATAACCTTGTCACTTGCCTTTTATCGTGCCGAAGATAGGTTCATATGCGTTAAGATTAAACCTTTCTTCGAACTATTAATTATTAAACTGAATATGACAGTTTAAATTATACAACAACAATAATTCGTATTGTCAAGGGACTGGCCGTTTGGTACGAATTATCGGGAGTACAACATTAAAAAACATATTAATGCAAACATGTATGTATTAAGGAGTATGCACATTGTAGTAAGGATAAAAACTATGCAATAAACAATGAACATACTTATGTTCTAGATTAACTAAATACCAATCATTTGTACGAAAAAAAACTTTCTTTTGACGCAGTCCTTGCAGACGGGTATTGTCAATTCCTTTGTATATTTCCTCCAACTGGTACATTTGAATTCCTTGCTTGCGCGAACCACTTTGTTTAAGTTCTCTTTAAGTTGTGGGTTATCACCAGTCTTGAAGCGTTTTACTTTGCTGCTTGATGTCTGGGAAGTGATTTTGTTCTTCAGGATTTATGTGATCGTGGAACGAGGGACGTTAAAACACTTGGATACGTCAATTTGCTTAAAGCCACTGTCCACGGCCTTTATGATTTGTTGTTTCTCTTTAATAGAGAGGCTAACTTTTTTCGAAGGCATGGTAACGTGTCAGAACGATAACGAAAACGAGACTTAACTGTAGAAACGAAAGAAAAGCTTAGTACAATTCCTAAAACTTTCCATCTCTCC
This sequence comes from Acanthosoma haemorrhoidale, assembly GCA_930367205.1. Taxonomy (NCBI): domain Eukaryota; kingdom Metazoa; phylum Arthropoda; class Insecta; order Hemiptera; family Acanthosomatidae; genus Acanthosoma; species Acanthosoma haemorrhoidale. The sequence continues at coordinate 3,575,094 of OV884012.1, forward strand.
TCTCCTTATTTCCTTTCAGTAAACAGAGTACGAATTACATATGGGATTTCATAGAAAACATTTATCTCGCACTCATTCTGCTCTCTGGTCTCTCACTGTCCTCTTTCCCTTTCTTGAAACAGTACGAATTAACGAGGTTTTTAAGCTGGAAATACGTATTATAAGACGTTTTAAGTCACCTCGAGCCTAAACATAATACGAATCGCCGAGGGGACTAAAAATCCATTGTTTTTATACCACTTACCGGGATTTTCTCTGGGGACCGGCAAATTTGTACGAATTAGCCGGAAATACAATTAGCCGGAAATACGAATAATCGGGATTCCACTGTATATTCAGCTAGTGTATAAAATATATTGGAATAATACTGAGAGGTCTTTAGATGACATGTGCCTACATAGAATTTATAATTTATTCGTTCAGTACAAAAGACACCTACTGAAGGATTGACAGATGAAACCCGCTAAAGTAGGTCACTTCGACAAACACCCTGTTCAAATGTATGGGTCAGAGTCCCATGAGACGGTTTTGTATTATGACGCTTTTGTCTATTCACTGTATTCTACGTTAAAAATGTAAACAGGTATGGTAATACAAATTTATCGTCGGATTCTCGTGGAATGGTATAATTATAAAACAGTTTTATTGTCTTTCCACAACTTATCACATCTTCCATAATTTAAGAGCGCTTTTGACAGCTCTAAACTGTCACCTTCAGTTATCTCCAATTAGGATTTTTGGGAAGATTTTTCATAATCACATTAGTAATAAATATTAGATAGGAACTGAAACTTAGTTAACTTGCCAGTTGCTCCAATCATGTCCTGAGCGTCTGTGGCTCTCGCGCTTTTGGTCAGCCTCCACTGGCTCGTATCTGGTAACGCGGCTGGCAGAGAAGCGTGTGGGTCTTCCCAAGACTTCGCTTCCTCATTCGCATGCCACGGAAGTGACAACCATGTGGATTTGGGAGGTCTCTGGGCAGTTTGTAAATACTGTATGAATGAAAATTGTAAATATGGTACTCTAGACATGTTCATATTCCTCGTCCATTATCATCATTGAGCGCGGGTCGATTCTGAACTGAAACTTAGTTAGGAAGAAATCTTAGCGAAATTCTGACAAAATGAACCAGAAAGCCCTCAGACGTTGAGTTTCACGCCCTGGTGATAGGGAATGATAGGGTGGCACTACGGTTCACTGACCACACCATCTCTCCATTATCTCGGCGCCTAAATGGTCCTGTAGGCAAGTACACACAGGGCTATCGGGATTCTTCTTCAGCATCAATGGTTATCAGGCATTCCCTTTTAATTCTTCATCTTATAAAATATAAGCAACAGGCATAGCCCATGTTTAACGACCCCTAAGAAGAGAAAGTGGTTGTTAAAAGCTTATATGATAGAGGACGTCAGGTATTGCTTTACTCCAAGGGCACGAGGTCTGAGTGGGTGGTGAAATGGTATTTTAAACTAGATATATTTTTCTTCGTAACACAACGCGCTTAATTACCCAAAATTATGTTTATCCAAAAATTAGTTTAAAATAACTTTAGAAGCTGACCCTACCTCTCTTCGAAGCATAAATGAGGCGTTTTTACAGTTCAAAACTGCGTCCTCGGATTAAACCTTGCTTTTTTTTTTTGTCTCTGTAAAATTTCTGAAAATTGATTGGCTGGTTTTTTTGTTTTTAGTACACAATGCCCGAATACGTAGTAATTTTCCAGTATGAAATTAAACGATACAACAATATAAAAGTGAGACACTACAGAGCTTATTACCTGACTATTTAGTCTCCTAGCTGTAATAGTTATCGGATATAAAGAAGTTAAGGAAGCAAGGAGGTGTCTATTAAAGGAGGATTGGACACTTCCGGTGTCAGAAAAGGTCTCTACTTAAGTCTAACTTATACTGGGAGTACACAGCGTCTTGCTTTGGCAAAGTGTTCGTGTCTTTTTTGGGAATAGGGACCCCTGATTGTTTTTGATAATTTCTCTAGTCTATTATCTGTAAATGAACGGTTCGGGGAAAGTGTTTAGTTAGTAAAAGATTTTTTAGTGTTTTGAACAAATTATTACCGCTATTTCTGTTGCGCCATGAAAATTCACACAAATATGAGTCAAAACTTCTTCTTGTACCATGTTCTTTTTTGTTTCTTGCCTTTGCTTGTGCCCGTAACGATGTATGACTGACTACCTGTGGTGGGATCTACGAAATTTTGTGAATGATTCACAGGTACAATGCTGGTAATTCATTCCTGGTATGTTAATAATGCGGGTGTAGGATGCCCACATGTCAGATATAATGGTTGTACCGGGCTGAATACATTCTGATATTGTTTTCAGTATTGTTTCCGATGTACGGTCTGGCACGCAATACATGAAGCATTGCTTATCTTCCCGACAAACACCTCCGAAGACCCATTGATTAGGATAAATTCTACCAACGTGATTTTTACGACGAGAAAAAACGCGATTCGTCTATCTCAACTGTTTTCCCCGGCCCTCCGATCTTTAGATAAAGTTTCATTTTATGTCCAAAAGTACACATTTTTTCACTATACAATGCCCCCTTTTAGATTGAAGAAACAAAACCACTTTTTCCTTCGTATCTACTTCAGCAGCTAAATCAAATAACGGCATGATGTTTCCCTTCAGGATGACAAAACTATACTGAAATATTATCAGGTAGCAAGGTTCACTAAGACGGGTCGAAGTAAACATAAATATAGATAAAAACATTATAGGTGGTAAAATAACCAAAACAATGCTAGATATCAGTGGGGTCCCTATTCCTGAGAAGACCCCCAGGACCCTGGAACCTAGGTTTCTACCCGGGACTACCATCATGATATTCAGGACTCCCTTGACTGTATTCGGACCATCTCTGGATATTTTCCCTCTGCATCCTGTAAGTTAATTAATCAAATTACATTAAAAAATAAAGAAATTCTTCGAAAAATATTGGTTCTACTCAACCCATTTTCTCATTGGTCTTGCTCATAATGACTAAACCGATCGTTATGTGATTTCCCCTCATTTCTCAACTGAGGCGATTTCTCATAGTGGAAATTCACCAATGTTTCGTAACAGGTTTCCGCCAGTTCTGTGTTCTATGTTATTCACCAGCGTACACAACCTTGGCATATTATTATTATTATATTATACAGCAATAAAAATGTAAATGGTAATAAACTTTCGAATAGCTTCTGACCCTCTTCGAAGCTAGCTGGTGTAGTGGTGTTGACTGACCGACATTTGTATGCTAATGAACTTGCACAGGCTGTCTCTTCAAGTGTACGAGGAGGAACAAGTGTGTTTGTGTTCGTCGCTTGGTGGCTCAGGGTCAGGTGAGGTCACCTCTGCGTATTTGTTTTAAAGGTACGCCACACAATAGGTTTAAATAATACCTTTTGACCTAAATCCAAGCCAATGTTGATGGATTGGCTTTAATATAACCTATAATGTTTGACTGAATCGAGAAGAAATCACAGGTCATTTAATTCAACACGTCTTCTTTGATCGACTTTTCTTTTTTTAGTTTCAGTACAAACAAACGCTATTCTTTTTGATGTGATATCAGCTTAAAATATATTATGGTAACAAATTCACTGGAATTTGTTCAAAAATATATAGTTATTTGCAGTATGTATAGCCTGCCCATAAAGCTTTAGTATTTTATCGACACCATGTCATTTAACTGTCAACGATTCTACTTTTGAGGAATGAACAATAATTATATATATTGAAACTTCTTTATTGTGATGAAATTGTAATCTGCCTTATTAGGCAATAAGTAATTGTGATAAATGATCTCATTCGTACACATTTACAAGTTCCATTCACTCGCTCATTCATACAGCATTTACAAACAGCCCAGAGACCTCCCAAATCCGCATGGTTGTCACCTCCCTCACATGCGATAGAGGAAATGGAGTCTTGGGAAGACTGACAAAGTGGAGCCTGACGAAGAGCGCGAGAGCCACAGACGCTCAGGACATGATCGGCCATTGCCAGGGCCCCCCACTGTCACGTGTTTATAGCAGGTCACGAGGCCCCTGCCGCTTTAGTCTCCAAGGAGGATAATAGGGATGAGTTCAAGAATGTAAGGTATATTAAGATCATTATGAAGGGTTTTGTTGCTGACTTAATAAGGGGCATTAACTATTGTTCTCAGGACTTTTGATTGAAAGGATTGGGTACACTTGATGCTCGACTTTTTTGCTGTCCCCCGTAGCTCTGTTCCGTGTGTCTAGATTGGCTTAAATATAACTTTGTAGATTAGTAATTTATTTTCTATTGAAAGATGATTTTAAAAGATACAACAATTCGAGCAGTTCAAAAAGTTTTGAGTGGAAATACAAAGTATAATGTTATCTTGTAACTTCTGACTACACAATAACGCTTACCTTAAACTAATAGTTAATAGATTACTTAAAATACTCATATTCCCTTTGTCTATATTATCCAAAAGTAAGACTCATGAAACCTCAAGTTCATGAAATAGTAGCTGTTTAATTATTGTTCACATTACCTTCACCCTCTGCCGCAATTCTAGTTTATTTTAATTCCGAGATAGTACGGTACTTAGGCTTCCAGCTCGACAAACGGCTGACCTGGAACCCACATACGAGGCTAAACAGCCGCTTTGGACAACTGTACAGACTACTTCGAAGGACATCCCATCTGTTCCTAGTTCATGAAATTCCATACTAGCCTCTCCAACCACCCTAACCCCCTAGCACAGTCATTGCACTGCGCCACTCATCCCTATAATCATCCTCGTAGATTAGAGTGGAAGTGGCCTGGTGATCTGCTATAAGTACGTGACTTTGAGAGTCCTGGCAATGGCCAGTTTCTCCAATCCTGAGCGTCTGTGGCTCTTGCGCTCTTAGTCAGCCTCTCCTTCGTCAGACTTCCCAAGATTCCGCTTCCTCTTGCGCGTGCGAGGTAAATGACAACCATGTGGATTTGGGATGTCTCTGGGCTGTTGTAAATACTGTATGAATGAGAAGAGAGATCTCTATTACTTATTGTCCACTAAGGCAGATCATAAGACTCTAGACATGTTCATATTCCTCACCCACTCGTCATCGTTGGCTGTGGTTCCATCATTCGATACTTGGAAAGTATGACTACTTTCCAATTTCGAGAAGTACAATTGTGTCTGTGTTTGTGTACAGAAGAGAAATGTAGGAATGCAGGATGTCGAAGACAATCACCGAAGAGGAATCTTTTTAGTCCTTATCGACGACAGCAGATGTCAAGTCTTCAAGATGGCTATAAAGACTCCCATGCCATGGATTCGAACTTGAAGTTTATTGTCATAGCCACATATGGAATTTTTATTGTACCATAATCTTTAGTGTTCAATTATACTTCCTTATATAAACGACCTCTTTCTTATTGAAACCTTTTGCATATCAAAGAAAATAAGCAATATCGAGGCGAACATAAACTGGGGTGAGTTTCTCGTATATTGCTTCAGTGGGAGGTTTAATAAAGTGCTCTGCCTCTATCTCTAAGAGCTTGGTTGAGTTCTCTCATCAAATCTCTAAAAGGGCAGGAAAATTATTCTTTAACTAGAAGCTCTGTGAATGAAAAAGTGGAGTTTACTCTAAGTACAATAAGCCCTTGTACCTTTATTAATATTATAAAGTTGAGTAAACTAATGTATAATGTACGTCATTATACTTTTGTACAATGCAGATCGCAATGTGTTGAAATCAGAAATCGTATAAAATGTAACCAAGCTTCAGCAAATATAATGAATAAATTGTATAATATTTTTTGTAAATTAGAGGTTATGGGGTGGGGATGTGCCAAACAAGAAAGGTTAAAATTAAAAGTAAACAAAAAAAAAAATGTTCGTAACGCTCAATACTTAACGTATGAGACTAAATGGGACCTCCCATGGGATATTCTTATTAGATGATGTATGGTAGTAGCTGGAGGATTGGACACAGAGAGGATTATGGGGCTGCTGGCTCAAGAATGTTTTTTGATTTAACTCATTTACAAAATTCTACTTTTTATAAAGTGAACTCTATAAGCTCCTCATTTCCGGTAAATTTTCACATTACTGTTTTACAAATTTTTTGTATGTTTCATTGTAGATTGTACATCTTCAATTCAGACTGTCAACATTGGGCTCACTTAGATAGAGAGATGAAATTGACTATGGCTTTGGGTACAGTTATGTTCTACAACAATTTTTGGAACGGAAGGAAAAATAAATTTCAAAAATCCGACTCAATTACTTATTAATAAAAATTAAATCATTATTATACTATGTTACAAATAATAGCCAGGAATTCGTAGTAGTATAGGACACATAAAGAATTTTTCTGTCTGTGTGTATGTATGACCTTATCAAATAAACATAACATTTTTTATCCTCATGCACAGCTTTTTTTCCAATTTTTTTTTTGCTAGTTTGATTGGCAGGTTGGTCTCAATACTGGGGAAGCATGGAACAGCTTACTGTTTTGTGTAATATTTTTGACTTATTTTTTGGTCGAAATTTGGGTTAGAATGATCTTTACTCATCCTCAGATTAGGTTACGATGATCCGAATATATATTTTTTTTCTTTGATCTGAGATAGCCTTGAAGAGATCACTGGCCACCATAAACTCCTCTCCTCCTTATACTTCGCCTAAATAATTACCGCAAAGAAGGGACAAAGAGAAAATGAAGCCTTTGTCTTCTGGGTCTCATCACAGCACGTTATTCTTTTGGCCCTTGTTCGGGTTTGAACACTCTCAGGGCGTGAACAAGAATATAGCTTGGAGAAATTATACTCCAGAAATAGTAGACAACAACTAACTATAAGAATGATTGTGGGAACCAAAACATTTTCTTTGGTGAAATTTTATAACAAAAATGGACAATTTGAAAGTTTCGGGATGCTTTTGATATTATTATTAAAATTTCCATTGAATCTAAAACGAATCCTGAACTCATTAGAGGCAATTATAGACCTCGAAAAGTCAATCAACCATTTCTTTCTTTTTTTTATTCACCAAATGATATCTTAAATTGCTCATCTTGGAGATTTTTTGTGGATTTTTTTTTGGTGGTTCGCTGTGAGCAATTACCTGACGATGTGTGATTGCTTACAACGAAATGAATTAGGGTTGGATAAATTTGACAGGGCGGGTATATAAAAAAAAAAAATTTCGGTTTTGTTTATTTAACATTCCGCAGTATGTTCCTAAGATTGCAATTTAAACCCAATATTGCAAAAATTCGTTGAAAAAAAAAACTGATTAATATTGTTTTCGTAGAAGTCTTTCTTGAGAAAAATATAAGCCTTGAGTTGGTTCATCAAAATTCAGCAATTTTCAGGTCTTGACAACATTGCATTCAAACGTATAATTTTGTCATTTGTGAAAATTGACTGGACTACCATAAGCAATACTTTGAAAAAAATTTTTGTAATCCTACTTTCAATTGATAGCTTCAAAAATTCAACCCATCGCTTTCAAAATTCAGTTAATGAGTTGTATAACTTCGAGGCATTTTAATGGTTTTTTTTTACTTTACTAATCGCGGTCGTTGCTAAATATTGCATATCCAAATGTGTAATAAAACAAAAACAAAAAATGGTTTTGAATGTTCCATACAAAAGGCAAAAAACGACATTTGCATTAATACCTAACATTACTAACTATGATTTATGCCTTATATCTGCTCTGGAAATAAGTTTTCAAAAATGAGACAGAAACAACTCAAAAATTGAAATTTGAAAAACTGCAGTTTTGCCATTACAGTAAAAATCTTCTCTCAAACGATAGACAGATCAAATCAAAATGTAAAGACTTTTTTTTTTGTATTGAGTACATTTTTATTTATCTTGCTACTGTTAGATAATTTCGTTAATTGATATATATAATAAAGTAGCTATGTACAATATTATGAAAAACTATTGAAACCAAAAGCCGCTTGTCGTATTTAGGCGTTCTCGAAATCAGGCCGGTTGGTTTTGCCAGTTGGCCGAAGTTCCTACAGATGAATAAAAACCCCAGGACGTCAAAACCTCCCAGAAAATAACCCATTATAAGAACTACATTTAGTGATGATTGTCAATGGCGAAATGATCTTGCTAACCAAAGCCTGGTCAGTTGGTGGTGGTTGGGCTAGCAGTCGATTCACATAGCTGCTGTTTATGCCATCAATACTAACGAGAGAGCAGCAGTTCTTTGATCTGTTGAAGCAAATCACAGGTTTCTCTATAGGCCAGTGGAAATAAGTAAATATTCATATATCAATACATACAAGTAAAGTGATTTTAACTTCTAGGCAGCTGTGTGGTATATATATATACTTTTCCTATCCGTTATAGGGTAAATAAATGTGAAGATTTTCGTTTGTGCATCACATTCGAAAAGAATAAAATATTTGGGCACTACGAGTTGTTTATCATGCTTTAGTCTCTTTTCACCAAAGACGTATAATACTAAAAGTTGAGCGTCTGTGGCTCTCGCGCTCTTGGTAGGAGTGTTGCTCCGCGGTGACGCGGCTGACTGGGGAGCGTGGGGGACTTCCCAAGACTCTGCTTCCTCTTTCGCATGCGAAGGAGGTGACAATCATGTGGATTTAGGAGGTCTTTGGGCTGTTTGTAAATAATGTATGAATGAGCGAGTGAATGAAAATTGTAAATGTGGTATGAATGAGAACATTTATCTGAATCACTTGTATTGTAATTCAATCGTAAACTCACAAAAATTGTATATATATGTTTTTTTGAAATAGTACTCCTTAATAATGCCTGATCAATGGATTTAAGTATCCGAATACATAAACTCTACTAGCAATATATAAAGTATGTATCTTTTCTAAGGATACATATATCCTTTTATGTATTTACCTTTCTTACCTACAATCCCCACGCTAAATTACAGGGATGTCATCTGACTATTCAACTACTAACAGATTTGAGTCTTCTATCAAATCCTGAGCGTATTGCATTAGCGTGAAATACTCAACTAATTTATCAATAGCCCCAATTGGAATTTAAACCCTAGTGTAATTTACTTAAATAAATTAACCTGGTGGTCCATCCAGATTCAATTATATAAAAAAATAGAATTTTATATACAATTTATTTTATTACAAATGCTACAAACGAGTAGGCTTTGCGCTCCGACACGCTTATATCCTGCCCTTTTGGACCTAGTCACTCTCCATTTGGGGGAGGGCGGTATTCCATTCTCATCCTGTTGTGTTATGAGAATATTCTTTCACACCAAGTTTCAAATAAGTTAGTACGTCGTTCAAAACACTGTTCCCGGGCCTCCCTGGCTCCTGAGTCCCATATCCTTTCTGGCACTTCCTTCCGGAAAGGTTGTATGTCACAGGTCTTTATGATGGCCCATAGAAGAATTTGGGCCCTTTGAAAACACATCTAAAAACCTTAAAGTCGTCCCTAACTTTAGGCTCTTTAGGCAGTCATCTCAGAAATTATATCAATTAATATTAATTCTAATTTTACCCTTCTTGTCCTCAAGAAGCATTCAAAAATGAACTAATTGCTCGAACCCAATGTGATTGATGTAAATGCTATACTGGTTATTGTTTAAGGTATAATTATATGATTTAATTTGTTTTCTATTTCCCTTGTGGCTAAAGGGCATATCAAATTGTTTAAAACCGGACAATATAAATCTGTTTTAACTGGCTCGAGTAAACTAGAGTGTTTCTATAACCAAAAAAAATAAATAAATTTGATTGCAGTTAGTTAAGCGTATAAAAAAACCTCCTTCAGCTTGATAATTTCTAGATATAGTCCCCCTCTTTTGTATGTGTATTGTATTTCAGAATACATCTACAGAAAATGTCAGAACATCTAGCAGCTGACCACATCACCCCTCTTAAAGTTTTTGAGCAATAGGAAGGTGATTAAAGGTTCCACGCCGTACGATTCCGATAAACGAAACCCCAGCGACCCATTTCTTTTTTACGTTTTATAATGCATACACTTCTATTCTACCTAGGCTTCAAAAACGCTCAAGGGGAAGCATAAGAAGCGTAGCGGAGTAAAAATCCATTAAAAGCGTACTTTAACCATTGGAAAGCAGCACTCTGTCCGTCATTGTGCTTGTAAAACGGCCCCTTGTAAAGAAGAAGGCTGGTTGATCTGTCTCCGTACGGTCTGTTGTGAGCAACGGGATATTTATATGCCGCTCTTGTGGGCCACACATTTAAAAACCAAATGTCCAGCTTGGAATTAGAACGAGTTTGTCTCGTCACTTTCTATGTATGTTCTGACTTCATACGAGTAACACTTATAGTGGAGGCAATACTATAGCAGGTTTCCTGCACAAAACATACAAATTGTCTGGCTATCGCTAGCCTAGTGATATTAATATCAACATTTGTGCAGTAAGTTATAATATATAACATTTGTTGATATTTCCTTCTAGTTATGTCAAATTTGACTGAAAATGGACTAACTATTAAACGTCGCAACAAAGAATAATGAATGAATAAATAACATTTCTAATGAAGGATATGTTTGTTTTGTTTTTTTTTTGTAAAATTATCGGATATTTTTGAATTATATCGATTTGGGTTACCGAATTGAAATCCGTTCTGTTTCTCTTTAATACGTCCAATAAGTCTCTTTATAGACTGCAGAAATACTTCAAATTTTTCAGGGAGAACTCGTTCGTGATTATAATCGTTCCAATTTTAGCAGAAGCTAGTACGATTCCTCTCCCTGTAACCGAGATAGTACGGTATCTAGGCTTCCGTCTCGACAAACGACTGACATGGAACCCACACACGAGGCTAAAAAGACAAGAACTAAACCAGACCCTTTGGACAACTGTGCAGACTACTTCGAAGGACATCCCATCTCTCAATAGAAAACAAATACTAATTTACAAGGTTATACTTAAGCCAATATGGACATACGGAATAGAGCTATGGGGGACAGCAAAAAAGTCGAACATCAAGCGTATCCAATCCTTTCAATCAAAAGTCCTGAGAACAATAGTAAATGTCCCTTATTACGTCACCAACAAAACCCTTCATAATGATCTTAATATACCCTACATTCTTTAACTCATACCTTCCAAGTTCATAAAATTCCATAGTAACCTATCCAACCACCCTAATACCGTAGCACAGTCATTGCACTGCACCACTCATCCCTATAATCCTCCTCGGAGACCGAAACGGCAGTGGTCTCGTGACCTGATATAAATGCGTGACACTAGGAGTACTGGCCAGTTTCTCGAATCTTGAATTCTGAGCGTATGTGGCTCTCGCATTCTCCCAAAACCATGCGGATTTGGGAGGTATGTGGGCTGTTTGTAAATACCGTATGAATGAGCGAGTCTAATTTTACTTCGTTCAAATATATGATATATTCTATATACGTGTACATAAATGTATATGTGTAGTGAATGCCAACACTTCACTAAGTTACGAAACCTAAGCTACACTCAACTGTAGGCATTGTCCTCCTCAAGTACTTGAGTTCAGGTCAAGTCCTCTCCATACCAAGTACTTAACAAGTACCATCATCCCAGCTGTTCGTGAGGGTCCATACACCATTCCTCACACCCTGTGCTAACTCATGTACGTTAACTGTGGCAAACTTCACTGGAAACATTTCAATCAGCTAAGATACCCAGGCAGAATATTAGCCTCTTTATAAATGTTTTATTTGTTTTTTCAATTGAGTCAACAACAATTTATTAAGATAAAATTACAATCTGCCTTATTAGGCAATAAGTAATTGAGACCATATTTACAACATCATTCACTCGCTTATTCATACAATATTTACAAACAGCCCAGAGGCCCCCCCAAGTCCACATGATTGTCACCTCCCTCGCATGCGAAGGAGGCAGCGGAGTCTTGGGAAGTCCAACACGCTCCTAAGTCAGCCGCGTCACTGGATAAGAGCCAGCGGAGGCTGACCAAGATCGTGAGAGCCACAGACGCTCAGGACATGATTAGAGAAACTGGCCATTGCCAGGACTCCCACTAACACTTAGTTGTAGCAGGTCACGAGGCCACTGCCGTTTTAGTCTCCGAGGAGGATTATAGGGGTGAATGGTGCAGTCCAATGACTGTACTAGGGGATTAGGGTGGTTGGATAGGCTACTATGGAATTTTATGAACTCGGAAGGGATGAGTTCAAGAATATAGGGTATATTCAGATCATTGTGAATATAAATGTTTATTAAACAAATTAATAATTTGTCTAATGTAGCGTCTTAATCAAAGAATTTAGCTGTTTACAAAAGAAAACATTAAAAATTGACTGACTACGAATTATTTTTTTTGTGTAATAATTGATAATTAACAGGCAATAATATAAAATATTCCAGCAGGTTCCAGGACTCTAACCCAAACCCTTCCCTCCGACATCTCCCTATGCTGAGGTAGCCGAGCACTGTCTTCCCAGTTTATAATTGTTAATAAAATAATTCTTTCCATGACATTTCCTGACGACTCGATGAATTCCCCCGCCGGGCCAGAAGGTTGAATGATTCACTTCCGACCGTTGACGAAAGAGAAAAGTAACGCTGACGATTCGAAATATTTCTTCTCTCGGAGAGGTGAAACCTCCTCCTGACCCCAAAGGGCGAGTGCCACAGCTGCTCACTAATTGTCGGGAGACACTTAACGGACCGGAAACTTCCCGTTGAAATATTTATTGCTTATAATATGATTGTGATAAGTATTAAAGGAAGTGGGCAACTTCTTCTAAAGAAAGAAAATACCGACATGTTGTCATTCAATGCTGAGCGGCAAGCTGAATCACAAATCATGATTGGGTTGGCAAGAAACTGATTTCGGTTTGCACCAGTTAGAATTTTTGAGATTTGGTAGTCGATACCTTTAGGTTGCTATAGAAAGAAATTTCGTGTAATTTTTTTCACAACTGTCAGTTTTAACGAGGAGTGCAAAAATGAGCATTTTCGACACATTTCACTTTCTTATTTTCATAAAGGCAAGAAAGCGGCTGAGGCTCACAAAGAGATATGTGAAGTTTATGGCGTTGATTGTTTAACAGAACGCACATGTCAGAATTGGTTTAAAAAATTTCGTTCTGGAGATTTTTCACTGTAATATGAGCAACGTTCTCTGGTCGACTTTCTGAAGTTGATGATGATTTTTTTTTTTTTTTTTTTCTCTCATAGCCCCTTTAAACATCTAGATAATTATATACAATTATAGATCCTCAGACGAATCTATTTACAATTTATTTTGTATTTCCTGTAGCATGGCTACATTATATACAGGTTTTGTTATTTTATAAAAATTATATAATGAATAAACAAGTATAATGATAAGCATTATACGTGACTGGACTAAACTGACTAATAAAGGTGATGGGGCTCACATTTTTGATCAAATTTTAAAATAACTTACATACTTAGCCATAATTGAATCGAATCGTCATATAACTGTGCGAGAGATTGCAAAACAGTTAAATGTATCACACACAAAAAGTATGACACACACAATTGAAAATCATATAAGACGTCTTGGACTTGTTAAGAAGCTCGATATTTGGGTTCCGCCAAGACAATGCGAGGCCTCACACATCTTTAGCAACACGTAAGAAACTATTGGAGCTTGGATTGGAAGTGATGTCGCATCCCCCATACAGCCCCGACCTTGCACCATCGGATTATTATTTATTTCTAAGTTTACAAAACTTGGTAAATGGTAAAAATTTCAGTAATAACGATGACCTCAAATCGCACTTGGTTGAGTTTTTTGCTGATAAGGACCAGAAGTTCTATGAGCGCGGGATTATGAAGTTACCAGAAGAATGGAAGATATTTGACTGATTAAATTGAATTGATTAATTTTTATAGAAAAAATTGAGTTTTATTTTACACTAAAAAACCGAAATTACTTTCTTACCAACCTCAATATTACTTATGTAGGGAATAGTATTATACTCTTTGTTTTTTTAAGCCAGAATTTATTTTTTATTCGTTTTTTGGGATTTCACGAGTGCTATACCACAACTAAATATATCTGCAGAAAAGCCCCAAGTATTGAAATACTTATGTAGGCAAGAACACTATAATTTCTCAGTCATATTGAGCTGTGTATCAAGTTTTAAAGGGAATTTTTGTTTGAAATATCTGTCGTATACCTCGATGAAATCTCCAAAAGTTTTTTTTTCTCAGTCATTTCGTAAAGAGCCTAAGCTTCAATTAACCGTGAGATTAAGCATGCCCTTCAGTTGTTTTTGTCAATTTGAATAATATAGTTTTAATAACATTTAATAGTATTTGATCGATTGTGTTCAATGTTTATAGATTATGACATCAGCTTGGAGCTGTCCACTCCATTGCTTCAAGTGACATAATGACAGCACACTACAACCGCTAGCACTTTTAAATCTTTCCTCTGTAGCTAAGAATATTTGTTTGATTTAAATCATCTTTTAGAAAAGAGGTCATCAACACTACACTGTCCTGTTTCTTGGCTGGAGTCGATCTGTTTGGCAGGGATTCCAGTCCGGGTAGTAACTATTTCTGGAGCCGCGTGTTTGGCCTTCTGGAGTGCCACCAGTGTATCAAACAACTAACAGACTAACGAAAATTGGAAAATAGTTCTATATGTTTGGTTTTTTAGTCGAAATAAGAGATTTTTTTACACATTGTTTTTTTTAGTAATCTGTTTTTGTTTTTTTTTATCAGCGCAACCGTTTAATTCACATTGCCTGTTTGGCTGCTACTATCTAATCTTTAGCATTCCGCCGCTGTTTTCGTATTGAAAATCGTTAAATTTTATCAAGCCCCTCCAACAGGTTTTATCGTGTTTAGCGAATATAAATGTTTTATCAATCGTATGGATTGTGTAGCGGATCTTAGCAACGTTACTCATAAATGTTTATAAATCGTCATTATTGAAAAAAATATTCCTCTGGTCCATTTTATGAAGAAGAAAAATAAATATTTTCTAGCCCATTCACAATTTAAAAAAAAAAAAAAAAATTTGACTGAACAAAAATGATTTGTTCTCTACTGTAGACATGAAGACAATTCATTCGTTCTTAAAACAAATTTTAATCAATATCATAATTACAGTAACATTAATAATGAAACTCGTTTATTGTGCTAAAATTACAATCGGCCTTATTAGTCAATAAGTAATTGTGATAAATGTTCTCATTCGTACAGTATTTACAAAAACAGCCCAGAGAAATCTCAAATCCACACGGTTAGTCCTCCTCGCATGCGAAAGAGGACGCCTGTTGAGGCTTATGAAGAGCGCGAGATCCACAGACGCTCAGGACATGACTGGAGAAACTAGCCGTTGCCAGGACTCCCACTGTCACTTATTTATAGCAGCTCACGAAGCCACTGCCGTTTTAGTCTCCGAGGAGGATTATAGGGATGGGTGGCGCAGTGTAATGACTATGCTAGGGAATCAGGGTGGTCGGATGGGCTACTGTGGAATTTCATAGTAACATTAATAACATAAAACATCCTATAACAATAGGACCCCCTTAAAAGAGGTTCTGAACTTGAGGCTAGAGAAAATTACTATAAATATAATATAATATAATTACTTCCAGTTGCAATGAGTCGATTTTTTTTCTAATCAGTAAATAAAAGAAACTTTGTAATCTTTTCTTTCAAAGATATTAAAGTAATAACTCGATTTCTTTCATTAAAAAACCTCTACATTTTTATTTTATTATTTTTATATTACAAGAGCCCGAAATAAAAATATATGGAACTGGTGTACTGTCAAAAATAGTTTAAGCAATCCTTCTGAAGGTGAGAAAACTACAATTTAAAAAGCTTTCACAGGTGCATAATTGACACGTTATCGTGCTTAATAGATTAATAGAACTGTGAACGCACACTAATGACTGATATGTAGGCCTTGTACAGTCTCCTCTTAAGACGGTCCCCCTACGGAAGTCTTGTGTTGTAGCTGACTTTCACCTGAGGTCCGAGGGAGTCCTCAAGTTCGAGGTACGGAGGAGCCAAGTACCTTCTGCTAGAAGAAGAAGAATAAGAAATAGACGCGAGAAGAGGGGGGCATCCAGTAACGGTATCAATGAGGGCCTTCCTCTTGCCAGGTAGTGAGCCTGTGGGAGCCTTCCCAGTGTCTTGTTATGTACAGTGTTCTGTGCGCTCCAACTGCCTATCATGTACCATGTAGGACCTGCTCAGGTATGTAATGCATAGTGCAATTACATAGTATTCTAATATATATATATATCGTGTCAGATTACATAAAACATGCTGCATTTGATAAGTTTTGCCACTGAATTGCTTAATTAATTTCTATTCTCGCATTATAATAACAAATAATATTACAATATTTTGTTCTCTAATTTAATAATAATTTTCGATCCGAAATCGCATTATGGATATATATATATTCTTTATATTGAGGTTGGCAAGAAAGTAATATCGGATTTTTTAGTGTGAAATAAAACTCAATTTGTTCTATACAATGAAATGAATCAGTCAAAGTCCATTCTGTCCTTATCAGCAAAAAACTCAAGCAAGTGCGATTTGAGGTCATCGTTATTTCTGAAATTTTTACCATCTAAGAAGTATCGTAAAATTTGGGGGATGCGACTTCACTTCCCAACCAAGCTCCAATAGTTTCGTACGAGTTGCTAAAGATGTGTGAGGCCTCGCATTGTCGTGACGGAACCCAAATATCGAGCTTCTTAACAAGTCCAAGACGTCTTATATGATTTTTAATTGTTGTGTGTGATACATTTAACTGTTTTGCAATCTCTCGCACAGTTATATGACGATTCGATTCAATTATGGCTTTCATTTTGTCGTCATCAACTTCACAAGGTCGACCAGAACCTTTCAGTGAAAAATCTCCAGAATGAAATTTTTTAAACCAATTCTGGTGGTCTGACACGTGCGTTCTGTTAAACAACCAACACCATAAACTTCACATATCTCTTTGTGAGCCTCAGCCGCTTTCTTGCCTTTATGAAAATAAAAAAGTAAAATGTGTCGAAAATGCTTATTTTTGCACTCCATGTTAAAACTGACCGCAAACTGACAGTTGTAAACAAAATTACACAGAATTTGTTTCTATAGCAACCTGAAGGTATCGACTACCAAATCTGAAAAGAAAAAAAAAATTCTAACATTGACAAAATAATAAGGAAACAAACATAAGGCTACTGGTGAAAACCGAAATCAATTTCTTTGCCAACCCAATATATTACGGGTATTTTTTATTTATTTCGTAAGTACATATTTATGAGACAATACAAACAGCAAACAAACTCTGTATATACACATTGTAATATTTTTTTAATTATCTATCACTCATTGTTTATGAGTGAAAACAAAAATAAACTGATAAATGTTTTCATCGGGCAGACAAACGATAACGCGGAAGGGAAAGTGGAAACACAATTTTCTAAAAAACTTTCCCTGAATTAAAATAAATTGAAACTAGATTGAAAAGTCAAACGTTTTGCGAAGGAGCTGGTCAGTTGTTTCCGTTAAGTACATCTATGGTATTTATGGTATTTTGTATATTGTAGTACATAAAATGAGATAAGATCAGTTTGATTGAGCAGGTCTAGAGAAAAAATCTACTTTTTTTTTTGGTCAACCAGTTTATGCTTACCACTAAAAAATTACTGACAGTATTACCTATCCTCTGAATGAACCTCCAATAAGCATGTGTTTATTTTATGCATTAAAGTTTGACAACCCTTGTTTTAAATATGTTGTAATGTAATCCATCGAATTAATTGATTCAAAGCTATAAAGATAAGCTAAATGTGTGAATGAATTCTGTCGAAAATTGTACTTCTTCGCCTAGGCCAGAGATGTTCCCATCGGCGATGATGTTGCTCGCGGCAGATGGCCATCCCAGGTAGTCCCAGGATACGGTTACCATCTGCGCCATCTTGTGCCATCTCCATACTCCGCATCTTCCTGGGTGACATCCACCCATCGACGAGGGCATTCGGCGGTCCCGGTCTACCTGAGGTCGTTCCCACGGGTGCTCATCTGCGTCCTACGGTCATAAGGGACAATCTCTTCATTTTATGGGCTGTAGACTGTTCTTCCTGTTATAAGAGGTTTGATCAAAAAGTAATATAATACACTTTTCAAAAACTCACTTTTCGATATAGCTCTTCGTTCCTTCAGCGACTCTTCGTTCATCTCTCATCGATAGTGTCAGAACGTCGTCCTTTCAAGGTTGAAGAAACAAAAAGAAGTGGCAGGGAGCCATGTCCGGCGAATAGAGTGGCTGAGGTAACACAACAGTGTTGTTTTTTGCTAAAAAATTACGAACAATCAGTGAAGTGTGAGCGGTAGCGTCATCGGGATGCAACTTCCAGTTCATTTCGTTGGATCGCTTCACGTAAACGGCGCATTACTTCCAAGTAATGTACATTATTGACCGTTCGACCAGGAACTCGTGCACTATGCCATCGAAAAAAAACCAGTGATTATCAAATTCTCGTTACTTTTTCATCAAACCTCGTACAGTTATAGAGGACTACTCCGAATAGGAGTGATGACGATTTTAAACTCAATTTTCAATTCATATATTCATAGTAACCCTTCATTTTTCGGGCTGGCTTTTTCTTTTTAATGTTGTGCTTGCCCGTCATATTTTTCGTTTTAAAACCGTCTGTAACCAGAATAACGAGAATAAGAATCCCTACTACCCCTTCTGCCCAGAAGCCCACGACCGTGATGTAACCTATAAGATATCCCGTACGAACCTGGTCATGTGCGCAGCGTATCACTTCCATTGCGGTTCGTACAAGGCGCACACTCGCATGCCCATACGAGGCTGCTGGGCCGAAGTCCCGTTAAGAACTGGACGGGCTGGACTCGCTAAGTCCGTTTTGGAAGTTATTCTAGAAGTAGTTTGGCTCCTAGGGCAAAGAACTCCGCTCAAATGTCGAATATCGCGATATTTATCCAACGTGAAAGTGTCTTGGAGGATGGTAGAATAGAACTTTTTCCGTCTTCTTAATCAGAGGTTTGAGGGCTCTCTTCTTAGAGAATCTTGCCTACAGTCCTTCTAAAAACTACCTTCCAGTGAACCATGAACGGTCGCCAGGGACTAGTCTAACACTTGACCTAGAACTAATCGCTACAGAAAAGATTTCTTCAATCATCCTTTCCTTTCAACCTCTCTAAAATACAAAAAAAAACATTATTATACAAGTTCCGGGGGGGGGGGGGAGGGTTCAAAATGGTGAATCCTACAAGAATGAAGCTTGCCGATAGTTTTTGCTCAGTAAGATTACTCAGATTTAAAAGCATTAAAGTTTTAATGGCGACAAACCTCTACTTCTATTGTTTATTCAGACTGAAAGTGTCGCTATAGCAACATCTCCAGGTGTCATCTTTATTCATATCTAAATCGTTTTTTAAATAGTTTGTAGACGATGTAAGTAATATCGTGTAAATTAGTTTATAATCAGTATGGGGATGTGGTATCAACCAAGGTTTGTTTCGTTATTATTTTTTTATTTTGAGATTTGGTAGTCGATACCTTCAGGTTGCTATAGAAACAAATTCCGTGTAATTTTCTTTACAACTGTTAGTTTACGGTCAGTTTTAACATGGAGTGCCAAAATAAGCATTTTCGACACATTTTACTTTTGTATTTTCATAAAGGCAAGAAAGCGGCTGAGGCTCACAAAGAGATATGTGACGTATATGGTGTTGATTGTTTAACAGAACGTTCTGGTCGACCTTCTGAAGTTGATGATGACAAAATGAAAGCCATAATTGAATCGAATCGTCATATAACTGTGCGAGGGATTGCAAAACAGTTAAATGTGTCACACACAACAATCGAAAATCATATAAGACGTCTTGTTAAGAAGCTCAATATTTGGGTTCCGCCACGACAATGCGGCCTCACACATCTTCAGCAACAGGTACGGAGTCATTTATTTCACACTAAAAAACCGAAATTACTTTTTTTTGCATCCTCAATATATCAACAAGACCACCTTAATTGTCTGTTGTGTTGAGCTTCCATCTCATTCAGGAATACTCCGTTAAGAGCTGCTTCTGACTCGCAAACAATCCAAGTTGAATAATCACACTTTCAAAGCTTGACTGACAGCTAATGAAACGGGGTCCATTACCGTACAAGTGCGCAGACTCACTGGCTATGTCACATCAAGAAACGGGCGGACTCGGATGTCCGTTTTGGAACTTATTCCGGAAGCGTTGGCAAGCGTGATTACTCCTTCGGGAATGAGGACATACCAGGCATGACGCATGCGTGAGGTTCTTCTCAAACTGCTCTTCACAGAACCAAACGAAGAACTCGAAGGAAACCTTTAACACATTTTCATGACACGATGAACTTCCTTGAAATATTTAATATACATGAAAATTGAATTTTTCGACAAATTTCAAACATTTAAACCAAAATATAACCCTTAACTAAACTTATGTCCTGTGAACCGTTTTGCCTTTATTTATTTATCAATTTTTATATAGCTGTAATATAATAAATACCCTTTATTGCCTGATATATATAAAATATAATATATATATAAATATATCTAGGATAGAGGACCACCCCAGAGACCTAGTGCGGGAGGTGACGCATTCTTGACACAATGAGGGCCAAAGCCATTGACTCATGCGCTCAAGGCCAGCCTGCGTGTGAGTGCAGGTCGATAGCTCTTCTAAATTTATCATGTCTGTCTGTCTGTGCTATTGTCATGCCATATGTATATATCTATGTATTCACATTATTTAATCTATTACCAGCTGCCAATTAAATAGACATTTCTTTGACTTCTCATTCTAAACTACCTATGGTTGGATATCTTGTAACTTGTAGAAGTTTGGTGTTTTCGATACTAGAAAACTGTGGCGTGACAAACATGAGGGTAGCTCGAGGTTCGTACTTGTTTACTTGTTAACACGCCATTGTCAGATGTCACACTCTTCAGTTGCGTTTGTTCAGTTTTGAAGAAGGAAAGACGGTCAAGAAGCATTGGAGGCGTTGGTGGATGGATGTCATTTAATGAAATTTGGAATTACTTCACAGCAAAGTTCTACAAACTCAAATAAATCGTAGTTACGGGTACGCGAGTCGTACTGGCTTGTCATGCGCCGGATCACCTCGATCCATGATGAATTCTTTATATTGCCACGACGCGATTTAAGACAAACCTCTGAATTACACGTGGACATCCTATTTTTTCTATACAATACATGAAAAATATGCCAATAACTTAAGAATGTTTTTTTGTTTTTTTTTTCCCTAAACCCCTGAATTTACTAACATTTTTACAATTTTTAAATTCATGTTAACAATTTCTCCTGTTTCTGCGATTCGCTGATGCATTCGGAGGAGGTTGGGTTACAATACAATATCAGATTGATGTTAAAATTACAATGCAATGAATATAATACTAGGTGATGGGGCTCACCTTCTGTTTACAATTTGGGAGAAAAACTTACAAACAAAAACCTAAAACTAGAACCTAGGACTAGTGTTCCAGGCGCGACAGCGTCCTGCCATCGATGGGGGAACGGAGCGGGGGTTATAGTGTTAAACACTGGGTTTGTCAGGTATTGCAAGGAGTCGAAAAATTTTATATGTCTACGTTGGATGAATTCATCCACAGTAGGCAGCTCAAAGCTCACTGATGCTCCACTTTCATCAGTATAACTTTTTTTTTTTTAAGTAAGGTAACAAATTAAAGATCTCGATTTCCTTATTAAAGTGCAATACATATAATGACTATATCCCTATTTGAGTGCGTTCAAACTCTACAGAAATTCTTCAAACTTTACAGAGCGGAACCGTAGGTCAAGTACAGGTCGGGTTCGTGTTTCGTGACGAGGTCGTGTTCTTTGATCATATAAAACATATTTTTTTTTTCTCACTTTAAGACTCTGTAGAATGCATTTTTGGTTTAAAACCCCCTTAAGATGCCCAATAGTGATCATAATCGAGAAGTATTTAATTATATACTAACACGGTCAGAGTATCGCACTATATTTGTATGTAATGTAAAGTAAATAGAGTATTATGTATGTACTACAATAAAATACAAATGAATATAACTATTATAATACTATACAGAGTTGAGGACTAGGCCAACAAAAACCCGACAGAGTGTACTGACCCGCTCACAGGCCAGGCTGGCACTAATTAGTAAGATTTAGTGAGTGTATTTCTCCTCTTCCAACTATCTAACCATTGACGGTTCTATCTCCTTATGGTAGTCTATTGTATCTTCAGTGAGTAATGTTATTTTATGTTAATTAGCTATAGGTAAAAACTAACTTTGAATACAGCCTCAGGGAGGTCGTTATGTAAATATTTATATAATAATTTGATGTTGTGTTCTCACGTACAACTATAAAAAACAAAAAAATAAAACTTATTATCAGCCTATAAATCAAAATTAATCGGTTCACTTTCGTTTAAACTAAAAATAATCATTGTTTTGTAACCCCTGGCTCCTTTCCTAGACTCGTCGAGGAACGCTGAAAAGGATGGTTGGCAAGCTAAAGGAACTTCACACGGATTTAGGAAAATAATAACCGAGAATATGGAGAACACCTCTAAACATTTTTTATTGAAAAAAAAATCACATGTAGATCGATACTTCAATCTAAAATTAACAGCAGGTAGCAAAATTATAAAATATTAATGGAAACCTCAAATAATACAAGTTAATACCATTTCAGAACGGTTACAGTTTGATTGTTTTTTGTGATTTTTAATTTTAAAAAAAAAATGCCATGTAATTAACCAGTTTTCTTTTCACATCCCCATTAGTAATTTTCTTTACAATTTAAATAAAAATTAGATTATACAATAATTTAAATCTATCTGCAAAAATAGAACGGTGAATATTACTGAAATAGCTGGAGCATAGTTGGATTGTCGTATGCATGGAGGGGAGACAAAGGCAGAGAATCCCACTAGGAAGATGTGGGGTCTGACAATGCCGGACTAAAGATAGCGAGGTTAGGAAAGAGAGATGCAGAGATAGTTGAATAAGAAAGCCATGATTCGAGTAGAGCAGCAAGCGCCAGTGCAGAGAGAGAGAGAGAGAGAGAGAGAGAGAGAGAGAGAGAGAGAGAGAGAGAGAGAGAGAGAGAGAGAGAGAGAGAGAGAGAGAGAGAGAGAGAGAGAGAGAGAGAGAGAGAGAAGAGAGAGAGAGAAGAGAGAGAGAGAGAGAGAGAGAGAGAGAGAGAGAGAGAGAGAGAGAGAGAGAGAGAGAGAGAGAGAGAGAGAGAGAGAGAGAGAGAGAGAGAGAGAGAGAGAGAGCAGTGTTCACTTCAAGTGTTTGATACCGACTTTCTGAAAAAGCTCAGAATTTCTGCCTTACACGAGGGCGGCCTGAAAAGTTTCCGACCTAACAAAGCTTTTATTTATTTTATTATCATCTTCATGTTAAGGTCGGAAACTTTTCAGTCCACCTGTGTATAGGCAGGTCAGGTATTTCAGCCAATCATGTGATCGTTTATTTCGACCAATCAGGGGCTGCTACGCCAGCGCTCTTGACCGACGCGCAAGTGAGCTCTTGCGGTGTCGGTACAGTGAACAAGACACCTCTCTCTATACTGACGCCGAAGATTTATTGATAAAATATGGAAAGGTAGGCGGGTGTTTTCTGGTTTTCCGTGAAGAAAGTGCCCTGCTGTCAGTTTTACATTAAATTTAATGAAATACCGTGAACTACTACGGTATGTTTGTATAAGAGTAGATGTAAAAGGGTGGTTGTCATTTTGCCACCACGTTGAGTGGTTTAATAAATGTTTGAATAAATATTTTAAATAACAACATTTTTCGTCGAGTTTTATTCAGAGTTTAAATATTCATATTTTATACGATATATATATATATATATCATTTCTTTACTCAAACTACCGACATAATTTCTAGTGCATTTCTGCTGTTCTTAGAAGCCACTTGGTTACAAAATGGTGTGCCATTTAGTGGGTGCCATCCCTAGCACAATTTAAGTAAAAAGAAATGTTTTAAAGTTTCTCTTTGGTATTTTATATGCGATACATCATTGTACGAAGCGCTTTAAGTGTCAGCGCAATATGAAAACCTCATTCCGTTTTATGTTCACCCTAGATATTACTTTTTGCTTTCATTTGTTTCAAAAGTTTCAATACGAGTAGAACTGTGCGTAGTTTCAGATTGGATGTCTTAGGCATTCCATTTTGTATTTATTAGCAACCATCTCATCTCGTGTACCAAATGCCTATCGATAAGGGAATCCTCATAAGGTGATGAGTCTTTGAGCATGTGCATTCCTCCAGACTAAATAACGGTATGTGTAGAGTCTCTGTGTCGAACCACTGTATGTATGTCAATTAAGATGAAGTATCGGTCTGTGTGTGGAAATATAAGTGATAGTTGTTTGAACTGTGGGAGCAGATATTGTAACGGGCGATCAGAACTGTCACGGTTGTGTTTTTTTTCCTTTCATATCCCCTTGTCATTATAAATTATGGGAATAAGTATATGCTGTACATAAATGAATCTATTTACAATACGCCATTACATGTTCTACAGCTTGGCTGTATATCTTTGGCTTTATAATGTACATTATACATTCATTGTCTGAAAATGTTTAAAAGTGTTGAGGCTTACCTTGTGCATCATCGACTTAAAACTAACTTACATCCTACGACAAAATCTTAACCTAATTTTCCCCGACGGCCTGTTGTTATCGACGCGGGAAGGGTGGTGGGGGTCATAGTGTTAAACACTGGGTTTGTCAGGTGCTGCAACGAGTCAAAAATGTGTCTCCGGTGGATGAACTCACCCACCGACGGCACACCAAGCAGCGGGTGCAGGTCAGCGTTCTTTAACCTCTCGAAAGAGGTATG
Source organism: Acanthosoma haemorrhoidale (assembly GCA_930367205.1). Classification (NCBI taxonomy): domain Eukaryota; kingdom Metazoa; phylum Arthropoda; class Insecta; order Hemiptera; family Acanthosomatidae; genus Acanthosoma; species Acanthosoma haemorrhoidale. Next base: position 3,599,939 of record OV884012.1, read on the forward strand.
TCGGACCACTTTTCGCATGATCCCATTATGTAATTGCTGGAGACTTTTAGCTTGTCAGTCAAGTGGGTAAATAGCGGGGCACCGTACATCAGAGCTGGCCGGAGGACACATTTATATATCATCAGTTTGAGACGAAGCGACAGGTTGGGTGAAGTTAGCAAGTGCGATAGCCGGTAAGACCTGTGTCGTACTTTTTCTATTTTGTTACTAAAATGAGTAGAGAAATGGAGATGCCTATCCATTTTGATACCCAGATAGTGCATTGAGAAAGCCGGTGAGTTCTCTTGCCCTCCTATACTGTATGATTTTACCCGAATAGTTGAGTTTTTTTGATTTAGGTCGATGAAAAATAGTTGTTAGATTTTAATCAGGTTTAATGAAAGACAACGATTCTACATAGTGCGTATGTGCATACACATGATGTCATGCATAGTGTGAGATGGTACATGATTAGGTCTGTTTTAAAATTGAGTTCCCCCACAAAGAGAAACAAACTCCCTGCTTTCCTCCAACAGAAATGTTCACAAAGCTCTGTTTATTCGAGTTTTGACGACGCTACCAAATCCGAGGTTTTCGGAGAGAACATTCTGAAGCCTTTGTTCCCTCGTCCTGTTCTTTGAGGGAATTCTCAAGTGCTCACCCCCCCCCCCTTCTAGTCAACACGCCATTGCCAGGCGTTCATTCATTCTTCAGATTCATTTGTTGTTTCGTTGTTCCAAATGAATGAAGTTTATGAACCGCAAAACGGTTTGTTGCCTTCAGTTGTTTTTTTAACATTCAATTCAAATATTCTTTTTATCGAACCCAACAAACAGGTGCACGAGCCGTTCATGTCGGAAGCGTTCACTGACCATTTTACTAGATAGGTGAACCACCCCGAATCACCCCGAATCACCTCGAGTTAAGACAAACTTCAGACGAAAGGCTCGCTAAACTCCTTCGCCTGTCCTGGGAAGTGGCCATAATTCTTCCGGTATTTATCAACGTGATAAGCTCATCTACCTCTTTGTAATCTTTCTTAGTCTTCATTTATTATTTTTTCGCTATAAAACTTTTGTCCCTATCGAATAGTGACAGAAGTTTACTGCTGCGAGAATTCATCGCTTAGAGGTATCAATATTTTCCCCGTTGAGTCAGTCGGATCTGATCCCCTTACTCACCCACATTTAAATCTTTCCTTTTTCCTTAAATTTAAAAAAAAAAAAAAAGAAAAAAAAACCTTCCATCGGCGCCACACGACTGACCAGGCGTGTAGCGATCACACAATTAGCCCTGATCTAATAAATATACGACTTGGACTGAAAGCAGGGGAGAAAAAAAAAATGTCGTTTAAGTGACAGAAGTCGGCGCCCCGTAGAAAGCCATTCGTCTGATGCCGTCTCGTATCTCTCTCTCTCTCTCTCTCTCTCTCTCTCTCTCTCTCTCTCTCTCTCTCTCTCTCTCTCTCTCTCTCTCTCTCTCTCTCTCTCTCTCTCTCTCTCTCTCTCTCTCTCTCTCTCTCTCTCTCTCTCTCTCTCTCTCTCTCTCCCCCCCCTCCCTTTGAAGGTGAAAACCCATTATTAGACCTGGCTGACAGAGATAATGCTGATTGATATTTGTCCCAGATGTGACGAAAAGGTGGGGGGGGGGGTGAAATTTGTGGGGGGAGGCCCCAACTTCGTTGGAAAGTCTCTTAAGTGAGGAGTGGTTGGTTGTGCTGCTAATTAGCAGAACGAAGTATTAAGTAAGGGGGCTTGCCAAATTGTCGAAATAGAAAATATTAGAAATTTGCCAATGGGATAATATGCAGCTGTCGTTTTTGCTTGGAGTATTTCATTCAAATGGGGACTTCGTGTCTCTCTCTCTCTAATTTGTCCTGTAGCGTGACGACCTGATTTTTTTTTTAATAATTGGCCAGCACGAAAAGAGAGGCTTAAAAATTTGAAGCTGATTGCTATGTGATTAAATATACTACAGGCGAAATTTAAAATTTCGTCGCAAAATTCATCGTAGCACATTTCATTATTATTTTTATGATTTGCTTTGTTTTGTTTTATCAATTGTATTTTTACGATTTAACTATTAAAATACTTGAAACACAATTTTAATCTGGCTCTCAGTTGTACGTCAAGTGTGTGCCCAACAGTCACAGAGTATAATATACTATTAAATTTTATATGATTTTATATGATCATTTTATTGATTTACTTTCAATAACAACTTTATTATGATGAAATTACAATCTGCCTTTACTTAATAGGCAATAAATAATTGAGATTAAAAGTAAAAAATACACGTAATAAGGATTGGTTCCTGTATATTTACCCTGTTGTCAGCCTGCTGTGTTGTTAGTTCCAGAGAAATCCACCAGATAAAATAAGCATTCGGTAACTTAAATGACTTTCAACGCTTCAACTAGAGTTAGTTTGTGAGTTCTCGCCGTGCAGGGTAGATCACGAAGTTGGCCTCGCGCGGAAATTTTTTGTGTTTAGCAAAGATATTTTGTAGAAATCTAATCTAAAAATTATTGAAAGAAGTATATATAACACCATTATAGCTTTGGTGTTGGAGAAGATGAGAAACCAACGCAGAATTATCATGAATATCTATATGAATGGTTTGTGTGGGCTTAAAAAATGGTAAACTTTCTCCAAAGAAGCCGAACCTTTCAAAATTAAAAAAAAAAACTAAAAGAAAAAGGCAAATATATACATTCTAACATGGAGCAAAGGTATGTAGAAAATCTGCCATCTTCAGCAACCAAAATAAAAATAACAACATTAATATCAGTAACAATTTGGAGCCAAACGAAACAAATTTAATTAGCGATAGTCAAGACAGTAATACTTATAATAGGTTAATTTCTCTGTTTGTTATTTCTAACATCAATCGTGTCTTAATTGGCTGTTACATTGAATATTAATAAAAAATTATGAAATATTCTCGAAATTATAATTTTGGCATTGTTTTTAGCGAGTACAGTTTAGCCTCAGATCACGGAATGGGGAGTTATAAGAATTAAGGAGGGCATTTTGTGTGGAGTCGGCAACGCAAGCTGGATTTTGTATTTGGATCTTCACTTTCATCTTTCTTGTTTGTTTTATCAATCCTTTCTTCTTCTTCTTCAGTGAGCGTCTGATCCAATCTATGATAGAGGCAGTGCTATGGCCTATCGACGTCCGAGGACTACCGGTCTTCAGTCGGAAACTCGTTCAGCCGAGTAGTGTAAACGATAGATTATTCAACGTTCAAAGAAGTCTCAGTCTTTGCTCTTGTGGTATGTTGGAATGAATGAGTAGAGCATATTATAGTTGACAGTGAAAAGTATACAACACACAGATAATAAAACATTCTTTGAATATGGCCTCCAGCATAAACAATCCCGCGCTCATAGAACTTCTGGACCTTATCAGCAAAAAACTCGACCAAGTGCGATTTGAGGTGTTCGTTATTACTGAAATTTTGTACCATTTAACAATTTTTGTAACTTTGGAAATAAATGATAATCCGATGGTGCAAGGTCTGGGCTGTATGGGGGATGCGACATCACTTCCCAACCAAGCTCCAATAGTTTCGTACGTGCTGCTAAAGATGTGTGAGGCCTCGCATTGTCGTGGCACTACCCAAATATCGAGCTTCTTAACAAGTCCAAGACGTCTTATATGATTTTCAATTGTTGTGTGTGATACATTTAACTGTTTTGCAATCTCTCGCACAGTTATATGACGATTCGATTCAATTATAGCTTTCATTTTGTCATCATCAACTTCAGAAGAACTCATTGTTAAAACTGACCGTAAACTGACAGTTGTAAACGAAATTACATGGAATTTGTTTCTATAGCAATCTAAAGGTATCGACTAGCAAATCTCAAAAGAAAGAAATTCTAACATTGGCGAAAGAATAACGAAACAAACATAACGCTATCTACTGGTGCAAACAGAAATGACTTACTTGCCAACCCAATATATTACTAGATTAACATTGACACCTCTTAACAAACTTGTTCCATTCAATATGTCTCACATTTTATGGCTTTTATTTTTGTAAATTAATAAATTTTGACTGGAATGGAGACAGCCTGGCTTGACATAACCCAAATTTGGGTCGGTGTAACTTTGAACTCTGTCGAGAAAAGTCGAAGCGCGAAAGTTGTACATTTAAAATATTATAAAAAATAATTAAATTGAGTATTAAGTTATATTAAAATTCTATTATAAATTATACTCAAATGTTTTATAAACAGTTCTATATAGAATAATTATGAGCCATAAAAATCGTTTTTATCGACTATTAATTTTTTTTTTCCTTTCTAATATTTATGAGTAACATTAGTAATAATAATTTATTAATCGAAAACAGCATATATAAAATATGCACGTGCATTAAACATATGCACAACTGGTTTGATCTCGTTGATTTGTAATTCATGTTACAACATGGTTGTTCACTTCCTCATAGCTCAACGTCTCATAAATATGCACTCTTGCTTTTGTTTTTGTTTTTGTTTTTATTATGAAGTCTATGTCGTGTCAGTTGTATAGTTATATTGTATATATCATAGATTATATCGGGAAAAAAACAACAACAATAACAACACGCTTGTTGAAACCGATTGATCAAAGGATCAAGGGACATTTCAGTGATAAAGAATTAGAGTGACAGCATATTGTAAAGTACTTTCGAGTTTATCTACAACTCAAATAAACCAAATATGCACAAAACAGAAATTCTATGTTCCATAGCCAGTCTTAAATACTCATTTACAATTGTTTAGTAAAGCCCATTCAAAAGTTATGCAGCACATCAATTCCAGTAAACAGACAACTATAATATATAAACAATAAATTTGTAAAAATAGTATTTGACAAAACAACGCACAGTATAATAGTTGAGTTGTACATAAGTATCCAAAGCTTATTATATATGTAAACTCCAGCTGATGATGTAGATTCCGGAAATCAGCTGGTAAACTGAACCGTAATTGTTCATCTTCAGAAATTTCCACTAGTTCATAATCACATTCGTCTGTTTTGATAATACAGAGGGGTCCAAAAATATGTATCAACTGTTTAAAAGTCCATAACTTGCAAACTAATTGACGGAGTTGTCTCATTTTTGGTAGTGTAATAGTTTGTAGTTCCGGCAATCGCCATACAAGCGTTGTATTGTTTTGTCAGATGACAGTCGCCAGATAGTTAGTGTTTTATTGTTAGTTGTACCTTGTTACTCGAGTAAACATGGCTGGCGTAAGGCTTACATTTGATGAAAGGAAGTCTGTTTTAAAGTGGTATTTTAAGTACGAAAGGTACTTAAAGGTACAAGTAGAGGTGCTGTAGAGTATCCACCACTTTCCCCGGACTTTTACCTATGGGGAACACCAAAGGACGTCGTTTATCGACAATCGAGAATCCATCGTACATTCATGTGCAAATATCCAACTGAACAAGTTGCAGTCAGTAGTTTGGCGGCATCGTTTGTGTGTGGATGTTGATGGTGACCATTTCGAATACCTACAGTGATATCTTCAAGTTGGACTTTAAGCTACACTTTCACCAAAAATGAGACAACTCCGTCGACTAGTTTGCAAGTTATGGACTGTTAACCAGTGGATACATTTTTTTGGACCCCTCTGTATGTACAAATAATTTGGATTCCCTTGTTTTCTGATTCATTTTTCAATCAATAACTTGTAATTTAATCTGTAAGTTTGTTTTAATAATTCAATAACTGATTTTATTAATCTGTAAAGATTTACAATGGCATTAGAATTAAAAGTGTCCAACGATTTAACAATATAAAATAAACGAAATAAACATACCTGTAAAGATTAATTAAATTACACGTTATTTACCAGGTGAATAGTCACAACACATAAGCAAACAATAAAACTTAAGTCTTATCTTGAAAGTAACCTTCACACACCTAGCTAGATCATCAGCTGGAGTTTACATATATTCAATATATTTTAAAAGCGTTTAAAAAAAACAACTACAAAATTGAATGAATACAGTGATAATTTCAACAGCTAAATCCGTTTTTTAATGTGTTAGAAATAAATAAAATCCCCTATTTTGAAACAAATCGTAATTATTATTCAAAAATGTTTTGGAACAAAAATGACAAATTATTCAGGTTCAATGAAATGATAATGCTATAAACAATTAGAAGGTGCCTGAGCAGAACTGTATACCTGCCTCGTGACTTCATGGAAGTCACTGATGGTTCCTGTTATTTTTAAGTAAGCAACCGCATCCCTCTAAGACATCCCTTCTTCCCAGAATCTTACCCTCTTCTTATACATATATGTCTCAGCTTTAGCCCCAGACCCCACTTGTGCCTAGACATATTTGTATGACAAGTCATACATTTGTATGGTTGTAGATTGTAAGAAATACAAATATAGCGGTATGACGCAGTCTCTGAGGTCAACAAATGAATCTTTAAGTTCTGTACTGTTGTCACGAGCAGTCAGTTTGAAAATTGTGCTAACAGCTTCTTAATTTCACCGTGTCCTGTAAGTAGTTTGGTCCAATTCATAAATATTTTCCATCCATGAGTCCTCGGGAAAGATGAGCCACTCATCGGCAAGTCTTCGAAAACAACTCCATAGGACATCCGATCTCTAAATTGAAAATAAATGACTAATCTACAAAGTTATACTTAAGCCAGTCTGGACATACGGAATAGAGCTATGGGGGACAGCAAAAAAGTCGAACATCAAGCGTATCCAATCCTTTCAATCAAAAGTCCTGAGAACAATAGTAAATGCCCCTTATTATGTCAGCAACAAAACCCTTCATAACGATCTTAATATACCCTACATTCTCGAACTCATCCCTTCCAAGTTCATGAAATTCCATAGTAACCTATCCAATCGCCCTAATCTCCTGGCTGAGTCACTGCACTGCACCACTCATCCCTATAATCCTCCTCGGAGACTGAAACGGCAGTGGCCTCGTGATCTGCTATAAATACGTGTCAGTGGGAGTCCTGGCAATGGATAGTTTCTCCAATCATGTCCTGAGCGTCTGTGGCTCTCGCGCTCTTGGTCAGCTTCCACTGGCTCGTATCCGGTGATGTAGCTGACGGAGGAGCGTGGGGGACTTCCCAAAACTCCACTTCCTCTTTCACATGCGATGGAGGTGACATGTGGACTTGGGAGGTGTCTGGTCTGTTTGTAAATACTGTATGAATGTGAACATTTATTGCAATTACTTATTGCCTACAAGGCAGATTGTAATTTTAGCATAGTAAAGAAGTAACATATTAAAAAATATATTTATATATTGTAACATTCATGATATTTGAGGATGAAGATCATGACCCTCACATATGGTAAGGGTCATTTTTTCCCCTTATACTACTAGGAGTGGGGATGAGCGGGAAACCAGTCTTAGCACAACCGTCGAGAAGAACGCAGTTAGCAAGCTCCCGTCTGTGGCTCTCGCGCTCTTGGTCAGCCTCTACTGGCTCTTATCCAAGAGCCTGGGGGACGTCCCAAGACTCCGCTTCCTCTTTCGCATGCGAGCGAGGTGGCAACCATGTGGATTTAGGAGGTCTCTGGGCTGTTTCTAAATATGGTATGAATGAGAACATTGATCTCAGTTACTTCACCGCTTCAACAAATTTATTATTTGTTTTTTTTTTCCTTTTTACTGCCCCTGTGAAATTGCTTCTTTATATAATCCCATTGTGACGGCGGGTGTTCGCTCAGGTTAATTCCAGCTCTATAGAAATGCAATAACACTATCCTAAATACCGAAATTATATTTACTCAATACAGGTCAGGTCCACTCAACAGCTAAATTCTTTAATCATTATAAGGCGGATGTGGAAGTTTTAATTAATTTTCAAAAAAAAAAATCAAATTGCCGATCCCCCCCCTCCCCAAGAACTGTAAGTTCATAACCGAAAATATATTTAATGGTTCGGTCGCTTTAATTCGAGATCGACTCGATGGAATCGACCTAACGGTCTCTTAACTTCTTCTGACTGAGCTTTCGTGACCGGTCAGCGCTCTTCATAAGCGTGAGGTAGCTCTCAGCCTGTAATTATCATATCTGTGCTGTCTTGATAGTATTTATAAATAGCGCAGAACAGTTAGCTCGGACTTAAACTGTAAATCAATTAATTTATAATTGGATTGACATATATATATTTTTTTAATTTGTCTTAATAATATTATGTTTTCACCCGGGTGTTTGTCTATTAAGCAAGAAGATCCCATTTGATATTTAGAAGGCATGACAATTATTAAATACAAATAGGAGACAACTAATTAATTAGTCAGTACTTAAAGAAAAATAAATAATTTCGAATAGGGCATCAAATTAAACATTTCAACATTATAATTAGCAGTATAACAATATTTTTTCAAAATACGACTGCAATAGCTCATTAAAAGTTTCGTTAACATCTCTGTTCTCAATTATGACTTGATCGTACCCACAGTACGAAAAACGATATAGGATCATTAATCAATGCTGATTACCTTAAATAAGGCAAATATGTATTTTGAAAATATATATATTAAAATATTCCGTAATTTTGATTTTCTACAAATGAAAATTGACCACCTGATTTCAAATAACGAACATATTTCGGCCTTTTACGCCTAGTCTTTAGTGAGGGTCCTGCTTCCGTTGAAAGTGATCGGTTATTATTGTAAGTTATTAAACAATCATTGGACATACCGACGAGCAAAAAAAAGGAATATTGGAAACGAGGTATGTTAAAAAAAAAAATATATATATATGTTTTTATTATTATTCTCCTTATTTTTAGTTTAACTACCACGTAATTAGATCCAATGAACCATTTTGACGTGCGCTATGCGACCGTTTTCCTTTCTGAAAGTAGAGCCTCTGTTTTTGGACTTGGGGAAAATAATGTTATTAGGACTAATTAACATATCATTATTAATGAATAATTAATATTATATGTTTTCAAATAACATTATTAAGACTAATATTCGTGTAATTATTAATGAATAATTCATATTATGTGATAGTACTACTACTAACATTACTATAACTATTATTGTTATAGTGTAGTCCACCAATTATAATTACCAAACCTCATTAATACTGTCAATAAAGACCCTCAATTGTGCGGGAACATTTGACTTGATAATTTAATATTTTGGCTATTTACACAATTCTTTATAAGTCAATTTTCATTGAAGGAGACGGTTTAACAAATAATTTGAAATCCTTAAATTTCCTCTCTGGGATAATGTTCTTTCTGTGCGTTCGTTCGAATTTTTTTTGATAAATATGTAAAGAAAGTATACTCTCTTTAATTTGAATCTAGCTGCTTCCACCGGCTTCCACCGGATGGAGCTATCAGCAATATTCTAAAAAATGAGATGGTATAGAGAAAGGTATATTAAGTAACGAAAGTTGTGAATAGAGTGATAGTTATAAACTGTAATTGTCGTTTCTTTGGTTACAGGTAAGATTGTGTAAATCAATATGAATAATTGTTATAATATAAAATATAGTGAATAAAATAGTGAGAAGAATAGTAAATGCCCCTTATTACTTCAGCAACAAAACCCTTCGTAACGATCTTAATATACCCTACATTCTTGAACTCATCCCTTCCAAGTTCATGAAATTCCATAGTAACCTATCCAATCGCCCTAATCTCCTGGCAGAGTCACTGCACTGCACTACTCATCCCTATAATCCTCCTCGGAGACTGAAACGGCAGTGGCCTCGTGACCTGCTATAAATACGTGACAGTGGGAGTCCTGGCATAATATGATATAAAATATAGTGAATAAAATTGCTAACTCTGTTTACAGAGAAACTTATTTCAGTTTATTCACCCCAACTTCAATAATTGTCTTACAAATATATTTCCGAAAATAGAAATTCGGGCTGTGACACTAGGCATTTCTTTGTTCTCATAGCTTTGAATAGTTGAAATATAAATCTTCCTCTCTCATCGGTGACTGTGACAATGGCCTGAAAGAACTCAACCACTACACCGTGAGCCTGTGTGTGCCCAGCCAATTATCCCCGTGACCGGCGAGCCCTCACGGTCGGTCATCCAGGTAACGACCCTTAAGTCCCCCGCATGGCACGGTCCATTTGCTTTTGTCCCTGCCTACCTAGCTCACTTATTATGTGTTGTTATTAATTCAGGTAATATGCACAGGACACGGGGGGGATATTAGGCGGGGAAAATTTCAGAGGTAATTTCCTTTAATGGGTCAGTACGGTCTAGTAAATTGGCTGATTCTGAAGTTTGTTGGTGCCATTAGCATTTATTTATATTTATGTATAACATTTCCGCCCTTGCATATATCTGTGTTTCGTTTCTTAGTATGGCGCTCTTGTCCACCATAAATTACAGTCTATTTTATGGAGTATTTATCAACATAAACTATTTTTTCAACTTACCCGCAATCATTATCATAATCATTAAGGAGGATTAACGAAAAATAAAAACAAACACTTCGTTCAAACAATTCATTTCGTTCACGAAATTGGGATTTAATCTAAATTTAATCACCGAAAAAAATCTTTATCTTGGGTTTGTACTGCTCAGTGCACTCGTGGAGGAGGCACAGAAAAACTCGATATTTTTGAAAATCCAGACCACTAGGCAACGAGATTTAACAGCGAGAGAGAGAGAGAGAGAGGGAGAGAGAGAGAGAGAGAGAGAGAGAGAGAGAGAGAGAGAGAGAGAGAGAGAGAGAGAGAGAGAGAGAGAGAGAGAGAGAGAGAGAGAGAGAGAGAGAGAGAGAGAGAGAGAGAGAGAGAGAGAGAGAGAGCACAAACATAGCTGGACAATGTCATTAGGCCTGTTATTTTCCCTTTATCACAAGAAATCTGGTACAATATGAATCTTGCTGATGCTCGACCTCATATAGCAAGGCTGGTTGTACGTTATCTAGAGGAACAATAAATCCTAAATGAATCCTATTGAGCATATGTTCGGGATAAACATGCCTTGTCCAGATAACCTGGATGAACTTATTACATTTTTTTACATTTGTTGTTACATTTTGAGCCTTATAATGAGTTTGAAACAATTATGTGAATGTTTAATGTGCGTAGCAAAGGAGGCCCAACACCTAACTAAAGACTATGAAAAATGAAAAATGATTTTAATCATTATAATAATACAATAATGATCAGTTTACTATGGACATTTATAGAAATGGATTTGAGCCCAGAACAAAATAAAAATTTAGCTGTGAATTCTGGTGTCTTTATATTTGTACTCCTTCAGTGTTGTGTACCGAATTGTTAACTTTTCTGCAAATAGAAATTTTAAAATGATAAATCAATACATATATTACGAAAATTCTGGGAGGTGCCTCGAGGGTTTTTTTTTTTTTTTTGAAAGACTATTTTTCACACAATATAAATAAATTGAACAAATTAATATTAATAAATCTTTTACGAAATTATTTGTTCTGAGAATCTTCCTTTAAACCATGGTTGAAAAATCAGAACTTGATATCTTAAACAGGTCCTTGCCTAAAATGGACACGATTTTTTGTTTGTTTTTTTTTGTTTATACAAATTGAAGGACTAACATTGACATTTCCTCGTTAGGTTTTGTTAATTTTTTTTTTTTCTGTTTACTTCAATTTAGGATTTTATTAAAGGCTTATTGGAGCTTGCTTTCATCAAAGCAATAGATTCTTAAATTTTAGAGACAATGGTACACCGATTTAAATTACTTGGAATGCCTCGATATATACGATATGCATGCCCTTTCGCAGGGATAAATGAACATATACAAACAAACAAAACAACAACAAGAAGCTAAGCTAAGTGTTACTTTCTACAAAGGCAGATGCTTGTGAGCACTGAGCGAGAAGAAGACACAGATCACGACAGGCGAGGATGCTGTGTGATGTAAGAAGCACTCTACAAGCACATCGTGCACTCTAGGCCACCCCCATAGAGACATCACAGCAACCACTAGGCTATTTAATGTACAAGTGGTTCTCATGTCGTAACATGTCTAATGTCAGCGATGGGGCATATCTTTTAAGTGGAAAATGGCTATGCTCGTTTAAAGGCTTACAATGTACAATACAAACATCACAAGAAACCTATTTTAAAATGTGGATTTGCTTGTCATCAGAATGATTATTAGAGCAGCACTTAAGCCCAGAATCTTCACAGCCCATCTTTGTATATAACTATATATCTATAATGAAATAACATTTCATCGCATCTGCTTGCTGGCACATTTATTTGTACAATGTTTAAAAGTAACATACATAAATCATTAGAACACTAATTAGTAAATCATGAGGAAGGCCCTGATAACAAGAAAACAATGAACATAAACAAAAAGAGGTCTTGGTAAATAAGAGAAGTGTTGGTAGCTAATATGCCTGTTAATATATTTTATGGAAACTTGGAACCACTCTTTGATAAACTCAAGCCGATTTCCAAACAAACTCTTCTTCTCATTTATACATTCACACTTTAACAATGAACTTACAAACTATGATACATACAAAGTACAATATGATTCATACACAGTACGATATGATATATACAAAGTACAAATGTGATACATACAAAGTACAATATGATACATACAAAGTGCAAATGTGATACTATCAAAGTGCAAATGTGATACATACAAAGTACGATATGATATACACAAAATGCAATGTCATTTTCCGAAAGTACAATATGGCACACACAAAATGCAATATGATACATAAAAAGTACAATATGATTTATACAAAGTACAATAAGATACACACAAATTGCAATATGATACAAACAAAGTACAATACGATTTATACACAATACTATGTGATATATACAAAGTACAAATATGATGCATACAAAGTACAATGTGATTTATACAAAGTATAATGTGCTACATACAAAGTACTATATGATTTATACAAAGTATAATGTGCTACATAAAAGGTATAATATGATACATACAAAGTACAATACGATTTATACAAAGTACAATGTGATTTATACAAAGTATAATGTGCTACATACAAAGTTAAAATGTCATACATACACAGTATAATATGATACATACAAAGTACAATATGATACATACAAAATACAATGACAATAGTCTGTGATATGGTGACTCAGGATACCCAACCTTTCTGCCCTAAATGTGTGAATACATATTTGCATAAATTGTAAACCAATAAAAAAATAAAACTGTCTTTGATGTATAGTTACATTAATTATTAAATCAGTCATTCGTTTTATTTATCTACACTGCATTACCTCTTGTGCCTTGTAAGTGTTTTTTATAATATAATAAATATTATTCTTTCCTATTGTATTAAAATAAAATTTTATCAATAAGTACATTGCAAATTGTACAGATACGTTGTCTCCTAACATGACCACCATGATACTAACTCACTGTCGCCAAATGACAAAAAAATCATTTGTAGGACTTATTCTGCTAAGCGTTTTTAAGTTTTTGAAACTTCCAAAAAAGTTCATTCGTGACTACCTCAAAAAGTCAAAAGTATTGTAAATGCTCTATAATACGATTTTTTTTTTAAATTAAACTAGTAGCTCTGTTTTATATCTAAAATGATAAATTATTTTCAATCACAATATTATCGATACTTACAACAAGTGAAAAACAGAAAAAAATCGATTTCTCTTCATGACTGACGATTCCCCTTAGGTGCCTAACTCATTACTAGATCCGGCCGGACGATAAATCACCCATGATGGACCATATGGTGCATCGCTGTACCCATTACTGACTGGAGGGGGGGGGTACATCCCATTTATCTCCCCCCCCCCCGTCACACTTCAACGTACTTCGGTGGCACACTTATTGTACTTGTGGGTCAAATGTGATGACACACACTATTTCCTCTGCTGTTCGTGATGAAAGCTAAACTGTCATTTCTTAATTGAATAATTAGATATAATTGTATGTATTTATTAAGGCATATGAAGTTGATAGAAAATAGACCGGCTACAACGTTTTTTTCTTTGTCGTAACAACTAAATCATAACAAAACACCCATTACTGCTACACGCTACAATGTCATTGGGAATGTGCAAGTTTTTTCATCCTGAAGAAAATCACTTACACGATCCCTGCACAAGAGAAACGTTGATTGTTTAGATTATATTTTGTAAATCCACAGAATATTTAATATAGACGTAAGCTTAAACAATCCAAATAAAAAATCTTTATTGTGTAATAAAATTACAATCTGCTTTATTTGGAAATAAGTAATTGCGATAAATGTTCTCATTCATACAGTATTTACAAACAGCCTAGAGACTTCCCAAACCCTCATGGTTGTCACCTCCCTCACATGCGAAAGAGGAAGTGGAGTCCCCCACGCTCCTCCGTCAGCCGCGTCACCGGATACGAGCCAGTGGAGGCTGACGGAGAGCGCGAGAGCCACAGACGCTCAGGACGTGATTGGAGAAACTGGCCACTGCCGCTTTAGTCTACGAGGAGGATTATAGGAATGAGTGGCGCAGTGTAATGACTGTGCTAGGGGATTAGGGTGGTTGGATAGGTTACTATGGAATTTCATGAACTTGGAAGGGATGAGTTCGAGAATGTAAGGTATATTAAGATCGTTATGAAGGGTTTTGTTGCAAGTTCAAAAGATTCGGCAGAATTGTATGTTTATTCGTTGGTGATTCTTACATATGTCAATTCAATACTTGATAATTTTAGTTCCATTGACCCCCCCCCCCCCCCGCCATTTATATAAGCCTTCTTTACTTCGAGATGCTAGACATCAGTCCTTTAACAGCTGTAGACTGATGGAATGTTTACGTGGGCGTAGAAACACTTTCTTGAGACACTAAGTGGATCGAAGTAGGCCATCGGATGACTGATAAGTCCCGGAGTGAGAGGGGCCGTTGTTCGCTCAGTGAACGACGATCAGTCATCATCGAATGGTGTATAGCCACTTGTTTATCGACGAGGCTGTGACCGGAAAGGTTAGAAAGGAAGACCTGTTAACTAAAAACTGGTGTCCAATGTCTAAGGCCTTTGAATTATTGTATTGCGATACAATACACGGAGAGTGCTCTCCTCGCAGATTCATCGACCAGGGGATTATGTTTTAGAAAAACAAAACAAAGAATTATTTACAATCAAATATGCAATAAATTAATGTAATAGCAACGAACTAAAAGTAAGCGAATCTCCGAGCAGGGGCTATAGGACGGATAAGCGAGATCTTGTGTTGTTGGAATACTTGGAGGATTTGATCGTGAGGAGATTATATAAGTACGGTGTGGTTAAAGTTTATCTGATTGCTAGCATTGCTGTCAATGCTCAATGCATAATTAAGATCATCAAGCACATTCAATCCTTTCAATCAAAAGTCCTGAGAACAATAGTCAATACCACTTATTAACCCTACAACCCTTGCAAGTTTATGAAATTCTATAGTAACCTATCCAACCACTCCTGGCACAGTCATTACACTGCACCACTCATCCCTATAATCCTTCTCGGAGACTAAAGTGGCTGTGGGCTCGTGAATGTGGTAGTCCTGGCAATGGTCAGTTTCTCCAATCATGTCCTGAGCGTCTGTGGCTCTCGCGCTCTTGGTCAGACTCCGCTTCCTCTTTCGCTTGTGTAGTAGGACTTCAGACTTCAGTGTCCGCTACTTCTATTAAATTTTCGTTCACCATTTTTTCAGGGTACGTTTTAATGTCTATGTGTTTTGAAAAAGAGGCGAACGAAATGAAAACCAGATGTCATATTCCTATGTCACATATATATAGATAAAATTATCAATAGTTACTTATGTTTTAATTCTAACAAACCTGTTTTATGAATGAGGCGTAGGTACGGTTGTAGTAAACACAACGTAATTGTGTTTAAACTGAAATGTAATCATCATATTTTGAAATGTCGCAGAATTAAAGTTTGTTTAGTTTCAGATCGATTTTGTATATGTTTGAAATAACCATTTAAGTTGAAAATTTATCAATTCCTCTTACTACTTTTGATTTGAAGCGTATATTCTTGGCAAAAATATTATCTGTCCCAAAGGCAAAAACAAAAAACAAAACAAAAAGACTGCTCTCATACCGGAGTGCGTGGGCCCACACTCCGTGTCTCATTTCCATAGATTGAGAATGGAGTCTGATTTCGTACCCTTATCTCCTACGGGACCTTCGTCGAGGATTCTTCTCCAAGGTCCAAGTCTATTCGCGAGAACATCTCCTCTATTCCAGGGTATTCCTCGTTTCCTCGTCGTAATCCTGAAAACCTTCAAGAACGCCTGTCGCACACTCCGGTGAATAAGAACCTACCAGACCCTGTGGAGTATTCTCCGACAGTTTCCATGGTCATAAAAATACATCAATATAAGGTTGAGCTTGCTAATAACTATCTGGTTATATTTCAACTACTTCGTGCCTCTGGTACACGACGAGGGGTCGCCCTTGGCCTGCTCACTGACCATCTGGTCAGTTCTTGTCGAGCGTAGGCGGTACTGTCTGAGGTCTTTATCCAAGCTGTACATACTGAGAAATACACCGATGGTTGACAGTAAAAAATAAATAAATCCGTGGCGGAACAATACTGGAAGTGACCAGACCTACCGAGTGTCACACATTCATTTTTATTCTATAGACCTGATTTTGGTGAAAATTTAATTTGGAAAGCTTCATGCTGTTTTCTTAAAATAAGACTATTCCGGAGACCAATTCTGTTTTTATGTATACATATATTGAAACCTACCTCATTTTTTACCATTTCTTTTTCTAATTTGATCAATGATTATTTGATCAATTTACCTTAGCTAATTTGGTAGGTCCGTCATTAGATCTTTAATTCAAATTGTTTTTATGTCTTCGACATAGGAAATTATCCCGATTGAATCGCCCGATCTCAAGGCTAATGTTGTAGTTATTAATAAATTGAGAAACTGGGAATTGTGAAATATATACAAATAAAATGGTTATAACAAATAATTATAATCATATAGAGTGCTGACATAAATTATATAAAAAATATTCAATTCCTTTTGAACAAGGATAGTTACTACTAATTATAAAAAAAACATGAAAATTGAGCTCAATCTCTTTTAATGGATCCATAATAAAAAAAACAATATCAATATCACCCAATCGATGATCTCCGTATAATCCAATCAACGTTACTTTTGATCTCTTCTTCTTCTTCTTCTCCTCTTCTTCTGTTGGTGACCGCCAAAACGGGAGCTTGCTCTGGTTCGCTCTTGGCTGTTAGGCTAAGACTGGCCCTTCATCTCATCCCCACTCCTAAGTACACAAGGGACGATGCTGACCAGATGGAAGGGTCGCTGGTCATGATATTCTCAAATATCATGAATGTTACAAAATATAAATATAATTTTTTAATATATAGCTTCTTTATTGTGCTAAAATGACAATCTGCCTTGTAGGCAATAAGAAATTGCAATTTTTTTTATTTATTTTTTTTTCTTAAGCTCTCTAGTTAGAATTTCAGGATGAGGGAGAAATATAAAATATTAAGGGTGATCGGATCCTTGTACTAGGAGGACCTGCTTGAAGGTGGTGTGAGAGGAGTAAGGAGTGTGGGAATCCTCGGTGGAGGTTGATTGTTACGGTACAGTGGTGAGAGTCCACTGGTGGCTGGGCCTAGAGTCTCTCTAGGCATGTAGTGCAGTCGTAGTTAGTCTGATATCAGTGAGGGTGCCCCTTAGAGGCTTGTTGTTGGTGGGCCAAGCGCCGTGATGTCAACCATTTCTTCTGCTTTACTCGATCTTGTGAGTTGCCATCGTGCCGGCAGTGGTGGTGGTGTCATGTCTCGGAAGAGAGGGCTTATACTGTGCTTCATCGAGTCGAAGAACTTGATGTGACGTCGTGTAATGGCTTAGGTGATGGTGGGGAGCTCGAACTTTTCGTGCATGTTGGAAGCCTTCATTTCACGAAAAAGGGGTATAGTAATTGCAATAAATGCTCTCATTCATACAGTATTTACAAACAGCCCAGAGACCTCCCAAGTCCACATGGTTGTCACCTCCCTCGCATTTGAAAGAGGAAGCGGAGTCTTGGGAAGTCCCCCACGCTCCTCCGTCAGCTACATCACCGGATACGAGCCAGTGGAAGCTGACCAAGAGCGCGAGAGCCACAGACGCTCAGGAGATGATTGGAGAAACTGTCCATTGCCAGGACTCCCACTATCACGTATTTATAGCAGCTCACGAGGCCCGTTTCAGTCTCCGGGGAGGATTATAGGGATGAGTGACGCAGTGCAATGGCTGTGCTACGGGATTAGGGTGGTTGGATAGGTTACTACGGAATTTCATGAACTTGGAAGGGATGAGTTCAAGAATGTAAGGTATATTAAGATCGTTATGAGCGATTTTGTTCATGACGTAATAAGGGGAACTTTGTTTTGTATCTTTTTTCTTTCGTACAGACTAAAAACGATTTAACAAACCTCAGAAGAACACTCTCTGTACACGCAGTGGTTTGTTGTACACATCCCAGTGATGAACATTCGCCCCAGATGCTTCATTTCACGCCAGGGTTGTACTCAAGAGTAAACGTACCGTGAAAGCATAACTTTTTCTACGGTGCTAACGATTAAAAAACAGTTCGAGCTGAATAAAAACCATGGTTTTATCAGGTGATTCAGCCTTCCCGTGAATAATGAATACATCTCCCTATCGCAGGTATGAATGTGTTCAATAACTTCCACACTTTCAAATGATTATATTATTTGCACAATATATATATAGGGGTTAGAGTTGCCGATTCGACTCCAGTCGCCTATCCGTCAAGAAAGCAGAACGCTTTATGCTCGGTAAATTATAATTGCGAAAGTATATGCAATGATAATACTAGGTCGGCAGGAGAGAAAATAGTCCGTTATACTATGATCATGTCTTTCTTCTTCTAATAGGCATAGCTATAACTAGTAAACCTCATCGCGAGTGGCTTCGTGGTCGTTTTCTAAAACGAGAAGAATTTTAGGAGTATCTTCAAAAAGGAAAAAAAAGTATTGAAAAATCACCTTTTCAAAAAATATAAAATAAGCTGTTACAACTGAGAATGAAAGACTCACAATTTTGGATTAACACAAATTTTTAGTTGTGTTCTAAATTCAGAGCTTATAATTTATCGTTACGCCAGGTGAAAAAACACTACATAACCCGGTGGGGTATATCCGGACCCCGCATAATTGTTTAAGTCATTTTTGCTATTTGCCTTGATTATTGATGCAATATTAATGAAAATAGAAACAATAGCTTTACGTAGAAATTAGACAAAGTATTGTTACCCCTGTTAGTAGGGGTCTTTTTGATAATAGGGACCCATGATTGTTTTTAATCATTTTTCTAGTCTATTATCTGTAAATGAAAAGTGTTTAGTAAAAGATGTTTTAGTGTTTGAACATATTTATTCTGGTGGCCAAACATTTACGATGCCATTTAGTAATTGATTGAACAAATAATTACCGCTATTTCTGTTGCGCCATGAAAATTCACACAAATATGAGTCAAAACTTCTTCTTGTACCATGTTCTTTTTTGTTTCTTGCATTTGCTTGTGCCCGTAACGATTCAATTCGTTGTGTATGACTACCTGTGGTGGGATCTACGAAATTTTGTGAATGATTCACAGGTACAATGCTGGTAATTCATTCCTGGTATGTTAATAATGCGGGTGTAGGATGCCCACATGCCAGATATAATGGTTGTACCGGGGTGAATACATTCTGATATTGTTTTCAGTAGTGTTTCCGATGTAGGGTCTGGCAGGCAATACATGAAGCATTGCTTATCTTCCCGACAAACACCTCCGAAGACCCATTGATTAGGATGAATTCTGCCAACGTGATTTTTGCTCCGAGAAAAAACTGGATTCGTCTATCTCAACTGTTTTCCCTGGTCCTCCGATCTTTCTGAAATTTTTCAAAAAATGATCTCCGCAAACTTCTCGAAACATATTTTTCCAATCTGTAATAGTATCGGTTGCTAATCCTAGTTCCTCTTGACAAAATTTAGTAGATGTACATTCTTTTGTACAGCAGTATAGCAAAATAACAAATTTATTAAATGGCAAGTTAGTGTTTTCCAAAAATGTTCCTTTTCTCACGTTGCATCTCCATCTATCCTTTTCGCCTAGATAAAGTTTCATTTGATGGCCATTAGAACACATTTTTTCACTACGCAATACCCTTTTAGATTGAAGAAACAAAACCGCTTTTTCCTTCGTATCTACTTCAGCAGCTAAATCAAATAACGGCTCGATGTTTCCCTTCAGGATGACAAAACTAAAATGAATAATATTGATAAAAATATCACAGGAAAGGTCAAAGTTGGCAAAATAACCAAAACAATGCTAGATATCAGTGGGGTGGGTCCCTATTCCCAAAAAGTCCCTCACATAGTTTTGTGGGGGAAAAAAATTCATCGTTAATCGCATAATGTAAATTTTGTCGTACCATCAAAGCGCATTTATCACACGTATTTAAAGAAGAGATGTTACGTTATTTCATTCATGTATCTATGGTTTCAAGAGCATGGCATACATAAGACCAGGCATGGGGTGCGAGCGGACCCCACCTTGTGTTGACGGACGGTTGAATTTTCTTGAGATATTTGGTAGTGCTATTTTGGCATATCTTCACATAAGTTTCGGTATGAAGATCACTTCCGGTAGTGGTATAGTTTTATAATAACTTATTAAATAATTTTTGAAAAAAAACATCTCATTTATTAATTAAAGAATATATTTAACCATTTTTATTAAGAACACTTTCGCTATCGTACATATGTAAAACTCAAGGTGGCCGAGGTTTTATAAAAAAAAAACAAAAAACAAAACAACAACGAACAGCTGTTAGTATAAATTGTGTAAAATCCTGACTTCAAATGTTGTCTCTTCAAGGGCAATTCAAATAATTTATTATTTGATATTAACTATGCAGGGCACATCTTTATGTATATATGTTTTTTTTTTTTAATATTAATTAATCAAACAAACTTAAGCTTATCATTAAAATAATTAATACTCCTACTATTATGTATTCAGACATAATTCTACAAATTGTTTGCCGTTTGTACCATCCCAACCGCCAAATCGTGAGACACAAGTGACCTACTGTAACACTTAGTGTTTCATTATTTGAACCAAGGTGACACAGATAGAATACCTGCAGCCACTGACCTGCATAACACTTGTTAAGATTATTGTATTTATGTTAATATATAATTTAACATATTTATGTTTGTTTCTTCTGTTTCAGGTGAGTTCTTCTTAAGAGTGAAAGTCTTATCTCCTCGTATATGTAAATTGGTATGTTAATCTTTTTCTTTTTTTTTCTTTCTATACGTAAAGGAGTCCTGGCAATGGCCAGTTTTTCCAATAATGTCCTGAGCGTCTGTTGCTCTCGCGCTTGCGTGCGAGGGAGATGACAACCATGTGGATTTCTGAGGTCTCTGGGCTGTTTGTAAACACTGTACGAATGAGCGAGTGAATGAAGAATTGTAAATATGGTATGAATGAGAACATTTATCACAATTACTTATAGCCCAACGAGGCAGATTGTAATTTTATCACAATATGTAGAGCACTTCACTGACTGACCTGTGCACAATTTATTGCTCTCTCAAATGCCCCTTTTTTTTATCAAACTCACTTGATAAAAAAAAAAGCTTAATCGTGTAAAAGATCTTTGATAAGTTTTTTGATCAAAATATTCCATCATTTTTTGATAAAAGAGTCTGCAGCGCTCCTCATGTCGACCAAATATACTAACTAGTCTAGTTAACACGTAGCTATCGATCAAAAGCTCGATTAATAAAATGTTGCGTTTAAAATATGGAGCCAGTTTCTGCATGATCTCCCCCTGGTGGATGGCAGTCAAACTACCAAAATACGATTTCTTCATCAAAATTGTTACTTTATTTTATTTTACTTATTTTATAACAATAAACAAGTTTCAATAAAACAATCTATGCGTCGTAAATGTATGTATCTTTGAAAAACTCAATTCAAAACAACTGTTCATAGTTCCAGATATGCGAAAAATAGCAGCAATTGATATGCGTTTGTAATATACAGAAAATATTTAGATTATTGTTGTAAAATTTCGTCGTCAGGGGGCGAAACTGAAGATGTTTCATTCAAAAACTAAAAAAAACTACCTCAAAAACACTGATTTCCAGCAAATTTTTACAGTTAAATAAATTTCAAAATTACTGATTTTCTTAAAGGGAGATGAACAAATTGAAATTTTAGACAAAGTTTCTTTTTAGATGTTATTATTTAAAATTATTGTGGAATAATTTTTTATTTTTTTATTGTTATTTAAGTGAAAGATACTCGTGAAGGCATTCATTCATACACACCACTTGGTGAACTGAAATGTTTTTGTTTTTTTGGTTTAAAACCGTTTTTGAGTAGCGGTACCCGGACCTATGCCTCGGCATAGTTCTTTCATTTTCTTCGTTCTTATTTCTTTTATATATATTGTAACATTCATGATATTTGAGAATATCATGAACAGGAACCCTCACATCTGGTAAGCATCTTCCCTTATGCTCCTTGGAGTGGGGATGAGATAAAACGGGCAGTCTTAGCACAACCGTCGAGAAGAGCGGACTTAGCAAGCTCCCGAATTGGCGGTTACCATACAGGAAGAGAGGAGAAGAACCAACAGCAGAAAGTAACGTTGATTGGATTACAGGAAGATCATCGATTGGGTGATATTAATATTGTTTTTATTATGGATCCATCAAAAGAAATTGAGCTCAAATTCATGTTTGTAATTGGTAGTAATTATCCTAATTTAAAAGGAATTGAATATTTTTTTATACTTTTGTCAATAATCTATGTTAATTATAATTATTTGTTATAACCATTTTATTTGAATATATTTCACAATTTATAGTTTTTCAATTTATTAATAACCACAACATTAGCCTTGAGATCGGGCGATTCAATCGGGATAAATTCCTATGTCAAAGACATAAAACAATTTGAATTAAAGATCTCATGACGGACCTGCCAAATTAGTTAAGGTAAATTGATCAAATAAAGTAAAAAGAGAAATGGTAAAAAAAAATGAGGTAGGTTTCAATATATTTCTAAATACATTATAACTTGTAAACGAATAAACAAAATTCGAAGTCAGCCAAAGAAATAGTCCCGGTTGAAGTCAATTTAGCTTTAAATGGGCATCAAAAATACTTTCCCTCCCACAGCCGGACTCGTACCCACCACACACACACACACACACACACACACACACACACACACACACACACACACACACACACACACACACATAGAGAACTTTATTATTACGTAACTATAAATGAGAGGTCTGCTCTCGGCCCATTATATCGACTAAGTGCTAGAAAACCCTCGGGGAGGTTTCTTCACGCTTGTAGGTGATCACAATTTCACACCACTCAATGCGACACTTTCTTCCCGGACGGTGGACGGCTATCGTGGGCTCTTTCGAGTACAAACCCCCTGGCCAATATGTCTGCCTCACTTTTACAAATTTCTATTTTCACTTTTGATTATAGTATTGGGCTGGCAAAGAAAGCTATTTCGGTTTGCACTCGTAGACATGTTTGTTCCGTTATTCTTTTGTCAATGTTATAGAATTTCTTTTTCTCTTGAGATTTAGCAGTAGATATCTTTAGATTGCTATAGAAACAAATCCCATGTAATTTTCTTTCTGTCAGTTTACGGTCAGTTTTAACATGGAGTGCAAAAATAAACATTTTCGACACATTTTACTTTTTAATTTTCATTAAGGCAAGAAAGCGGCTGAGGCTCACAAAGAGATATGTCAAGTTTATGGTGAAAGCCATAATTGAATCGAATCGTCATATAACTGTGCGAGGGATTGCAGTTAAATGTATCACACACAACAATTGAAAATCATATAAGACGTCTTGGACTTGTTAAGAAGCTCGATATTTGGGTTCCGCCACGACAATGCGAGGCCTCACACATCTTAAGCAACACGTTCGAAACTATTGGAGCTTGGTTGGGAAGTGATGTCGCATCCCCCATACCAACCTTGCACCATCGGATTATCATTTATTTCGAAGTTTACAAAACTTCTTAAATGGTAAAAATGTCAGTTATAACGATGACCTCAAATCGCACTTGGTTGCGTTTTTGCTGATAAGGAACAGAAGTTCTATGAGCGCGGGATCATGAAGTTAGCAGAAAGATGGCAAAAGGTCATCGAACAGAATGGAAGGTAATTGACTGATTAAAGTTTATTTTTTTGTCTAGGAAAAAATAAGTTTTATTTCACACTAAAAGACCGAAAATACTTTCTTGCCAACCTCAATATGATTAAGTGTTATGATATATGTGAAACGATTTATCCTAAAATGACATTTGAACTAGTTCATTTCAGAGAGAAAGTGGTTTTGCCTACACTCCGTGGCTATTTCGAATTTCTATACGCCCCTGTGTATGCGTTAGGATTTACAACAGTCTTGGCTATTAATCAAAATTCGACGAACCATCTGTTCCCTCCGTGGAGAGAAACAATTTATTTGACGAACCGTCCCGGGCTTGTTGGTACAAGACAACCGTGAAACATTTGTTAAAATTCATTATATATAGCAAATACAAGACTTTGTTCTCGGAGTATATTATTATTTAGTAATACATATTTTACATATATTTATAATAATGACAACGATTTCACATGACAATAGTTTTTTGAAGTAGTATACCATGAGAGAGAGGCACAGGAATAATATGAGTTGATGAGTTTATTTTTAAAGTGACTCTGGTATAACAAATTCCTAAAAAACAGTACAACATTGTAGTGTGACAGATATTGTAGTTTTTATAAGTTCAAAAATAATTATCGCTCACACTTAACATCTTGACTATTAATCGAAATTCGACGTTTAATACCCTCGATGTCTTAAGTTGTCTAAGATATTTTTGTACGATAATCTAATTATTTGTTAACAACGGTATCTCACTTCAAGATAGAATATAAAGTAAACAGGTTGTATCGAAAATAATTAATATCGTTTTTGCTAGGACCTCCGCGTGCCTCTCTTGAGACCCCGTGTCTTGTTTATCGCCAGGGACTTCACCGGAAGTAGTGGTCTTAGACGTGACTATTCGAGCATCGCTTTGGGGTATCATTGAAATGATGAATACTTATACCCAATAACTATGTTCGCTGTTGTAGATCTGTTAGGTTTTCTGGCAGAGGAACCGTTCCAAGAAGTACTACAGTTTTTTTCCCTAGAGGAGTTAGAGCACGACTTGATGAAGGCCATCGAGGCTCTAGCAGAAACGTTATATTAAATAACAAGATACAAGAAGAATACCCTACTTAAGAGCCGTGGAGGTAGAATATTTTGTAAACACCAGGAGGTAATGACTTAGGCCATCAAAAGCACTACTGTTAATTACTAAATTAAAAAAACTGTTAGCAAATGCTCCTAAGAAAATTATAATAATTATTATAAAGATTTTTAATGTTTAATTATTATCGTTAATTCTATTGAACTTTTAGACTCTGAGAACAAACTTTTAATTTATAATAACTATTCTAACGGACTATGACTGTCGGTTGTCTTTGTACGAGTCCAAGATAGTGCGTCAAATAAATTGTTAGGCTGAAAAGACAAGAACTAAACAGACGCTTTGGGCAACTGTACAGACTTATTCGAAGTACATCCCAACTCTAAATATAAAATAAATTACTTTTAATGATTTTTTTTTAGTAAAGTCCTGAGAACAATAGTAAATGCCCCTTATTACGTCAGCAACAAAACCCTTCATAACGATCTAAATATACCTTACATTCTCGAACTAAGTTCATAAAATTCCATAGTAACCTATCCAACCACCCTAATCCCCTAACACAGTCATTACACTGCGCCACTCATCCCTATAACCTCCTTGGAGACTAAAGCGGTAGTGGCCTCGTGTCCTGCTATAAATGCGTGACAGTGGGAGTCCTGGCAATGGCCAGTTTCTCCAATCATGTCCTGAGCGTCTGTGGTGCTATGTAGGAAGTCTCTTGGCTTTTTGTAAATACTGTATGAATGAGCGAGTGAATGAAAATTGTAAATATGTTATGAATGAGATCATTTATCACAATTACTTATTGCCCAATGAGGTAGATTGTAATTTTATCATAATGATTGGATAAACTGGCCATTAATAACGGTCATGGAAAACGTGCCCGTGTTTGAGCTTGAAGCATGACACCATCCATCTCATGTTCCAAGACAGCCTCAGTGCGAGAAATTAAAATATTTACGAACTAGACAGTAATATTGTTTATGAAACATTTAACAGCGTCATGTATAGTTGAATTTAATTTATGTTTAAATTGTTTTGAGAAGACTCGGAGTTTTCACAGCGCACACATGTTTTTAATAAATGGTTTTCATTTGAATGGAAATGAGACGACTCAGTATATGTCAAATAGTGATGAGGATACAGTTGTTGGCATAAGCGGCGCCACGCATTGGAGAGTCATGTCATTACCATTTGTTGATGAATGATAAAACAAATGTGCATGATGAGGACGAATAATCACAGCAATAGTTGTACAAATTGATTATCATAATTTCCAATGGGACAATGATAACACAGAGAGCTCACAGGGAGGGGCTGGAACACTCGTTCAGGTGTTTATAGCTTTGTTAACTGCCGTAATAATATTAATCAATATGTCTGAAATTTCAAAAGTATATTCAGAAACATGTTGGGCTGTTGCGATTAGTTTTGGTTTAAAATGCAATTCCGCGAAGTATGAGAAAGGAAATTAAGCTCTGATTTTTTTCTCTACTTGAATTAAACAAACTTTCAGATTTGACAGTCTGACTTTCAAAAGTTTTCCTGCCGTTTCGAACGAGAGCGAACTTTTCGAAATATAAAAGGGGAAAGTCGCTCGAACACAAAATCCAAAGAGTCAAGAAGTGACAATGTAACTTCAAATTAATTTTTGAAAAAAAAAATTTTTTTTTACTTAAAAAATGGTTTGTCGATATTAAATGTTTTCGATAAAGAAAATCACCTCCCATCTTTCGACAAAAAGCTCTTTTTTTGGAACTGTGTGGAACTGTCGCCAAACTTCCTTCTAAATAAAAACCAATCGATATCTCGAACCGATCGTCTAAAATTCACTTTCTAATTCAAAAATAATTTTGAAATCTTACAATATCGGAGATCCTATTCCCCCGATTTCTCCCGGGCAATGTGACATTCCTCGGCAATGTATCCCAGTCGTGTCGAATTACCGACCCTTTCGAGTAGTCCTTCCCTCCCTCCAGTTCTAGTGCAGTTTTGGCGGCACTCCATCACCACTAATCCCCGCCAAATATCAGCTGTCCGGTTGGCCTGTATGATTTCCCGCGCTAACGAGCCACCGCTTTATATGCATATATATATATATATACTTGTGTGTGACTGATTATCTTATTTATTAGTGAAAGCTGCCATGGCGATCCTAAACCACAAATCTCTCTCATTGGATTATTTATATTTATATTATATTATATAATATTTATTTATTTATTTATTGTATCCTATTTATATTTGTTTTGTATCGATTCGCTGCAGTCAGGATTTCTCCTTGAGATCGATATCTAGTGGTATCGATTAGTCTCGTGTCGATTTCTAGAGAGAGAGCAGATTCGTCTTAACCGTGTCTTTGAAATGTCGCATACTTTGCTGATTAGAGTAGAATTATTATTTAGTAGACTAGTTAAAATATAATCACGCGGGAAATAGATCTATTATAGAAGTGTGTGATGTGGAATGATAGCCTACACAATACTTTCATCTTGATCCATTTTATTGTACGCATTATAAAAAAAAATAAAACTCATTTCAAGGTAGACTCTTTTGAGAGACGAGCTTATGACTTATAACACGTTTATTTATTTATTTTCTTCAATAATTCCTGTTATTATATTTTAACCCTACCTAAGGTTTTACTTACTTCCGGTAACTTCCGGTAGAACTTCTCCTGGCCTAACTGTAACAAAAACAATACCCACATCCTGCGTTCAACTTTTTTGTTCATCATTCATAAAACACTAACTCTTCTTAATGGTTAGTTAAGAAATAACATATGAAATTTATGACATTTTGAAGGTTTAATTTTAACTTTTCAACCAGTTGCCTTTCACTAATGATAATTTTCATGTTGTTACAAGACGCCTCCATTTATTACTAACGCCACTGATTTAATGTAGGCTCGTATCACACTTGCTACATTAACTAAATATTGCAACAATTCAACCCTTAGTGTTATCACATAATTGTAAAGTTACAATTGTCTAAAAACTAGAAGTTTATATCTGTTCAGTTGGTAATACTGTTTATTGCGGTTTGGATATCAGCTGATCAGAACGGCCATAAAACAAACGATTACCCACTAATTACTGTTTGTGTGGAGTTGTTGTTTAACATCCGATTTACAATTACTGAAAGATCGAATCATTGTGTCAAAAGCTGCTTCCGGTCTGGCAATTATAACACACTTCCTGTCTGGCACCTTCCGACCTCTACGTCCGCTAAAGAGCAGAAGAAGCCACCATCCGGACCGGTTTGGTAACTCTCTTGAAGGGTGGCATATAGAAGAAGTTAGCCAGTCGTTGAAATGCATCCAACTGATGCAGAAACAACGCGTAAGAATAATACCTTTAATTAAAAATCTAACATCGTGTCTTTTCACGATTCCAATCCCAACTCGTATCTAAGTTCATCTAAAAAATTACAGTTTAAGAATAATGTTATTATATGACATTATACATTATATATATATATATATACGTATTATATGTTGTCGGCCACCGGGGGAAGTCTTGTCGATCTAGCCACTGCCTGGTGGACGTCAGAGAAAGTTAAAACCTGTGGCCTTTGACTTTTGCTGGAAGCCTAGTCGGCGGGCAGCTTAGCTGATATTTTGTTTATTGATCTGACACCATAAGATCTTAGAAGGTGTGCGCTGTGTTCAGGAGAAGAGGAACAGGATAGGTATTATAGGCAGTTTATGTGGTCTTTGAATGACCACGAGTTCACATTCGGTTTCTAAGGGTACCTCAAAATGCCCAGGGAACTGTGTGAGCAGCCTCGGGCTATTTTAATATTTTTTTTTTTTAAATAATGTTCTACTATACACTTATTACAGAAATGCCCTATCGGGTTGGATAATAATTTTCGAAAAGAGTTCATCGAACAAAAATGAAAATTGTTCATATTTATTTATAGGTAAGAAATCAATCATTAAATTGATGAGATGTCAATGAAAAAAAAAATTGTTACTTTATGTCTGAAATCTAAATGAAATTCTATTCAATCTCGACTATAATAAACTTTCTCAAAAAAATCCATTTCGCTGTTTTATTAGGAGAGCCAATCAAGTTCCTTATTGCAGACGTCATTTGATGTTGAATTATATCCTTTGAATGTCGTTTATTGGACTGTAAAATGTTGAACGTGGGAAGAGCACACAGAAACTAGAAAGTAAGAGAATAGTAAGCATTTGTAATAACTGAACGTAAACTATTGAACATGAAGCCTAAAGAGAAGGAACGGCCTTGCTTTCCCCATCTCGTCCGCTTAAGAGGCAAGCCACTCAACCTCAATTTCGTTACTAACTTATATTATCATTTAATATTATTATCATTGTTATTATTAACTCATCCAGGCAGGCAATAGATAATAAAATAACGAATTATTCTAGCCTTTATAGCTCCTATAAATAAGATAATTCAATGTCGGGTTCGTTACTACTCATGTGAGTAGAAATTATTATATGCCAATGGTTTATTGGTAAAAAGGGATTTTTCTGTAGTTGAGGTTTTACTTTCAAGTATTATCTAGTACTTGGTAGGAATATTTTAATTATAAGAAAAACGATCAGCGTGGTACACTCAGTAGCTGTCTGACGGGAAAAAATAAGGATTTCAGCTCTTCTAGAGAAAATGAAGAAATACTACAGTTTGTAGGTTAAGAAATTTCGGGTCGTAGAGACCCTAGCCCGCGGTGGGCGTCAAGAATGAGATAAAATTGGTAGACCTGTGGTATTTGACCTTTGCTGGTGGCCTAGTAGGCGGGCAGCTTTATTCGTATTGGTCTGACTCCCGGTGTGCTATGTGCCCCGACAGTGTACTATGTTCAGGATAGAGGAACAGGGTAGGTATTATAGGTAGTTTACGTGGTCTTGGAATGACCACGAATTCACACTCGGTATCTAAGGGTAGGCGAAAACCGTCCGGATCCCAAAGGCGAGTGTGAACTGGAGAGACTGGATCACCGGGGGAGAAGCTACTAGGTATAGTTTGTAGGGCCTCAGGATGCTCTTTGCTGTCGTCAAGGAGGTGCTAGTTTTAGCGAGACGAACCAAGAGAACCCCACTAGGAAGGTGTGGGGTCTGACAACGCCGGAGTAAAACATAGCGAGATTAGGAAAGAGAGATGCAGAGGTAGTTGAATAAGAAAGCCATGGTTCGAGTAAAGCAGCAAGCGCCAGTGCAGAGAGAGAATGCGTGTGTGTGTATGTGAGGGGGGAAAGTGAGTGAGTGCGCTTGTGTGTATGTGTGTGAGAGAGAGAGAGAGAGAGAGAGAGAGAGAGAGAGAGAGAGAGAGAGAGAGAGAGAGAGTGAGAGAGAGAGGGAGAGGGAGAGGGAGAGAGAGAGAGAGAGAGAGAGAGAGAGAGAGAGAGAGAGAGAGAGAGAGAGAGAGAGAGAGAGAGAGAGAGAGAGAGAGAGAGAGAGAGAGAGAGAGAGAGAGAGAGAGAGAGAGAGAGAGAGAGAGAGCAGTGTTCACTTCAGGTGCCGGGTTCCGAATGAATGGAAATTTTTTTTTTTTTTTTTCTTTCAAAACCTCTTTATTGATAATATATATACAATGACAAAAATAAATTTGGAATTACAGCTGTCTTCTCGTGCTGCATTCGCAGATGCATATTAAGGAGTGCATAAAATATAATACTTTCAGATTGTTGTTAATAAGTCCAATACACATACACTCACTAGGTGATGAGGCTCACCTTCAGCTTGCAACCGTGGAAAACACTAACAATAAAACCTAAACCTAGAACCTAAGACTAAAGCCGCGACAGCGTCCTGCCATCGATGGGGGAACGGAGCGGGGGTTATCGTGTTAAACACCGGGTTTGTCAGGTATTGCAGGGAGTCGAAAAATTTGATATGTCTACGTTGGAAAAATCTTCGAATCTCGGCCTTATATAGGCAGGTCAGAGGCCAGGATAAACCCGCGCCCACTAGTGTGCTTCAGCTGTGTCGTGAACTAGTCCCCCCTCTCTAACTGACGCCTAAGGTTTTTATTATTACAATATGGGAACGTATGCGGGTGTTTTCTGGCACGAGAAGAGGGGAACTTCTATTTACTCGTGGCGAAGAAGTTGGTACAACTAGGAACAATAACGGATGAACGTGGAAAAGAAATATTTTTACTCATTAGGAACTAAACTACTGTTATAAATCAACTGACAATAATGGATAAAGGGATTGTCGTTGCATTCGCTATAACTAACATCAAAAAATTAACTTGTGCAACCTTCACTTGACTTGAGTGCTTGATATGTTATCTTAAGTTATCTGCCAACATTTTTATTTATATTAATTATATAAAGAGTACAATTATTTATGTGTCGTGGAATTCATACTATGTGTACTGTTGTGTGGAGTTCGTTGTGTTTTAAACTCTGCGGTGAGCCGCGAACTGGAGCCATTTTCCCTCAGTTTACCAAGACAGAAACCTCTTAAGTTTTCAGAGAGGTGTTTTCTGTTCTCTGTGAGTCCTCGTCGGTTCGACATGTAATTTCATTTGATTACTAGACATGAACAAATATATGTAAAACATGAGCAAATATCATAGCTAATTAATTAGTCGGAGTAAAAACTATTTATTTACAATTTTGATTTGGATAGTATTTTGTTAAAACTGTAACACCTATTAATAATATAATATTTTTATATAGTTTTTTTTTTCCCCTCCATCTTTGGTATGCATACGACAAAGTTAAGTACTCTGTTGGTTTCGATGTTTGTCGAATTTTCAAGAGGCTGATAAGACAATCGATACATCACTCAGTCAGCTTTGTGTGCAAAGTGTGCATTAGTCCAAGAGTTGACATGGCTGAGGTCGGAGATGACTATAGCAAAGGTAAATCAGTGCCTGCTAAATATTCAAGAGATTAATAAAAGTCTTAAATAATTCTAGGTGCAAATTAATTTACGATTATCGCTTCTATAAATCTGTCAAGAAGAAATATATTGCAACTTTATCGATTCATATTTTGTAGTTTTGTCAACTGTCTTTCTTGGATTTCAATCTCTTTGTATTACATTGTTAGCTCCGTGTTCCACTCGTATATGACGTCATATGCTAACTATTCATTTATTTTATCGATTTTGTTTAAAGTGAATTATGAATGCAAAAAAAGAAAACTTGCTTAAGAAGGCATATTCCCTTACATTAGACATAGTTTCGAAACTTGCTTAGTCATGCTTGTCATAATTACATGAAATTAGTCTCAAAGTTAAGACATAGTTTCCTTCGACCGTACCTTACCATAACTTTCTTTCACTTAGGTTAAACTATTCGTATTTTATGCTTCATTATTTAAACGAATTTTCACAACTATTTATTTTTTTTAATTCAAATAATCTCTGGAACAAAAACAAATAAAACTGAAGAAAAAAATATCTGTGTATTGCCTCCATTCAAGCTTGAATATTTTTCTTATATGTATAACCTCAAATAAAATCAAATAATGCATTTAAAAAAATTCAACAATAAATTTTAAATATCACCGCAAGAAAAAAAGTCTTTAATGTGTCTTAACTGACAAAATCGATAAAAAAAATGAATAGTTAGCCTTTGACGTCATGTATGTGTGGAACACAGAGCTAAGAATGAAAGAGATTGAAATACAAGAAATCCTGTGGCGAACCTCCTTGGCAGCGAGACATGAGACAGAGGCCACGCCTTCTTCAGACTGCAACAAAACAACTTGAACAGCTGTTCGCATTTTTTTACAGTTTCCTGTTATCCGCGTCAGTATTGTCTCCGTGTCAATTAGAACTTCTGTCAAAAATTAACAAATGGGATAATTATGAATAAAAAAAAAAATGGCAGAAATTAAGACGTGCAAGTGTCATTTCTTCTCAACATATGTCAAATAATTTTGTTTAGCGAACTGAAAACTCAATGTTCTAAGCATTTGTTCAGAATTTTTTCAAATGAGTGAGAAATGTCATATTCAATTCTTTTGTTCAGGACTTCGTTTCGAAATTATAAGTGAGAGATGAACAGCTTACTAAATGAAATATAAATATGCAAAGTTTGGTCAGTTTGAATTTAACTAATATAAAATTAATAATTAGTAACCGTGTTTGTTATAATGTGAATGATGATCTCTTGGTTAGTGAAGGGATACATGTTAAAATTGTTTAATTATACTATAGTTGGCAATAGCTATGAAACTTGATTATCATTCTTGATTAATTTATTGATTAACATAGTATAATATACAATACTGACATGTATTACTTCTCACTTACAATTTCGTTATAATTCTTCATATACGAAAGCGACAGTAATATAGAAAAATATGTTTATGGACCTAATGGTTTTTTATTGTTATATGTTGTGTTGTTTGTAAACATCTCCTATGCGTTAATTCATTTTATGTATCACTTATGTATCTTTCATAAACATGATTCAGACTTTTTGTCTGTTTCTAACCAACCACGTAGTTCCTCAGCCCAAGGTATTTAGGGTTGTGTAGCAATTGTTTTTTGCCCGTTTCCATTAGTGGAAGGTGACTAGTGATATTTGAGCCTTAGGGAAAAAACTAACTAGGAATTATTATCAATTTTTTTTAAATGGTAGTCTGTTCTAAGAAAGTGGACCGGTACGGTGCATGTATCATGTAACTAGACTATGCCCCTGTTAATATACATGCATATATCTTCTGCCCACAGCTGTTGCACACCTTGACCTACAAACAGCTGTTCAGTGATGCAATAGACTAAATGAGCTGCATTCAAATGTTTAATAGTGTTCGATAATCGATAGAAGCTGGGCATCGATAGCCGCACCGGACATGAATGGACCGACGAGATATCCCACCAGCTCGGGGTCAGTAACTCCCACCTTATTCTACCCCACGTGGGAGTCTGGCAGACACTACATCTGTATCTTCACTACTGTCTGACTGTCTGTTGGTGCTATCTATATGGGATTATAGTTGTAGAGGTGGGTTATCTCCTTGTATGTTCATGTATGGGGGCTTTTGTTAATCGTTTATCTTCTCAAAGCGTCGGTCATTTCTATCTAATCTAACAATGTGAAGGCTACATATCTTTGTGGGCGTGATTCCTAACTCTTCTGAATAATTGAGATTTATTTCATTTTATCTTGGCGTCCATATTTTCCACTGCTTGCTTGTATTTACTCCCTTGTATTTCTTACACCCGCGGTGGCCTCTCTGAGGTTCTTGAGGCATGAAGGGGCTGATGTATTGGTTTTTTTTAGACTCCAACCCCAGCAACTGTTGCATTTCGCATTATTACTCCGAGTCGGGATGTCCGTACCTTTCTGCCCGTCGCCAATATCTCCTTGGACCACTCCTCTTCAGTCAGTACAAATACTTCTACATTACTTATACTACTAAATAGAACATACTAATTATTATCAGTCTAAATTCTATAAATATACTAATTGTACTTAGACTACTAATTGTACTATACTACTGCTTATACTACTAAATACTTATAAATACCTGTTACTAATACGTAATACCTAAGAATTACTATTACTAATAATAATACTTATAAGTGCCTAATACTACTAAATAATAAATACTAATTATTAATATTTTAAATTCTATAATTATACTAATTCTACTTATACTAGTAATCCTACTATACGACTAAATACTTAAAATACTTATACATTACTAATACCTATCAATTACTATTACTAATGGTAATACTAATAAATACCTAATACTTTAACTAATAATAATAAATACATAATACTTTAA
Organism: Acanthosoma haemorrhoidale; assembly: GCA_930367205.1. NCBI lineage: Eukaryota > Metazoa > Arthropoda > Insecta > Hemiptera > Acanthosomatidae > Acanthosoma > Acanthosoma haemorrhoidale. The sequence goes on from OV884012.1 coordinate 3,634,944, forward strand.
GTAATAATAATACTAATAAATACCTAATCATTTAACTAATACCAACACCTAATAATTACTAATAATAATACTAATAAATACCTAATACTTCTACTTCTGGTACTAAATAGTAAATACTAATTATTAATATTTTAAATTCTATAATTATACTTATACTAGTAATCCTACTATACGACTAAATACTTAAAATACTTATAAATTACTAATACCTATTAATTACTATTACTAATGGTACTACTAATAAATACCTAATACGTTAACTGATACTAATACCTAATAATTACTAATAATACTAATAAATACCTAATACTTCTACTTATTCTACTAAATAGTAAATACTAATTATTAATATTCTAAATTCTATAATTATACTGATTCTACTTATACTGCTAAATACTTAAAACACTACTACTTATCTTTACAACCTCCTCCATTCCAAATCTGCTATCAAATCCTGCCCTTGTAAGCTGTATTTTCCCTTCTCACAGATCAACTTCCTTTCATATTCGTCGTTCGCCAACTCTCCGGACAGATCTAGTGAGCTGTGTAGTTGAATGGCAGAGTTAGAAGTTACAGCAGATCAAACGATCAATAACGGAAAACATCAAACTTTACGATAGGAGATGGTAACGGGCGCTTTTCGTATGACGACTGGCGAACCAAATTACATCAGTTTTACAAAAACTTTAGTTCCTCACCGCAATGTCATCGACATTTTTTGATATTGACTTGACTAAATTAATTCTAAATGCCTATACTAATCCATGTGTACCACTGATAAAGCTGTAGGCATGAGTTACATCTCACAAGTGTGTGGAGCAGCTGGGAAATAAAATATTCTGGTTTCGTAGCCGGGCCTGAGATTGTCTTTGGTTAATAATTATTAAAACAGTTGAATTACTAACCACGGCTAGTACTTATCAATCAATAAGAAAAAACATTCCTAACTATGACAAGAACTAAACAGATATAATATTAATTAATTAAATACATTCTAGTGCTTAAAAACTGACCCCTGGTTATCGAAAGACATACGTAAACAATGACTATCAATTAGATATGTAAAAATAAAATATTGCGATTCGTGAGGTTTTTCGGAGAGTTAATGTTTAAAAACATAAAATATTAATTATGTTTGAAAATTCGATAAAAATGTTTCGTACCCTTGAAAGCTAACGACGAGTAGTTTTTAAAAGACTTAAACTAAGTACTAATTACTAGAATAGTTATCTTTATATATGTCAATATGAAAAGTAAGGGTGACAGTACTAACGGACTTTGAAACAGTTATTGGATGAGTAAACGGGTTTGTTATTGTCCGATGGTCCAGTTAGTTACAAGGCTGCTGTAGGTTGTAGCTCTTGGCAACCTGTGGGAGTTACGAGAGTGGACTGAAAAGTTTCCGACCTAACAAAGATACAAGACGTTTTTTCAGGTTTTTTTTTTTTATTTTTCAACCTAGTCTCCTTGTAACTCTACACACTTCACCCAGCGATGCTCCCATCTCTGTAACCCGTCCAAATAGTACTCGGCGTTTTTCTCTGCAAAATAATCGTTCACGAAGGTGATTGCCTCTTCATTTGACGAAGATCTCTGTCCTCCGAGCGCAATTTTTAGATGAGGGAACAAAAAGAAGTCGCTTGGGGCTAGATCTGGTGAGTAAGGCGGATGGTCAAGCAGTTAAAACCGTAATTCATGGATTTTCGCCATGGCAACCGCTGAGGTGTGAGACGGTGCGTTGTGTTGGTGAAACAGGATTTTCTTTTTCTGCAAATGTGGCCGTTTTTCCGCAAGTTCTGCCTTCAGCTTGTCAAGTAATGATGCGTAGTATGCTCCTGTAATGGTTTTTCCTTTTTGAAGATAATCGATTAAAATAACTCCATGACTATCCCAAAAAACAGTCGCCATCTTTTTCCCAGCCGAAAAAACAGTTTTTGCTTATTTTGGAGCCGGTTCCTCTTTTGCAGTCCACTGTTTGGAGTGTATTTTTGTTTCGGGCGCATAATGGTGTATCCAAGGTTTAATCCACAATAATTAATCGGCGCCAAAACTCGGATTTATTGCGCCTAAACTGCGCCAACAGAGCGTTGGAAATGTTCATTCGAACACGTTTTTGGTCACGCGGCATCCAACGCGCGGACAGCTTTCTCATCTCTAAATGTTGATTTAATATGTGACAAACACGTTCTTTTGACATGCTCATAACCTCTGCTATCTCTCTCACTTTAATTCGGCGGTCGTCTAGCACCATTTGGTGAACTTTGGCGATGTTTTCGTCGGTAGTTGCAGTTTTTGGACGTCCCGAACGTTCATCGTCTCCCAAGCTCTTAAAACCACGTTTAAATTCAGCTGCCCAAAATTTCACTGTGGTAAATGATGGTGCAGAGTCCCCAAACACAGAATCCAACTCATCTTTGATTTGCGTAGGCGTATTGCCTTTCAAAAACAAATATTTAATGACAGCTCGATACTCAATTTTGTCCATTTTCATAAAAACAATCAAACGACTGTTACACAACAACTGCGCGTCCAAAATGGCTAACTTTGGTGAGTAACTGTCAACAGATGAACAACGAAATTCACTAGCTTTTATTTACGACTGGTGCTATCTTCATGTCGTATATATCGATTACATTTAGCCTTTTATTTAAATCGAAATCGCGACATTGAGCAGAACATTCGAAAAGAATTTTTGCTACTATAGGAGTTACAGGAAATTTAACGCTTAATGAACGTGGACAAAATCAAAAAAAAACCTTGGCTTACAGGTTAGGGCAGAAAACTGCGGTAGTTGTCCTTTGGCGTACTTTTATACGCCAAACATTTTTTTTTTTTTTAAAACGACAAACTGAACACCTTCTAGCGACAACAAACAAAACAACATGATGTTTTAAATTTACCTTTCAATACCATACCTGAGCGTTGCTGCGGCAGGTCCTGACCATGTTATCATCGCCTTAAAGCACTTTCATACGAGTAACAATTTTGATCGTATTTTAATAGTTTGACTGTCAGCCACCAGGGGGAGATCATGCAGAAACTGTCTCCATATTTTAAACGCAACATTTTTTGATCGAGATCTTGATCATTGACTAGTATATTTGGTCAACACGAGGAGCGCTCCTGAAAATGTTGGAATATTTTGATCAAAAAACTTATCAAAGCCCTTTTAAACGATTAAGTTTGATTTATCAAGTGAGTTTGTTGAAAGCGTTTGATAAAAAGTCTTACTCGTGTTAAGGGGCATTAGAGAGAGCAATGACTTCTTCACAAGTGCTACATATTGTGATAAAATTACAATCTGCCTTATTAGGCAATAAGCAATTGTGATAAATGTTCTCATTTATACCATATTTACAATTCTCATTCACTCGCCCAGAGCCCAGAGACCTACCAGGTCCACATGTCACATGTGTCACCTCCCTCGCATGCGAAAGAGGAAGCCAGTGGAGGCTGACCAAGAGCGCAAGAGCCACAGACGCTCAGGACATGATTTGACCCTAATGACATTTCCATCAGTTCACGAGTCCACTGAGAATTATAGGGGTGTGCGATGATAGGCCTACGGGATTAGGGTGGTTGGATAGGTTACTATGGAATTTCATGAACTTGGAAGGTATGAGTTCGAGAATGTAAGGTATATCAAGATCGTTATGAAGGGTTTTGTTGCTGACGTAATTAGGGGCATTTACTTTTGATTGAAAGGATTTAATAACTGTCTGTTTATTGAATTTGATCAATGTTGGACCTCGTAAAGTAGATTTAAACCTAAATCTAAAAGTGTCAAAAAAATGAGTTATTAGCTTCATAACGACTGATAGGTTTGCTGTGCAAAATTAGAACAATTTCTATTAAGAAGCATCCAGAATAACGTTCTTTTTTTGATGGCCACTCGGAGTTGGCAGCCCTGTTTTCGCCAGAATTTTGTGTGTGTGTGTGTGGCTGGCTATATTATTTGTAGCCCTAATCATCTAGTGAACTATTTTTCAGGCCCGTGTCTCAATACCTCTATTTTGTTTTCAGGTCATATTTCCTCCGGTGTGAGATGATGAGTCAATTTAGACAATTTTCTTGAAACTATTTTGTGCGTGTGTGTATGATTCTAGTTTGACCTTTACCCGAAGAGTTCGTGCCGTTTCTTTCATTCTTTCGCTTATTTTGTTCTGTGGTCAGTTCTCCACCCCCCCCCAAACCGGGTTCATCGAACCCCCCCTCGGGTGTGGTAGGAAAATTAGGGTCGTGGAGTTATAAGTACCTACCTGCCCGAGGCGTGGAATTGGCACTTGTCCAGTCGAAGATGGCAAAAACAATATCGATATGATTGACTCTAAAACCTGATGCTCATTATCCTCAATTATTGCCTGATGATTGTCATTATACCTTCCACGAATTGTGGGGTTCATTATTTGTTTTGTTGAAACAAGCAACCTAACGACGAGAGATGCTAAAAAAAATTAATACTACTAACTCAAACATTTGTTGGGCTGAGTCGAACCGTGCGCAAGTCCTCTTGACGTCAATAGCATACGAGCAAATGTTTCTGATTCTAAACTATGAACGATTCGCCGTTTGACATAATTGCTAATGAAAGGGAGAAGCTTTACTTTCAAGCAGGTACGGTGTCTTTCTTCCGTCTGTACATAATATACAAGTAATTTCTACGATAATTTATCCGAAATTTTAAGGTTATATTCCTCCTCTGTAAATATATTCTATTGAGGTTGGCAAGAAAGTAATTTCGGTTTTTTATTGTGAAATAAAACTCAATTTCTTCTATACAAAAAATGAACTTTAATCAGTCAGATATCTTTCATTCTGTTCGATGACCTTTTGCCATCTTTCTGCTAACTTCATGATCCCACGCTCATAGAATTTCTGGTCCTTATCAGCAAAAAAACTCAACCAAGTGCGATTTGACGTCGTCTTTATTACTCGAAGTTTTACCATTTAACAAGTTTTGTAAACTTGGAAATAAATCATAATCCGATGGTGCAAGGTCGGGGCTGTATGGGGGATGCGACATCACTTCCCGACCAAGCTCCAATAGTTTCGTACGTGTTGCTAAAGATGTGTGAGGCCTCGCATTGTCGTGGCGGAACCCAAATATCGAGCTTCTTAACAAGTCCAAGACGTCTTATATGATTTCCAATTGTTGTGTGTGATACATTTAACTGTTTTGCAATCTCTCGCACAGTTATATGACGATTCGATTCAATTATGGCTTTTATTTTTTCATCATCAACTTCAGAAGGTCGACCAGAACGAAATTTTTTAAACCAATTCTTTAGAGGTGTTCTGTTAAACAATCAACACCATAAACTTCACATATCTTTTTGTGAGCCTCAGCCGCTTTCTTGCCTTAATGAAAATTAAAAAGTAAAATGCGTCGAAAATGCTTATTTTTGCACTCCATGTTAAAACTGACAGTTGTAAACATAATTACACGGACAACATAACAGCATAATTGTAACATTGACAAAAGAATAACGAAAGAAACATAACGCTATCTACTGGTGCAAACCGAAATCACTTTCTGTCTAACCCAATAATATCTTCATTCCTAACGTTGAACTCCAAATTTAAACTTTCATGTATTTACTGTTGCTGTGTTAGCCTAAGACATTAAGCGCAGGATGTCCACGGACGGACATGTCCGTGACGTGACAAGACTACTCCAAGGTCCGGTCTGTTGTCTGAACCACGTTGTATACAACACGTGTACAAGGTGATCGGTGTTGTCTATCGCCGCCTTTAATGGCTTTATGCATAGAATAGTCTCAGTCTGATCTTCGTCATTCCGGGCGAGGAAGATCTGGGGCGCCAGTTATAGGAGTGTGTCTTTCTTCGTCGGGAATATGGATGAGGGAGTCTCAAGAGAGAGATGGATTATAGGACTCTTGAGTCGTGCTCTTAAATAGTAAAGTTTCTCCTACCTAAGACCGCTTCCACTAAGGAAAGCGGCGGTGAAGGATGCGGTACTTTTGAATTTTTATGTGAAACGCCGCACTATATGTACTCTGTGGCGTAGCTGGTTAGAGCGCCTGGCCGCAGACTACTAGAGAACTAGAGAAATTGTTTACACCGCCATAAATATTTTATCGCGCTAAAGCTTTAAAACAGCACTACCGTCGATAATGCGAATTAGTGCCATATTATACATTTATTGTATATTTTAATTTTAGTATCAGTTTAAAACTCCACTATTATTAATAACTACCGGGCAAAAAAACAATAAACTTGCGCAGGATTAAGACTTTTGGACAATGGAACATCCTAAATATATCCAGTCGATTTACCAACCGAGCTAGTTTTCAAGATTCACGGGTTCAACTTTGGATCCTGCCAATTAGCTGGTAACTGTTAATAATCATTTATTTAAATTGGATAAATAAAAGTGTAAAACTAAATAATATGGCCTACATTCTCGAACTCATCCCTTCCAAGGTCATGAAGTTCCATAGCAACCTATCCAACCACCCTAATCCCCTAGCACAGTCATTGCACTGCACCACTCATCCCTATAATCCTCCTCGGAGACTAAAGCGGCACTGGCCTCGTGACTTGCTATAAATGCGTGACAGTGTGAGTCCTGACAATGGTCAGTTTCTCCTATCATGTCCTGAGCGTCTGTGGCTCTCGTGCTCTTTGTCAACCTCCACTGGCTCGTATCAGATGACGCGGCTGACGGAGGAGTGCGGGGGACTGACCAAGACTCCGCTTCCTCTTTAGCCTGCGAGGGAGGTGACAACCATGTGGATTTCGGAGCTCTCTGCGCTGTTTGTAAATACTGTATGACTGAGAACAATTACATATTGCCCAATAAGGCAGATAGTATTTATATCTTTATATAATTGAATTTTTTTAACTAATATATGTAATACAGACTTATTCTAAATAAGTTTATTTTTGGAATATTTTGGATATGCCGAATATAATTGATCAATTTGGTTCACCAATAAATAATACATTTAAAATGTTTATTTATATTTTTGGAAGAAAATCTCCATATATTTTGCAACGGTGGGAATCGTCTATGGTATGAATGAGATCATTTATCTGTATTATTATTGCCTTATAAAAGGCAGATTGTAATTATTGCACAATAAAGAAATAAAGAACCACCAACCTCTCCGCTATTACCTGTAATTTATGTTAGTATCACTTGTTTCGTTTTTTGTTAAGTCTCTTAAATATTATGCAAAAAATTAATTAATTAAGCTACCTTTTTCAGGTATAACTTCACTTTTTCTATGTGGTGGATTGGTTTTATAAATAAATACTACACTTCGAATTAATTATGAATTTTCATATGAGTGTAGTGTTGTATATAGTTTGTTGAAAGAGAGGTATCAGCTGTGAATTAAACATTAAACATTTTATAAGTACAAGTTAGTTTTAAAATTATTCGTTTCACAGCAACACACGTGACCTTAAGTAAAAGGCGTAGATAACACGTCCATATGTAGGCGGGTCGTGTTATCGTGTTTCTTCTCCTGAAGTAACAGCTCGTTTTCGAACGACGGATGATCGATCGATTCGTTTAGTTTCGCGAGTGTGGCCCCTCGTGACCATCTGTTCTGTCAGATAGCAGCTTACAGTTCGGTGCGTGAGCTTCTTCAACGCCTTTGTCTCGTGGAAATATCATAAGTATTCTAGAAGCGAATCCATGACTTCTTCAGTCACCTAAATCCAGTGTTCAAGACTGCTATTGTCGGCGTTAAAGTCTTTTGAACCAAAACACTTTCCAGGCGACGGATTTCTTCGGATGACTTCTGCGCACTCCTTTGTCTTAAAAGACTATGAATATCAAGGTTTTTTTCGGACATTCTCAATAATATGTGATGAAACGCAAAGGCGTTCGTGTATGTAATTGAACTACATAATTTCTCTAACATCAAACATACCAGAGGAGATTCCTCGATATCTGTCTCAAAGTAAAAACCTCTATTTTCGGACTCTGCACTAAATCGAACCCGCCGAGTTACCAACAACTTCTCCCCTCCGACGGGTGTACCAACCCTCAGGCAATTACACTCGAAAGTTAATATAAATGTGTTCCACGAGGCGAGGGCTTGGACAAATTAGAATGCAAATTTGACAAGATTAGGACTTGTACGGGGAGCTGCTCGTATTTTTTTGTTGTTTTTTTTTGTTTGTAAGTGAAATTCTTCCTTCAAAGTTACGCAAACTGTTAAGTGAAAAAAAACAACAAAAAAAAACAACACCGGAATCCGGTTTTATAAGATCAGACATCGAAGGACCGGTTTGTCTGTATGTGGGGGAAGCCTGACCGACATCCCTTGTCGTGTCTTACTGTTGTCGTATTTTTTGTAGTTTTTTAATTATTTATTGCACTTTATTGTTCATTTATATTTCTCACGGAGGTCAGATTTTTTCGCTGACAAAAAAGACTGTACAAACTCTATAAAACTGATTACTATAGCATTTACTGATTCTCGAGATCTCGCAGGCAGCAGGGTGGAACTTAGCCGGAAAGCAAAGGTGCCCTTGAGATATCGAATCTGGTGGAATCCGCGGTCTCTTACGCTCCAGAAACGTGGACAAGGGATCCCAAACCGTAGTCCAGGATACGAGCAGGCGAGACGGGACTATTTCTGAATAGGATTCTAGGGAAAAACTCTTAGATGGTATGGACACTGCAACGGATCTCAGCAGAATGTAGCCTAGAAATGTTGTAGCAGGGTTTGTTTGACCCAGGACAAGAAGAAGTAAGATGGTAGCAGAGTTCGTCCGCTAAACGGATACGTCTTGTGGTACGCAATGTCTTATTAAACAGGAAGTGCTTGTTGGACCGTTCAAAAAACACTACAAATGCGAATTAGGTTAAACTTTCTAGGCTGTAGGTGGTGTGTAATCTTTCACAGGTTTTTTAACAAACCTCATAACATCGTCGTATAAAATTTATTTCTTGTAATCGAGATGGACATTTTCGGTACTTATTGTTGTCGCCAACGCCATCTTAATTCCCTGAAGACAAAAAAAGTGCGCACTTGGTGAATTCTTTAGCTCTAGCTAAAATAAAAGAAGTATAACACGGGGAGTGGTGTAGTAGGTAAGAAAGGAACGGTCGAATGCTGCGGGAGTTATCGGGGGCTTCAGAACAGAGCTGGAGTTCCAATTATCCAAAAATCCCTTGCAAAATTAAACCTCCGCGAATAGGACCGGCTTGATCCCTGAGTAAGGCAGACAAAAACTTCGATTAGAAAACAAAACAAAAACGACGGAGTGAAACAAATTATTGATTTAACCACAATGATTCAAGTTTAATTAAATAGCCGATCAATGCCAAGTCATAATGGAATGAGTAATTCAAAAAGAATGCGAAAAGAAACAAGAGTTACTAAATGCATCGAGACATTTAAATATAGGTTATGCATACCCATTACGTACAGACACGCTGTAAACTAAACTGATAAAGGGAAAATGAAGAAATAAAAATAAACAACAAAGTAAGCGTGAATGCTTGAAAGGTCAAGGCGACAACAATGCCTCCTATATATATACATACATTTCCGCCAACCACTGCCCGCTAAATATAGAAAGTGAATAGTATTTATGCAAACACCTTCTTAGCACACTTTCCTTCTCCGCTTGTTCTTTGTAAATATTCTAGTAGCGCTCTTTGTAATGCCGGAGGAGTCCTGCCTACTAACGCGGAAAAAAAAGGAACTCGAAAGAAAAATGAGAAAATTTGCATTCCGACTGTGTGTGAGACATGAGCCGTTGCTTTCTCTGAAACGGTAGAGCCAACAGGAGCCTTTCGCCGCCATCTTGGCAATGCCTCATAGATATCACTGCCGACTGTATCGATTATTTATTCGAATAGCTAATCCATTATAATAATAATATCGTCTCACAATTCTAAGAAAAAATAATATTAATCTGCCATTATGCATAGAAGAAAATCCATATCGCATTTTTTTCTTAATATAAACGGTGTCGCAGAATTAATGCAAGATTTGATTTCAATAGAAAAGAGTACACGTATACGTTTTTAGTACCGAAACGAGAGAGTACACGACCTGGAAATGTCTCATGCAGTATTTGAATTGTTTCATGGGCTGTATGGCATGTGGCACCATCTTGTTGAAATCACATATTGGGCACATCAATATCATCCAATTTCGGCACAAAGAACTGTGTTATGGATTTTCAACAACACTCTCACGCACTGCTTCGATATTGACATTTGAACGGCTTGTTTTTGGACGACCAGTGTGTTAAGTGTCTCCAACTGATCCAGTCTCCCTAAATTTTTCTCCCTAAAGTCAAAACACTATTCCGACCATATTTTGTACGGCCGCCAAACTTTCATTATTTTTACATAACCGTTATTTAGCTAAAAAAATGGTTTATTTAGAGTACTGGAACCCAGGACCTGGATATCTTGAACCAGTATTGGTACAGCGGAAATAGTGAGAGAGAGAGAGAGAGAGAGAGAGAGAGAGAGAGAGAGAGAGAGAGAGAGAGAGAGAGAGAGAGAGAGAGAGAGAGAGAGAGAGAGAGAGAGAGAGAGAGAGAGAGAGAGAGAGAGAGAGAGAGGAGAGAGAGAGAGAGAGAGAGAGAGAGAGAGAAGAGAGAGGAGAGAAGAGAGAGGAGAGAGAGAGAGAGAGAGAGAGAGAGAGAGAGAGAGAGAGAGAGAGAGAGAGAGAGAGAGAGAGAGAGAGAGAGAGAGAGAGAGAGAGAGAGAGAGAGAGAGAGAGAGAGAGAGAGAGAGAGAGAGAGAGAGAGAGAGAGAGAGAGAGAGAGAGAGAGAGAGAGAGAGAGAGAGAGAGAGAGAGAGAGAGAGAGAGAGAGAGAGAGAGGAGAGAGAGAGAGAGAGAGAGAGGAGAGAGAGAGAGAGAGAGGAGAGAGAGAGAGAGAGAGAGAGAGAGAGAGAGAGAGAGAGAGAGAGAGACCCAAATGATCTAAAACAGTTTTGCTAAAACTTGGATACTGAATTATATATATAATTCATATCATTATAGATATTATATATTTCTTTATAATAACAGCTACATTAAAAATTAACGCAGTTGCTCAGCTTTGGTATTGCTACATTTTTGGCAAAGGAGCTATTTGTATATATATACTTAATTCGGTCGAATTGGACTATCTTGGATACTGAATCAACAAGCTTTTACTTCAGCAGTAGTAAATAGTTAGTTCTTGTAAAAAAAACTTTATAAAAAAAAAAAAAGTTCCCATAAATATATGTGGTTCGTCTGTCCGTCAGGCCAGTGTTCCAAGCCACCCAGGAGGTCCTGGCCAAGGCTTCGTTACCTTTTTGTTTACAGTGGAAAGGTATCGCCCCACTCACTGCAAGGAGCTTGATGCAACCTGCAGAGAATGAAGCCCTACGAAAACCACTCTTTAATAATTGATGAAACTACTATTATATAGAAATATACTTTATAGGAACCAACGCTAGAGAATAATTAAATATATCCATTACAATAAAAACTGTATCAATAAGTGTTTTTTTCTTTCTCGTTGATTATGAAACATTTCTATATAATAACAGCAACATATTATTGAAGTTGGATCATGTTTTCTGAGTTCTCCTGACATTTTTGGATTTTTGGCGAAGGAGCTATTTGTATATTTCATATACCAATAGCTCCTGGTAAATCTTACAGGTTAGGTGTAATTACGAATTACACGCATTTCTAACTTAGATATAAAAGCAAATTTGTTACCGATCACGCGCCCGAGTTATATGTCAAATATAAGAAGCGATGTTTTCCTATAGACCACTTGCGGCCATAGGACTCACCAGTACCACCGAATATAACTTAAAGAAAATGTTAATACTTACTCTATCAGCAATACTTACGGTTAACTGCGCAATGTTCTTTTGGTTTATGATTTTGGGATGCACGTTTTCTTTTTTCCCGATAGGTCCATATTACCGACAAAGAACTATTTCATTTTTTTTGATTAGCTATTGTATTTCAGCATTATGAAAAAAAAAGTGTGAATCCATGGAAACATCATTTCATTATACATTAACTTACTTGAGATTTTAATACATGTATGCATACGAATGCTTATCTTACAACAATTAAGTAAACATTATAATACATATTTTGATTGATGGATCTTGTTCTATACTTTAATGTCTGAACAACTTCATTTCCTTTTAACATTTTATCTCCTTCATAATTGAACGAACGCTATGGAGATTGTTGTCATCAGAATCGACCAAGGAGGTTGGTTATAGAAATGGACAAATACTTGAGAATAAACTGGATGGTTTTGATACTAAACAGCTCGATGTTAAAATAGAAAAGAAATGACTTAGCGTAACTCCTGATGAAGGATCAGGTACCGACAGAACTGCACATTGTCTTACATACTTGGCGCTAGGTTAGATAATGTCTGCAGCACTTGGAGGTGTTGTTGCCCGTCAACGCATGGATACTAAACTATTAGACCTATCAAAACCATCCCCTAGGCCGCTCTGGTCGAAACTGCAAAAATGACTCGATCTTGTTTATCACAAAAGTACTTCATTGTGTTTCATAAATCACCTCTGTCACAAAAAATAAACCAATATCGCGATGTATGTTATTTACTCTTTTTGAATCATAAATGCCTTCTGAGCTAGGTCTTGGGAAAACTTGACAATTAGCAGAGCTAGCCTCCATTTTTTCTTCATAGTTCCCGTTGTAGGCAAGAAAGAGATTTCGGATTGCACCAGTAGATAGCGTTATGTTTGTTTCCTTATTCTTTTGAGATTTGGTAGGTTGCTATAGAAAGAAATTCCGTGTAATTTTGTTTACAACTGTCAGTTTATGGTCAGTTTTAACATGGAGTGCAAAAATAAGCATTTTCAACACATTTTATTTTCATAAAGGCAAGAAAGCGGCTGATGCTCACAAAGAGATATGTGAAGTTTATGGTGTTGATTGTTTGACAGAACGCACTTGTCAGAATTGGTTTAAAAAAATTCGTTCTGGTCGACCTTCTGAAGTTGACGGTGACAAAATGAAAGCCATAATTTAATCTAATCGTTAAATGTATCACACACAACAATTGAAAATCAAATAAGACGTCTTGGACTTGTTAAGAAGCTCGATATTTGGGTTCCCCCAAACAATGCGAGGCTTTACACATCTTTAGCAACACGTACGAAACTATTGGAGCTTGGTTGGGAAGTGATGTCGCATCCCCCATACAGCCCCGACCTTGCACCATTGGATTATCATTTATTTCGAAGTTTACAAAACTTCTTAAATGTTTAAATTTCAGTAATAACGATGACCTCAAATCGCACTTGGTTGAGTTTTTGGCTGATAACGACAGGAAGTTCTACGAGCGCGGGATCATGAAGTTACCAGAAAGATGGTAAAAGGTCATCGAACAGAATGGAAGATATTTGAATGATTAATGTTCATTTTTTGTATAGAAAAAATTAAGATTTATTTGACACTAAAAAACCGAAATAACTTTCTTGCCAACCTCAATAGAATATATTTACAGAGGAGGAATATAAGTTTAAAATTGCGGATAAATTATCGTAGAAATTACTTGTATATTATGTACAGACGGACGAAAGACACCGTACCTGCTTGAAAGTAAAGCTTCTCCCTTTCATCAGTATTGAATACGCACTCGTCTAAATACATCTTGAGAGTGTTCCAAATGGGTCATCGAGCGCTTGCCACTGTCTGTCGAGAATTTAAATCGGTTGTTTTCGACAACTTTAAATGCTCTCCGCCTCCCGCTTGTAAATGCCATTAGCATAAGTAATTAATTATCTACTACTAGTATTTCTTAAGGCACCTGTTCCTTTTACAATATTTTTTTTTGGTACAGTATGTATAACAGCGAGACAAGCAGTTTAAGCAACAGTCGCCGTTTTTAAGTGCACGAACTCATATTATTTATGTGGAACGTTCCGAATCAGACGGATGTTGCATTCGATGGTTTACAATCGATTAGCTAATACGGTTGAGCAATCGATATTTCTTTGCAAGAGGTACCATTGGATGATATAACCAAATCTATTGCCGAGCATTTCCCAGTGTTTCCACCATCCGGTTTCCACGCACTATCATAAGTAGATTATTAAGGGGACACTAAAGCCACTGCACTTTTTTTTCTAAGTTTTTTGATATATTTTACATACTCTCTAAATATAAATAAATAACCTTATACTTAATGAACTCTTCAAAGGCATTTGAACGTATCTCAGGGTCGACCTTCCGGCCGAGAGGCTGACTCATCTCAGGGCGGGCTCTCTGGCTATAAAAATGGATAGGTATCTCCATTTCTCCACTCATTTTAGTAATAAAATAAAAAAGTACACCACAGGTCTAACCAGGACTTTAGCACTCTAACTTCACCCTACCTGTCGCTTCGTCTCAAACTGATGATCTATAAATGTGTCCTCCGGCCAGCTCTGCTGTACGGTGCCCCGCTATTTACCCACTTGACTGTCAATACAGCCAAATGTCTCCAACATTTCCAGAATGGGATCATGATAAAAGTGGTCAGACATACCTCTCTCGAGAGGCTAAAGAACGCTGACCTGCACCCTGCGACCTTGGTGTGCCGTCGGTGGGTGAGTTCATCCGCCGGAGACACATCAAGTTTTTTGACTCGTTGCAGCACCTCACAAACCCAGTTTTTAACACTATGACCCCCCCCCCACCACCCTTCCCGCGTCGATAACAACAGGCCGTCGGGGAAAATTAGGTTAAGATTTTGTCGTAGGATGTAAGTTTTAAGTCGATGATGCCCAAGGTAAGCCTCAACACTTTTAAACATTTTCAGACAATGAATGTATAATGTACATTATACTTTTGTAACAATCACAAATGCCAATGTAAAATTATTAAAAATTGAACAAAATGCGGCCAAGCTACACGACATATAATGAGCTATTGTAAATAGATTCATTTATGTAGAATCTATAGTGATTTCCATAATTTATAACATGGAATATGGGGAAAAACAAACATTTAACCGTAGCTTTTGATTGGCGATGAATCAACTTCATAGTAGTTATAATTGTATTTCATCTTTTTATTTATTTACTTTTGTTTTTTTGTCTGTAGCTCAATTCACGATGAACACATTTTTCAAGCAGTTTTACCAAGTCCCCAATAGTTCAGTTGATTTTCTAAATAAAATTCTTGAAAAGTTCTCAGAAATTCTTTTCACCAAATATTCCCCAAGATACTCATCTTCAAAACTGACGCCACAGATTTCATTTTAATTCCGACGTTTCTGTTTAGGCATAGTTTGAACTTCCCTATCAAAACAAAAATCCCTCTTGGACACCTTAAATAAAAAAAAATATATTAATAATTGTGAATGGAAACATTATTGCCTGAAATAGGATTAATTAATTTAATGTTGCCGCTCACTTATGAAAATAATTCATCAAAACGAATACATAATCAAAAAAAATTTGAAAAAACATGCAAAATATTTGAATAATTTTTATTAAAACTCCATACTTTATTAATGGGAGTATCATTGATACGAAAAACGAAGTGAATGTTTAGAGGCTAGACAGGTAGGTGACTTAAAGAAACATCATCTATCATGAAGATATGAGATGAACAATAAACTTACAAATTAAGTTAAGATAAGTGTAGAAACTATGGATTGTACAAAACCAATGCTAGTCCGGAGCGTGGTGCCTGACCACTTCTTCTCTCTAGAAATAACCTTTATAGGTTAAGGTATAGTCCTTCCAGAACGCAAGACTGAGCTCATGATCAGACAATCATCTTTGATATGGTTTGAATCTTAGTTCTTCGGGTGTTTCAACCATGTTTTGAAATTTAAGAAGAACGACAGATGATTAACAGTCATAGAAAAAATATACGCCTTCAGGATCGGGATTCGAACCCTGGACTTTTCCCAATATGTTTAGTCCAGAGGCTCGACCACTCGAGCTATCCTGGAACGAGAGGACCATCTTGCCGTAGGAATCTTCTTTGACCACAAGATGTGCCAGCGATTCAAGGTTCAAGTCTCGATCCTGAATTTATTCTTTAACTGTTACTTAAATTGTTAATAATAAAGAAACAATAAAATATATAAAGGGTGTCCCAGAATTAACGTAAGATTTTGATTTAAATATAAAACACAGTTTTTAGTATTTTTGTTGTTATTTTTTTATTGAATTATAAAGTAAATAGTATAGGGTTATTTATGGAATAACACATCGGGCAAATGGCCTCTACGACTTTGCTGGCACATACGCACTCTTTTGTCTAAATTTTCCATGACCATTTGGCATAAATGTGGTTGAATTTCCTCTTTTAATGCGCGGGTGGATGTGGGCTTGTTGACATACACCTTTGACTTCAAATAACCACATAAAAAGAAATCTAAAGGTGTTAAATCACACGATCTAGGAGGCCAATTCTGATCACCGAAACGAGAGAATACACGACCTCGAAATGTCTCATGCAGTATTTGAATTGTTTCATGGGCTGTATGGCATGTGGCACCATCTTGTTGAAACCACATATTGGCCACATCAATATCGTACAATTTAGGCACAAAGAACTGTTATGGATTTTCAACAACACTCTCACGCACTGCTTCGATATTGACATTTGAACGGCTTGTTTTTGGACGACCAGTGTGTTTAGTGTATCCAACTGATCCAGTCTCCCTAAATTTTTCAATTAATCTCTTCACAGTTGATGATGTCAAAACACTATTCCGACCTTATTTTGTATGAAATTTTCGAACTGCGGCCGCCAAACTTACATTATTTTTGAGATAATGTTCAACAATAGAGACACGTTGTTCTATCGTGTAACGCTCCATTTTTACTAACCCTAAACTGTCAGCTGTCAAATTGTTTTTTTTTTAGGGTTGCCAGCACTTTACTGCACAAATGGTGGCAAATACAAATGTTGCGTTAATTCTGGGATACCCTTTAATTGCATAAGCCTACTTCCGGATGTCGAAACTCTCCTCGAATATGGACACGGGAGCGGAGCGCCACTGGTACCTTTGAAAGTACGACAATACTTCATCGAAAGGGAAGGAGCTTCCGTTTCCGGCCATAGAAAACAGCCTCCTGTATTTAGTATGTACCTTGTCCAAACCTCTCAGGCCCTGTGTAGAATGTATAAGGTCTCTTTATCCGGCGTCCTTTCCGAGTAACCGGTTCCACAGATGGAACGGGAGGTTCCATGTAACGGCGGCACAAGTACGACCATATTCGGTAATAGCGATGGCTCTCCTTTGTAATAGGAACCTGTGAAAGGAATCGAGGACAGAGTTGTAACTTTCTATGCCAACGATAAGTTAATTTGCACACGATCCCACAATTCGTTTCTTGTTGAGAGGTATTACGTACCTCCGCTTAAACGGGATTTCTACGGGGTGGGGATCGGACCTACTATGCTTCAGGACTAAATGTTTCAATGATTCAATGCTAGAATTAATTATTTTCTTAATATTTTTTCATAAATATTCCCTTTATCTACTCATTATGTTCTTAACTAGATGTGTCATGGTAAGAATATTGGACGTTCCAATTCTTGAACTCATCCCTTCCAAGTTCATGAAATTCCATAGTAACCTATCCAATCAACCTAATCCCTTAGGACTGTCATTACACTGCACCACTCATCCCTATAATCCTCCTCGTGGACTTAAGCGACAGTGGCCTCGTAACCTGCTATGAATGCGTAACTGTGGTAGTCCTGGCAATGGCCAGTTTCTCCAATCATCTCGTAAGCGTCTGTGGCTCTCTCGCTCGTTATCAGCCTCCACTGGCTCTTATCCGTTGACGTGACTGACGGAGGAGCGTGGGGGACTTCCCAAGACTACACTTCCTCTTTCGCATGCGAAGGAGGCGACAACCACGTGAATTTGGGAGGTCTCCGGGCTGTTTGTAAATACTGTATGAATGTGAGTATTTATCACAATTACTTATTACCTAATAAGGCAGATTGTAATTTTATCATAATAAAGAAGTTTCAAATGTGCCTATGTCGTTTTATTGGAAGAAGGAAAATATAAATGGAGAGATCCCTACACAGGTTTGTCAATATGATGGCTTCTGTCTGACATTATAACTACTTCAATATTTTAAGAGAAATACATTTAAGTTTTAAAGTATTAACATAAAAGTGTTAATTTATAAAATATATGTATATAAATATTATTTTTTTAAAGGGATGAACCCTTATCATTAAACCCAAAATATGTTTTAAAATAAGACAATAAGCAAATAATAAGATAAATCCACGTTTTTATTATTGTTACCTAAACAATTGTCCGTTTGTCAGGATAATTTCAAGTGATTAATTTATTTTTTATTTTATCCAAAAGTTTTTTTACACCATTACATAAGATGCAGCCGAGTTTGTTTTTTTTTGGATCGAGTTGTTTAAACCTTTGACGCGCAATTCCCTGTTGTCTTCGAGCTATGAATGATAATGTGAAGATGAAATGTCTACAGGAGCCATAGTTGGACATTTCCTGTTTTCCTAATCCAACAAATGAGTTTTTCCTAATCCTCTTTCCAACTTTCCTTTTTTTATCCGTGTATCCTATCAGCTTTCTAGCTCAGCTTCAATACGACTTCTTGTTCTTCAGATGGCTATACTCCATCAACCGTTCTTCTGACAGGGGCATACAATAGGATTCTTCTTGTACCGGAAGCTGTGGGATATGCTAATCTTGTGATTCCCCTCTTCTTCCTTTTTGTCTTCACTCTAATGGTGGGATCGAAGAAAAATGATACTCCAAGAATGGCTGCTGTGTTTGGATCGTTCTTGTTCGTTTGATTGCGCAGTTTGATTTGATCCAATTATAATAATTGACCTCTGTATATTTCCATTTTCTTCTTCCTGCCAGTGAGTGAAAAAATATAGTTGTTGCCTTCAGGTCGTTATTAAAGACAGACTCATTAGTGAATAATCTCTGAGGATACTCGATTATATACTTGGATGGAGGATTATCGGGGTGGGGTGCCCACTGCCTTCGTGGAATCCATTAGGACTAGCTGGAAGAGAAAGAGGGGGGGGGAGCGAAGGACCTTTCGCCGGCAGTCTTCAGCTTCAGGTGTAATTACCGAGGGTACAACGCCGATGTCGGGTTATTGTCGTATCTATTAGTGCCATCGGAAGAGAGAGAGAGAGACAGGGCGAGAGGGAGAGAGTGATCTCCGTCGTGTCCTCGTGAGCCATCCTCCTCGGGGTCCAAGAAGGAAGCCCTCACTAAGACGGCCAAGTCGTGGAAAAGTGAAAACTTCAACTATCTGGCGAAAATGTACTCGTAATACACGATTTTAACGGTGGGGGGGGGGCTATTTAACAGTCCACAACTTTGGCGATGAGTGGATAGGAAAAGTCTAGAATGATGAAATTTATATAATCTTTATATTGAAACTTCTTTTTAATGTGATAAAATTACAATCTGCCTTATTGGGCGATAAGTAATTGTGATAAATGATCTCTTTCATACCATATTTACAATTGTCATTCACTCGCTCATTCATACAGTATTTACAAACAGCCCAGAGACCTCCTAAATCCGCATGGTTGTCTCCTCCCTCGCATGCGAAAGAGGAAGCGAAGTCTTGGTAAGTCCCCCACGCTCCTACGTCAGCCGCGTCCCTGGATAAGAGCCAGCGGAAGCTGACCAAGAGGGCGAGAGCCACAGACGCTCAGGACATGATTTGAGAAACTGGCCAATGCCAGGACTGTCACTGTCACGTATTTATTTATATAATCTTATGATATTATATAATATGGTTGGAGGAACCTGACTTTCAATATCATGCCCGACAATGAAACAATTCCAGACGCGTTTGTGCGTGAGACCTCAAGTTCTTGCAAAGTTTGGAGTAAAAATCGATTTGTAATATGCAATCAAGTCAAGAAGTATCGAAACAGGAAAAGAAGTGACCTAAATTAAATCTCCAACAACTTAGACGTGTATTATATCTTCAACTTTATTTGTAAGCCAAAATTCACGCTTGACTTGTCGTCAGGCGAATTATCAATCAAGTCTAAGAATGCGATCCAGAGAATATGTGAGCTTTCCTGATCATGAAATTTCATATTTACTTGCTGTGTTGGTAAGGAGTGAGTAAACATTGATTTCATTAAGTAAGTACACGTGGTATTTTTTTATGCTCAAATGCCAACTTATCGACTGACAACCCAAACGTACCCGAGGGGGGGATTAAGGGGATATAAACTTTACCCCCCCCCAAAATGTATTAAAAAAGCATGTTTTTTTTTATACCCACCAACATAAGGTTCGTATTTATTTATTAACCCTGCCAATATATCAGAGTATTTCTGAATAGACTGAATATGACCAATAGACTCTGAATAGAATAGACTATTTATTCGTATCGCAGAACCAAACTTTTTAAGGTTAATTTAAAAATAGGCACCACTAAATTTACCTCAGTGATAATTTAATCACTAATTGACTAAACTGATTTTCACCCAAAAATAACTTGAATTCGATGGGTGCCATCCCATCCCCCCCCAAAAAACAAAATGTGTTTACGCCCCTGTTTGTGAAGGATAGCAGAATTTGGCCAGGTTTTTTTTGAGAAAAAATTAATTAAAGTAAAAAAAACAAAAGTAACATATTAGCTTCTGGTTGAGTCTTGATGAAAAAGGAAACTTGACGACCCCTTGCTGTGAGTAAACTTTTCTTTTATATTATACACCCTAATGTTAAAATCTTATAATCAGTTGACCATGTGACTTTCCTGGTAGTCTTGTAACGGTCCGTCCTTTTCTCTTAAGTGGTTATAGGGGAAACTGCCAAAAAATATTACACATGCGCCCTAAGACTATTTAATTATATTGGGTTGACAAGACCAACGTTCTGGTCGACATTGTGAAGTTGATGATGACAAAATGAAAGCCATAATTGAACCGAATCGTCATATAACTGTGCGAGAGAGATTACAAAACAGTTAAATGTATCACACACGACAATTGAAAATTATATAAAAGACGTCTTGGACTTGTTAAGAAGCTCGATATTTGGGTTCCGCCACGACAATGCGAGGCCTCACACATCTTTAGCAACACGTACGAAACTATTGGACCTTGGTTGGGAAGTGATGTCGCATCCGCCATACAGCCCCGACCTTGCACCGTCGGATTATCATTTATTTCGAAGTTTACAAAACTTCTTAAATGGTGCAAATTTCAGTAATAACGATGACCTCAAATCGCACTTGGTTGAGTTTTTTGCTGACAAGGACCAGAAGTTACCAGAAAGATGCCAAAAGGTCATCGAACAGAATGGAAGATATTTGGCTGATTAAATTTAATTTTTTGTATAGAAAAAATTGAGTTTTATTTCATACTAAAAAACCGAAATTACTTTTTTTCCAACCTCAATATATATATTAACATGTTCTGGATTTTTGATTTTCCATAAACGACCACCTGATATTTTTGATTAAATTAAATTACCGAACATGTGATCTTTCCTTCGGCCAATGAGAGTGATCCAGGTGGCGTTGAGGAGGGAAAGGTTAGTTTTACGCCTAGTCTTTAGTGAGGGTCGTGCTTCCGTTCTTAGTGATCGGTTATATTATAAGTTATTAAACAATCATTGGACATACCGACGTATGTATATATATATAATACATAATATATATAGACAAACTAGGTATATTATGCTTGGACTGTGTACGTTGGGATTTAATTATGCACCGCATGATATCCCCAGAGCCCCACAAGTCACGATTTCTTGAGAGAGCCTGGAGAAATCAGTCTGACCCGATTAGGAAACTGTTTGAAGAGTACGGATATTAAGGACGCTTATAGTCCGAAACGCAATTGACATTCTATAGTTTCCTAATTTTTTTTGTTTATATTTACTTTTTTAACCTTATTCTAAAAAACTGGTGAGTAGATTGTTAGCCTTCAATGTATACAAGATGAGTAGAAGACTATTTCGAGAAATCGACTCGCGTTGATGAAAGATGATTGATAGGTCTTCATCAAAAATTAATTGATGGGAATACATTTCGACATTCTTCACAGTTGTGTGCTGACAAACTTTCGTACCTAAAAAATTTCAAAATCTATTGTGTCATCTTCTTGCAATTGAAGACCTATTTTGATGTTAAATCTTGTAATTTTTGAGGCAAACAGTTGTTGTTGTTTTTTAATAGTTTACTAAGCGACCCCGATACTATCGGAATCTGCTGGTACATTCATTTCAATTTACAAAATTATAAGTAAAACAACTAATATTTGCGCTACGTTCACAGACAACAAATCATTTGTTCATCATACAGAATTAAAA
Source organism: Acanthosoma haemorrhoidale (assembly GCA_930367205.1). NCBI lineage: Eukaryota > Metazoa > Arthropoda > Insecta > Hemiptera > Acanthosomatidae > Acanthosoma > Acanthosoma haemorrhoidale. Next base: position 3,657,225 of record OV884012.1, read on the forward strand.
TATCTTAACAACAAACTTCCCAACCAAGCTCCAATAGTTTCGTACATGTTGCTATAGATGTGCGTGGCCTCGCATTGTCGTGGCGGAACCCAAATATCAAGCTTCTTAACAAGTCCAAGACGTCTTATAGGATTTTCAATTGTTGTGTGTGATACATTTAACTCTTTTGCAATCTCTCGCGCGGTTATATGACGAATCGATTCAATTATGGCTTTCATTTTGACATCATCAACTTCAGAAGGTCGACCAGAACGCCATAAACACTATAAACTTTCTTGCCTTTATGAAAATAAAAAAGTAAAATGTGTTGAAAATGCTTATTTTTGCACTCCATGTTAAAACTGACCGTAAACTGACAGTTGTAAACAAAATTACACGGAATTTCTATAGCAATGTTTCTATAGCAACCTATAAGTATCAACTACCAAATCTCAAATTAAAAAAAATTCTAACATTGACAAAAGAATATGGAAACAAGCATAACGCTATCTACTGGTGACAAACCGAAATCTTTTTCTTGCCACCCAATACTTACTGTAGTCGAAACATGCTGTCTTGTAACATTCATGATATTTGAGAATATCATGACCAGGAACCCTCACATCTGGTAAGCATCTTCTCTTATGCTCCTAGGAGTGGGGATGAGATAAAACGGGCAGTCTTAGCACAACCGTCGAGAAAAGCGGACTTAGCAAGCTCCCGAATTGGCGGTCACCAACTGGAAGAGAGGAGAAGAACCAACAGCAGACAGTAACGTTGATTGGATTACAGGAAGATCATCGAATGGGTGATATTAATATTGTTTTTATTATGGATCCATTAAAAGAAATTGAGCTCAAATTTGATGTTTTTTGTAATTAGTAGTAATTATCCTAATTTAAAAGGAATTGAATATTTTTTTATACTTTTTTTCAGCACTCTATATGATTATAATTATTTGTTATAACCATTTTATTTGAATATATTTCACAATTCCTAATTTCTCGATTTATTAATAACTATAACATTAGCCTTGAGATCGGGCGATTCAATCGGGATAAATTCCTATGTCAAAGACATAAAACAATTTGTATTAAAGATCTCATGACGGACCTGCCGAATTAGTTAAGGTAAATTGATCAAATAAAGTAAAAAGGGAAATGGTAAAAAATGAGGTAGGTTTCAGTCTATAAATACATTTGGTAGACCAACGGTGTTAGAACAAAACGAATCAAATCAAATCTAAATTGCCCGCTAGCTATAATAAACCTCACTTCACTTGTTTACGACGGTTTTAAGAAATTATTTTCTTTATCTAACGCACAAAGTAATTAAAAATAAATAAAATCCCACGGTACAAAATACGATAACAGTTCCCAGGAACGGTTCCCAAATGTGACAGAGTGGTGAATTACATTTGTCACGGTCTTACTGTCACCATTAATTTTTTTTTTTATTTTATTACCTTATAAATAAAAACCTGTTAGCACATCATTACCTTAGAGTGAGAGTATATATTGTATCCTGAAGGTTTGGTGTAAGATCCGATACAAAATTTTACAATGAGTAAACTTAACTATATTTTTCTTCATCGTTTTGTTTGTAAATAAAATTTGGTTTATTTATATATATATTGATTTGAAGCGAATTTCATTTGTTAAAATAGAGTCAGTATTTTCTACGCTAGAAACTTGCGCTGATTAAAGAAAGGTTTTAAGTTCAAGAAAGAGTACTTAAGGACAACAGAAGCCGGCTATGTAATCAGCTGGGCTATCTTCAAAAGAGTCCAACGAACAACAAACGACTACAACAATACAAAGAAGAACAAACAAAGAGATTGTAGACAAAAGCCTTCTTTAGGGCCGGCTCCTGGTCTAGTTGTTCCTCAAAGCCAGCAATTGCGGTTAGGATCAGTTACTCAAGCTGTCTAATGTGAAGTTTCTTATGTTTATAAAGCGTTATAGCCATCTATATAATTATACCATGTTAAATATTAATAATGAATGGTAACTCTTTATTAATTTGTTCAAATGCAATGAATTTTGGTTTGGGATGAAAATTACATTTTGAGGTTATGAACGGTACGAGTAGTACGCATGACCGATTGTCTACAGCGCTTTAGCAATCGATTATGCCCAATTATATCGAACTCGTTTAATATCGATTAATCGAATGTACGATCGACCGTCGAACATCGTTACGCTATTTACGCGTTATTTACAATATTTATAAGCGAACCCGTAAAAATAATCAAAACTAATAATATTAATTAAAAAATAAAGTTTTTAAAGTATTTTTCTAACGAATGATTAGTATGAAAGTGAATTCCATAGTTTTAAAAAAAAAAATCTACAACTATTCAATTTTAATAAATACCGTTAGTTAAAAAAAAAAAAAAAGTTTCATTATAAATATCTTACAACCCTTTTCGGAAATTGCTCCTGCTCCGGTAAAAATAAAGAACTATTATAAGTCCAATAGACCAAAAAATATCAAAACTATTGTAACTTTAGAAAGTAATAACAATTAATTTTCAAAACGTTCATTATATTTAAAAATAACAAATAAAAAAAAGTATTAATGAAAATTAAGTAAGTATAATGTTTGTTAGGAATATAAAAAATTCCATAAAAAATAAATTTAGATCCGGAACAGAGGTAAACATCTTGAGGTTTTATTCAATTTTTTAGGGGGCTCATATTGAAGTGTGGAACTATCGATTTCCATTCGTAATCGATAGTAATCGTATCGACCCTTTCTGGACGATTCCGAAGTCTTGTGCACTTGACCTCATCTAGGAAACAAATTTCACTTTCGACCAATTTGTACTTAGATGTCAATGTCCGTAAACGGCAACGGCCAAATTATTATTTTAAAAACTTAACTTCTTTTTCACTGGAGCTGACGTATCCCATTCGCTTTCAACAGAATCTGATATGTCATAAATGGAGTGTGAAACCTCACAAGATATCTGTGTATATATTGAAACCTACCTCATTTTTTACCATTTCTCTTTTTACTTTATTTGATCAATTTAACTTAACTAATTTGGCAGGTCCGTCATGAGATCTTTAATTCCAATTGTTTTATGTCTTTGACATAGGAAATTATCCCGATTGAATCGCCCGATCTCAAGGCTAATACTGTAGTTATTAATAAATTGAGAAACTAGGAATTGTGAAATATATTCAAATAAGATGATTATAACAAATAATCATAATTAACATAGATTATTGACAAAAGTATAAAATAATATTCAATTCCTTTTAAATTAGGATAATTACTACTAATTATAAACATGAATTTGAGCTCAATTTCTTTTAATGGATCCATAATAAAACAATATTAATATCACCCAATCGATGATCTTCCTGTAATCCAATCAACGTTACTTTCTGCTGTTGGTTCTTCTCCTCTCTTCCTGTATGGTAACCGCCAATTCGAGAGCTTGCTAAGTCCGCTCTTCTAGACGGTTGTGCTAAGACTGGTTTCCCGCTCGTCCCCACTCCTAGGAGTATAAGAAAAAAAATGGCCCTTACCATATGTGAGGGTCATGATCTTCATTCTCAAATATCATGAATGTTACAATATATACATATGTGATAACTATGTCATAATTTAGAAGAGATAGGGTCTGCTTTCATATAGATAATATGTACGATAGTAGGGTCTGTGAGTAAGTACGATGTATTTTATCCTGCGAATGCCTTCTTGAATATGATTCGAACGAGCTATGCTATTTAATTTTTTGTTTCAATAACAATAACAGGGAGTATATAAATAATCCTAACTAAAGCCAGAATAATAACTAAAGTAATAGTCAATAGTGTAAGTAAAAATAAACAAATTTCTAATATTTATTGCTTTAATACATTGCCACTGGTTCACTTATTGTCAGTATTTTTTTTTCCTTCATAGCTCCTTTAAATTTACAGATAATTATATACAATTATAGATCCTCAGGTGAATCTATTTACAAATTATTTTTGCATTTCCTGTAGTGGTCGCTACATTATATACAGGTTTTGTTATTTTATAAAAAATTATACACATTATACGTGACTGGACTGAACTGACTCTAATAAAGGTGATGGGGCTCACCATTTTAATCAAACTTAAAACTAATTTTTCCCCGACAGTCTGTTGCTATCGATAGGGGAAAGGTGGTAGGGTCATAGTGTTCAACACTGGGTTTGTCAGGTGCTGCAACGAGTCAAAAAACTTGATATGTCTCCGGCGGATGAACTCACCCACCGACGGCACACCAAGCAATGCACCCGTTGTGTTCTTTAACCTCTCGAGAGAGGTATGTCGGACCACTTTTCGCATGATTCCATTCTGGAAATGTTGGAGACTTTTAGCTGTATTGTCAGTCATGTGGGTAAATAGTGGGGCAGCGTACAGCAGAGCTGGCCGGAGGACACATTTATATCTCATCAGTTTGAGACGAAGCGACAGGTTGGGTGAAGTTAGCAAGTGCGATAGCCGGTAAGACCTGTGTCGTACATTTTCTATTTTATTACTAAAATGAGTAGAGAAATGGAGATGCCTATCCATTTTTATACCCAGATAGTGCATTGAGAAAGTTGGTGAGTTCTCTTACCCTCCTACAGTATATGATTTTGGCAGGGATTTTTTCCCTTTTTGGAGGGAGAAGATTGCGCAGTCGGTCTTCCCGGCGTTTTTTACATAACTTACCTAGTCTGTCACATTTCGCGTTACGAACTGACTCGGCCTGTGCAAGAGCCGTGGTGCACTCATGCTGTTGCTGTAAACCGCAATGTCGTCTTTCATTTAATTTTTTTTCCCCATATCTCTCAAAATATAAAAAACACAGGATAAGGGAAAAATTAAAAGGATACTTATCTTAACCTTGCGTTTCATTAATAAAATTTTTTTTTTATATTTCAGCCTGGTGACCCTACACGATATACGAGAACGGGCAAATTACTGTGAAAATGTCGTGATATGCAAATCCGCTATCAAAACACTCAACCGGCTATTATCTCTTTAAATCAGTCAACACTAATTATTATTTCTAAACATTTTTACATATACAGTGGCCTTTACAAACATACACCGTGTCCGAGAGAGAGCAGTTACTGTAATAACTATAATCAGTGAACACACAACACGTCAGGAGAGAAAGGTGTACAACCGAACATGTTGTATCGGGCCGATTTTAATAAGTCTTATGTCAAAATAAACATTAACACATCCAGTCATAATGACTCTTATGTAAATAAGTACACAAACTATTTATTTACTAGGTACAATTTCTATCAAGTGACCTTGTACATACATAACACTAAGGAATAAAAAAATCTAGTTTTTCTCAGCACGCTTAGATACACTATTAAGTAAACAATTTAATGAATATTTTAAATGATAGATGTTTATATTATGTTCATTGAAGGATATATTTAAAAATGACATATGTATTCCCAAAATAAAAAAACCAAGCAGGAATTAAATTATATAAGAAAAATTAAGTACTAGCTATCAATTTTGTGTCCATTGAGCCTGAAAACATATTAAACGAAACTTAAACTTAAAAACCCGAAGAGAGGTTTATTTTCTAACAACTACGTGTCACAATTATTCTGTTGGTCTGTCTGTATGGTACGCTACAAGTCATTAAAATGATTTTATCGGTATACAATACAATTTTTAATTTATATTAAGAAAACCGCATCGAAATATCTGCCAAATATAAGGTTGCAATACCTGAAAGTATGCAAAAAATAATTAAACGTTACAAAATTCCTATTCCGTTTCGAGAAACTTATAAGCTCTCTCAAGTAAAGTGATTATTAAAAAAATTAAATAATCATTCATTTTTCCGGATTCCAGCTGGCCATTAACAATTAATTAATTTTTTTATTTATTTTTAATTACATTTTTTTATTAATTTTAATTACATAAACGTCATTCATAATTCTGTTTCTATTGTAAATTAAAAACTATTTTGTATATTTTAATAAATATATAACAAATTTTTAGCTTTCGACCTATATTTTTGATAACAGACAATGACAGTCTTTTAGCTTCAATAACCCCCCTGAAAAAAACAAAAAAATACATTTATTTTTCTTTTAATATGAACATGTTAGCAACTTTATTATGATGAAATTACAATCTGCCTTTACTTAATAGGCAATAAATAATTGAGATAAGTGTTTTCATTCATACCATATTTACAATTCATCATTCGCTCGCACATTCATACAATATTTACAAACAGCCCAGGGGCCCCCCAAGTCCACACGGTTGTTGCCTCCCTCGCAAGCGAAAGAGTAAGCGGAGTCTTGGGAAGTCCCCCACCAGCCACGTCACCGGATACGAGCCAGTGGAGGCTGACAAAGAGCGCGAGAGCCACATACGCTCAGGACATGATTGGAGAAACTGGCCATTGCCAGGACTCCCACTGTTGCGCATTTATAGTAGGTCACGAGGCCACAGACGCTTTAGTCTCCGAGGAGGATTATAGGGATGAGTGGTGCAGTGTAATAACTGTGCTAGGGGATTAGGGTGGTTGGATAGGCTACTATGGAATAATATGAATTTGGAAGGGATGAGTTCAAGAATGTAGGGTATATTAAGGTCGTTATGAAGGGTTTTGTCGCTGACGTAATAAGGGGCATTTACTATTGTTCTCAGGACTTTTGATTGTAAGGATTGGATGCGCTTGATGTTCGACTTTTTTGCTGTCCCCTATAGCTCTATTCCGTATGTCCAGATTGGCTTATCTTTTAATATATGAGTATAAATTTCCTTTATTTTCAAAAACTGGAGTAAACTCGGCAAATGTGAAAGTATTTAGAAGACTTGTCTAGTATAATCAGTTATATTTTTTTCCGGCAATCATAATCGGCTTACACGAAATGATTTGAACACAGAACTTCCTGATCTGTGTAGATATATATATATATATATATTATTAATTGAGAATATTAAATTAACTTTATAATAAATTACTGTTATTTTTGTTCTATAATTTTTTAGATGAAATTATTTTTGATTGGTACTCCTCTATAATAAGCGCTATGAAACCGTAACGGTATATTCGACAACACTCTTAAACACGATAACATGTTTATGTTTAGATTAGGATATAACAGTATAATGAATATAAGGAAGAATTTGTTTTAAGATTCCAAGAACTCGCCGGCGAGAGAGAACTATCCTTATCGATCTGAGAACGAACGTGTTTTTCAATTTCATTTTTAAGAAATTAAATGAATGTTTTTCTGAACAGATAACCCCAAAAATACCACTTTTATTTTTTTTATTATCATTTAATGGGGTTGTGCCACCCCCCCCCCTCCCATACATTCGTACAATAACCTCAAACCGACCCGGGTGAGATCATTTGCGATCTGGAGTTATCTAACTTTTGTATGTTACATACATGAAAACATTTGTATCCATATATATGTACATAGAATATTAATATGTAGTGGTGTACATAAAATTTTTATTGTGTACTGTTGCTCTGAAATGGTATTCTTATTTAAAAAAAAAAAAAATCTTAATAATACGAAAACACACTTGAGGCCTTAAGAATCGAAAACCGGCTGTGTCCATTTTCAGATATTTTACAAGAGAGACAAAAAATCAAACCCAATTTACATATTACTAAAATAATGTTGACGATCAAGACATACCTTTTAGGTTATTTTCCAATAGCACCAAAAAAAACAACATTTAGCCAAATTCAAATGCCTCCTGGATTGGGTTTGTTCTTTTGTTTTTTTTTTAGTTTCTTAACCCCTAGTTAATAAAACCATCAATGACTATAGTTTATAAAAGGAATATATGTGTCAATGTCAATCAAGATTTGACATATTGCGGATCAGTTAGCTTTATATTTATATTCACGCAGCTTTATATAAATTTAAGTGCACGCGGACCGGGACTTCAACCCGGGAACTTTGTTGTTGGCAATTTGTTTGGGTATAATAGAGAGAGCTCCCGGTACTAGACAACGGACACGGCTTCGAGTACAGTTCATGACGTATATTTTTTAAATAAGCTGTTAATTATTGTTATATATATATCTGTACCTCGGAGGGATACAACACGAGCTCCTTTGGATTCGTCCCACATAATACAATGGACTGACGAATCAGAAGAATCAAAAAGGGTGTAATTCAACGTCCAAAGTTTTCTCTTGTAAAAGCTTATGCAATTTGTTATAAGGGATGACGGCAAACATTTTTGAAGATCACCCGTTAATACCTTAAGTGTTGTATCCCTCCGAGGTACAGATATATTGTCAAATATTTTCCATTCTGTTCGATGACCTTTTGCCATCTTTCTGCTAACTTCATAAACCCGCGCTCATAGAACTTCTGATCCTTATTCGCAAAAAACTCAACCAAGTGCCATTTAAGGTCATCGATATTACTGAAATTTTTACCATTTAAGAAGTTTTGTAAACTTCGAAATAAATGATAATCCGATGGTCTTAACAAGTCCAAGACGTCTTATATTATTTTCAATTGTTGTCTGTGATACATTTAACTGTTTTGCTTTCTCTCGCATAGTTATATGACGATTCGATTCAATTATGGCTTTCATTTTGTCATCGTCAACTTTAGAAGGTCGACTAGAACACCATACACTTGCCTTTATGAAAATAAAAAAGTAAAATGTGTCTAAAATGCTTATTTTTGCACTCCATGTTAAAACTGACCGTAAACTGACTGTTGTAAAGAAAATTGCACGCTATTTGTTTCTATAGCAACCTAAAGGGATCGACTACCAAATCTCCAAAGATAAAAATTCTGACATTGACAATAGAGTACGGAAACAAACATAACGCTATCTACTGGTGCAAACCGAAATCACTTTCTTGCTAACATTTAAATTTTGTTAAGAGTAGTTGTGTTGTAAGATCTCCTTTATCAAACCCCGCCTGTGGGATTACAAATATTTTTTCTAAAATAGTCCTGATATTGATATTTACTAAGGCGTGTTTTTTTTTCTCTATCATGCCGACAATAAAAAATTGCTTTTCTTATCTTTTTCTTGTTTAAGTGCAGTTTTGTTTTATCATTTAATAGGAATTATCTGTAAGACAGATATCTCGGCTGTTTGCTGACGTCTCGCTCGGTGTCCTAGATACGCTCCAACACTTACACTGAAACACTTTTCCTCGTACCGACGAGTGTGATTAATTATGTTGAGGTGTGGATTATCGTAGATTCGTGTTTTATCCTGTTTCATACAAGACGGCATAGGTCAGTCCATTTGTCCTATAAAGCAATTTTGTATACGTATTTAGATTTGAATAGGTTCACCTTTGAAATTAATTAATTAATAACCTAAGTTCAGTTTGTTGCACCGTTTCGGACTGACATATTAAACCATATTGAATTTATACATTCTTATTTTATTTGAGTGACACAACATATGTTTACATCCTTCGAAATAACATTAATTATTATAAAGTTGAACGGACTGAGCAGTATTGCACATTCGGGTTTCGATGATCATCCTTCTCTAAGCTGCTCGGTCTCCTTAAATCTTACCTTTGAAAATGTCAGGCTGACATAGAACCCACACACGAGGCTAAAAAGACAAGAACTAAACAGACGCTTTGGACAACTGTACAGACTACTTCAAAGGACATCCCATCTCTCAATAGAAAATGAATTACTAATCTACAAAGTTATACTTAAGCTAATCTGGACATACGGAATAGAGCTATGGGGGACAGCAAAATAGTCGAACAGCAAGTGCATCAAATCCTTTCAATCAAATGTTCTGAGAACAATAGTAACGTCAGCAACAAAACCCTTCATAACGACCTTAATATATCCTACATTCTCGAACTCGTCCCTTCCAAATTCATGAAATTCCATAGTAACTTATCCAACCACCCTAATCCCTTAGCACAGTCATTGCACTGCACCACTCATCCCTATAATCCTCCTCGGAGACTGAAATGGCAATGGCTTCGTGGCCTGGTATAAATGCGAAAAAGTGGGAGTCCTGGCAATAGCCAGTTACTCTAATCATGTCCTGAGCGTCTGTGGCTCTCACGCTCTTCGCCAGCTTCCACTGGCTCGTATCTGATGACGTGGTTATCAGAGGAGCGTGGGGGACTTCCTAAGACTCCGCTTTCTATAAAGATAATAATTTAATTTCTAACCAAATTGAGATTTTATTTTACTCAGTTTTATGATTTGGTTTTATTATTATTGAAATTAAGTTTTTTTATTCATTCATTCAAAAAGTGGACTACACAGATAGACATGTGAAAACAGGCTTGTGATTTTGAAAAAAAAAAAAAAAAAAGCTATATGCTTTATTGTTTTATATTTAGTCTAACTTTGTGAAATAGCTGATATTTACAATTTGACATTTTCTAAGGTGACATTTAAGGAGATAGAGCAACTTAGAGTAAGAAACCCGAATGTGCAATACTGCGTACTTCTTTCAACTTTAAATAATTTATGTTTAATCAGGATTAATTTATTTGGTTAACTGCACAGGCAGACAGACATGTGAAAACATAGGCTTCTGATTTTGAAAAAAAAAAACTGAATATGGAAAGCAATTTGACATTTAATGTCGTGGTCCGACGCTGTAAATCAAGATTTGATAGCACTCAAAAATATTATTAGAATATATTATATACGCCAAAATCAAAGAAATTGTTTATAATAATTTGCAATCGTGTCTATTTAAATTCAAAGCCATTGTGATACGGTTTCAAAGAAATTTACAATGAATATGTTATATGCTATTGCAGCAGAGGAAAATTTAATTAAATACTGTCCATAAATTTAAGTTCAGTCATAGAGCACTTTTCTGCCCAGGATGAAAAATTACTTCCCGAAAAATAAAAAATAAAAAAGGACAGATGGTCATGAATAAATTTTTCCTTCGATTATGTCTTTACGCTAAACTTTAACGAGATGCACGAACTTAATCGGACTTTCTAAAATAGATTTCCCTCTCGTTAGCAGGATGCACCCGTGCAACCGGTTCCCTCAATATCTAATGTCCATTTTATTTTTAAAATACGAGGGTGGTTTGAAAAGTTTCCGACCTCAACATGAAGATAGCAGCAGTCGTAAATAAAAGCTAGTGAATTTCGTTGTTCATCTATTGACAGTTACTCACCAAAGTTTCAGCCATTTTGGACGCGCAGTTGTTGTGTAACAGTCGTTTGAGTGAGTCGATGTGAGTGTTATTATGAAAATGGACAAAATCGAGTATCGAGCTGTCATCAAATATTTGTTTTTGAAAAGCAATATGCCTACGCAAATCAAAGATGAGTTGGATTCTGTGCATGGGGACTCTGCACCATCATTTACCACAGTGAAATTTTAGACGATGGACGTTCGGGACGTCCAAAAACTGCAACTACCGACGAAAACATCGCCAAAGTTCACCAAATGGTGCTAGACGACCGCCGAATTGAAGTGAGGGAGATAGCAGAGGTTATGAACATGTCAAAAGAACGTGTTTGTCACATATTAAATCAACATTTAGAGATGAGAAAGCTGTCCGCGTGTTGGGTGCCGCGTTTGCTCACGTTAGACCAAAAACTTGTTCGAATGAACATTTCCAACGCTCTGTTGGCGCAGTTTAGGCGCAATAAATCCGAGTTTTGGCGCCGATTAATTACTGTGGATGAAACTTGGATACACCATTATACGCCCTAAACAAAAATAATAATCCGCTAGCACAGTCATTACACTGCGACACTCATCCCTGTAATCCTCCTCGGAGACTAAAACGGCAGTGGCCTCGTGACCTGCTATAAATACTTGCCAGTTTCTCTAAACATGTCCTGAGCGTCTGTGGCTCTCGCGCTCTTGGGCAGCCCACGCTGGCTTTTATCCAGTGACGTGACTGACAGAGGAGCGTGGGGTACTTCCTAAAACTCCGCTTCCTCTTTCGCATGCGAGGGAGGTGACAACCATGTACTTGGGAGGTCTCTGGGCTGTTTGTAAATACTGTAATAACATTTATCACAATTACTTATTGCCTAATAAAGCAGATTGTAATTTTATCACAATAAGTTTCAATATAGGTGTTATGTAAATATGGTCTGTATTTGTTCTGTCATTTATCTCCGTTTTTTGTTGTCATTTATAATTTTTTGTTCAATCTTGCGGAAATACTTGCAACAGCTCCATTGAGGAGCCTTTCGACTTTCTTCTGTAGTCTTTCAGACGACGAAAATAGTCTAAATTAATCTTATATTATTTTTAACTTATCGCGTCATATCAGAAACAAGAGAGTACCTTCCATCCTCAGAGTGTTATCTTTCATACCGTCTCCATCATCACCATATCTCTAGCAGACACAGACCATCCTCTTGATAGTTTCTAGGCAGACCACGTGGCCTGCAATAAATAACGCCACGTGTGCCTTACCAGGTGCCCTGTTTTGTCGTGTCTGTTTGAATCTTGTATCCGTATTAATATTCTCCTCAAGATATCTCGTTTTTGTTTTTGTTTGTGGAGTTTAATAGACATCGAGGAGTCTCGCAGGGTTATGCTCTACTGACTGTATTGTTTTATATTTTATTATTGTATAATGTTTTTATCATTATTATTATTTAGTATAAGTAGAAAAATTCACTTTTTTACTGGACATTTTTCGTTTCTAAATAACAATTTACTGCTGCGAGGACATCGTCCACATTTCCTTGTGATTGAAATCGTAGTTAGACGAATATTCTTGCAAGTTTCAGGCCGAAACTCGGTTCGATGAATTCACACGGATATGAAGAAATGGTCCAATTACGTTTGAATGAATTCAATAACGTGACTTCGAATTTATTGGCTATTGGTCTCCCTCGTGACCTGCTATAAATACGTGACAGTGGGAGCCCTGGCAATGGCCAGTTTCTCCAATCATGTCCTGAGCGTCTGTGACTCTCGCGCTCTTCGTCAGCCTCCACTTGTTCGTATCCAGTGACGCGGCTGACGGAGGAGCGTGGGGGACTTCCCAAGACTCAGGGACAGCCATGTGGATTTGTAAGGTCTTTGGGCTGTTTGTAAATACTGTATGAATAAGCAAGTTAATGATGAATTGTAAATATGACATGAATGAGAACATTTATCACAATTACTTATTGTCCAATAAGGCCTTTTGATTTTGTTATATCAAAGTTATATCAATTTTATCACAATAATGAAGTGTCAATATTAATCTCCAGACCAGATCAAAAACTCGTTAACTTCACGTCAAGATCATTTTGCAGGACGTCTTCTCCTCCTTCCTGAGGAATGCCTTCTCTCCTTTGCCGGTAAGAACTTCCTCCAAGTCTCTCTAGCCTCTTGGAGTTCTCCATCCTCTTCTTTGATCTGTTCTGTGGCGTTGCTCTTACTTTGATACTCCTCTATGTCTCTTCCATTTTATACCCTCTTAGTTTCGACTACTGTATTCTACTGTCACTTCAAACGCCTTACTCTCCGAACCAAAAACCACCATGTATTATATCCATTATTTTTACTTACTAACACTATGTATCATGTATATAACAATTATGTATTGTCGCAGGTACAAGCACCGACCTGGTGCCGACTCTGCTGAACATGTACGACACCCTGGTGGGGCGGCCCTCCATGTCGAGGCCTCAGGAGCCGCCTCCACCCCCTCCTGTGTCCCGCCCCCTGTCACAGGCTTCCATTGCTTCTTCTTCGTCTTCCTCGTCTTCTTCAGGTAAGCCATCCTTATGTTTTTATCGATATAAAATAATTAGTAAGCATCGCTGCTAATCTATAGCCAAAATTAAGGGGTGCTTCTTTTGCACAGAGGTAGTAGGGTTATATTAGTAATTTGAACACCCTTTAGATGAACGGTCACACGACCATTTTTTTTGATCATGTTTGTAGAGTTAAATAGACAGATAAATAAACCACACAGATGATGATAACATCTACAGTTCTTGTTAAAACCTGAATGTTCAATCTGATTTCTTCGCAAAAATGCAAAAATTTATGGCCAATATCAACAAATGCAGACTACATTCTATCTGTTCCAAACAATAATGAAAGCTGTCATTATATTTGTGGAGTTAGTGAGGTAAGTATAACGATATGCAATGAAAATTGAAAAATCTTACACAACAAGAAATATTTTAAGATATACACTTTTTTTACATTTTACTTTATTCAAGGTTGCACTGCGCGTACCGATACACAACTGTATCCGAATACATAAAACTGGCAATTATATAAATGCTGTATCTTATCTAAGGATACATATATACGTTTATCTATTTACCTGACTTACCCACCTAACGCCACGCTGTTACGCTCTAGTTGAATAATCACCATATTTAAATTTTAGGGAAGGCCACCTAACTATTCAACTACTGACAGATTTGATTCCTCAAATCTCTATCGTATTGCATTAGCGTAAAGCTGTACAAAATTATTCCTTATTCAAATATTCGACTTACTTACAAGTTGGTCCCAATTGAATCTTAACTCAAAGTAATTTACATTAATAAATTAACGTGGTGATCAAAATGGAAGGAATTCAATAGTAGAATAGAATTTTATAGGCAAAAGGTTTTTTCCAAACAAAAACAAAAATGTTAAAAATTTTTAACGAGAAATGATTGATTTTACTATTAATCAAAACGATGAACAGATTCCATCTATCTTACTAGCTACAGATAAAGCTTAAATCTTACTTCGATACATCGATGTCTTCAATCTGATGTAGAAGCAGCCCCAAAGTTTTTTTTTTCCCCTTAATCTGTTTTCTCAACCTCTTTATTGATAATTACAATGAACAAAAATAAATAATTTTTGATTTACATATTTCTCCTCGTTCTGCACACACAGATGCATTCGAAGCAGGGCATAGCATAGATATAATACGATCTGTTTGATGTTAAAAAGTCAATAACACATACACTACACTCGGTGAAGAGGCTCACCTTCAGCTTACCACCGGGAAACTAAAAACTAAAACCTAAACCTAGAACCTAAGACTAAAGCGTTCCAGCCGGGACAGCGTCCTGCCATCATGGTTAAACACCGGGTTTGTCAAGTATTGCAAGGGAGTCGAAAAATTTGATATGTCTACGTTGGATGAATTCGTCCACCATAGGCAGCTGAAAGATCTCGTGAAGCTCACTGTCCCAAAGTCTGTTCTCGTCCTGACGTATACATGTTCTCGTCTTGGACCGTATCTATCTCTCTTCGACAGAAGGCTTTTTTCTTTATGGCCCTGTGTGTTCGTGTATGTCTTTTCACACCATCTTGCGAGTGGGTTACTGACCACTCAAGAGCACCCACCCTATAGTCTCATATCCCAACAGATGGGGTAAGTATATCGGTCGGTCTACATCAAAATAGAGGTTTATGGCATCCCTACAGTCGGCCTACTACACTCCCCATCATCATTGAACATATAACAAATGTTTATTCTACCAAGTGATTCTTTAATAAATAAATTATTAAAACAAAAAATCAAATATACTTTTCACTAGACTAGACGGCTAAATAAATTAGCTCTTTGTAATGGATCGTTTCTCGCCTGAGGGGAGCGGAAGTCGCCTAAAGGTCGATTGAGATAAATGTTATTACATAATATATTTTATAATGATATTATTTAACTCTTTGATACATCTTCAACCGAGTACTGAATCGTAATAAATTATGTAACATATATTGCAAAAAGCTCCCCCCCCCCTCGAAATTTGTGAAAAGATATATTTTTTAAACTCACCAACATGAGGTTTTTATTTATTCATTTTTTTTTTTTTTTTTATTAGTCCTCTCAATATGGCACATTGCAGAACTAAACTTTTGTATTTGACAAGTGTAGAAAGAATTTAAGGTGGATTAGAAACATAAATAATAATATGAATCTCAACCAACACACGTAAGCACTTTCGGGCCTAAAGTTACCATCAAATGCAATACTAACACTATGGATATTTACACAAAAATAACGTGAAATGCGATGAGTGTAAACATTTTTAATTTTTGAACCAATTTTTACGATTTTTCTCAAAAAAACTTGGGCATTTGGGGGGGGGGTATTCTGAACCCAAAACCGTTTTCAAATTATATTGAGGCTGACAAGAAAGTAATTTCGGTTTTTTATGATTGAAATAAAACTTTATTTTTTTCTATTCAAAAAATGTATTTTAATCAGTCAAATATCTTTCATTATGTTCGATGACCTTTTGCCATCTTTCTGCTAACTTCTGGTCCTTATCAGCAAAAAACTCAACCTAGTGCGATTAGAGGTCATCGTTATTACTGAAATTTTTACCATTTAAGAAGTTTTGTAAACTTGTAAATAAATGATAATCCGATGGTGCAAGGTCGGGGGTGTATGGGGGATGCGACATCACTTCCCAACCAAGCTCCAATAGTTTCGTACGAGTTGCTAAAGATGTGTAAGGCCTCGCATTGTTTTCGTGTGTGGCATTGTCGTTTTTCCATTGTGTGTGATACATTTAACTGTTTTGCAATCTCTCGCACAGTTATATGACGATTCGTTTCAATTATGGCTTTCATTTTGTCATCGTCAACTTCACAAGGTCGACCAGAACGTTGGTTATCTTATGAATTTTTTTAAACCAATTCAGACTTCGTGCGTTCTGTTAAACAATCAACACCTTAAACTTCAGCCGCTTTCTTGCCTTTCTGAAAATAAAAAAGTAAAATGTGTCGAAAATGCTTATTTTTGCACTCCATCTTAAAACTGACAGTTGTTAACAAAAGTACACTGAATTGGTTTCCATAGCAACCTAAATGTATCGAATACCAAATCTGAAAAGAAAAAAAAACCCTAACATTGACAAAAGAATAAGGAAACAAACATAACGCTATCTACTCGTGCAAACCCAAACCACTTTCTTGCCAACCAATAGCTAGTTTTTATTATTATTTACTGTGTTAATTTAAAAAAAAAAAATTTATAATAATTTATAGTTTGTTTGGTCAAAAATATTAACTTGCTAACATCCATTTATAAAATAATGATTACAAATTTTAAAGCATCAAAAGAAAGTTTTTATGTAGTACGCCTTAATTAAGACATAATAATTGTATGATGAAAGACTGGTTGTGGGTTATTCATACAGTAGTAGCCACTGCTACTTAAATATTTGAGCTCAGGGATCAAAGATTTAAATGGTACAGTTTAATTTTTTCTTTTCCGCTCATCATTGAGTACATACTTTCATATGAGCGAGCTGTTATTACTTAATCACGGCATATGACAGCCTCTCTAAAAACTTGGATCGGGAAATGTTTAATAGCCTAGAGTTAAAAGATAACCCACAGTGGATTGAACAATGTCGATTATATTCGGACTTTCGCTCACAGCTATCTAGATCCACGACACCTTCAATCACCATGGCACTACTTCTCATTTCCGCTGCCGAATAACACCAGTGACTCCACTAACTATCGACTTCCGCCGATTTCCGTCTATATCGATATCGGTCCCGGATGCTGGCCAAAGCACTTTCCATCCGTACTGTACATATAATAATAATAGCTCTTCGCCCATTAGTATTAGTGTTCTATCGCCTCTTATGCAACTTCTCGGAAACGCCTGTAATTATCGTTTTTGTTGTTCTCTTTCTTTTCTTCCCTCCGTCTCTTAGTAATACTCCGACGTCACTACTTTTCTTATCATGTTCGGCACTGAAGAGAATACACGCTGTCTGCCACAATCTCGACCTTGCACTGCTGTGTGACCCCAACATATCGCGCTAATGTCACGGCAAATCGCATCTCGCTTTCTAGGAATCATGCCTACTACGTTTATTAAATGTTGCAACATGCATGCGCGAATCAGTTACCTTATTCTTCTCGTGAGTTGCGCATCTCCTAGCTAGTGACAACAACGGGATGGTCGAGTATTCGCCTGAGTCAGGTAGGTCTGTCTATGTTTCCTACCTAATACGTTTTCGACAAGCGCTGGAGTCGAAAATGAGCCGAAAATTTCGCTTTTTCAAGCTTTTTGCAAGTGGTGTCTGGATCCAAAGGAGATCCATGGATCTCGCATAATGAGCCATAACATCCTCCGACTTGGATCATTGCATAAGTTCAATTCTCTTTTTCAAACTCGAAATTCCTTTTTTCCAGTATTGCTACTCTAAGGTCTGTGAAATAATGAAGAACTGTCCAGGTATATTGATTCAAAGTCCTTCAACTACTACTAATTATTTTGAGATGCATTTCGATTCTTCGAGGAAATCGTATAATCGGATAGGAATGACAAAGTTCCAAATGTGATTTTAGTTTCTTTTATACACTGTCGACCGTTAGGACGATAGCTGTTGATGCCAATGTTCATTTAGCATATAACATAAACCTTTTTCACCAATCCCGAACATATTTATGTATCTTTTAAAATATTTTTGAGTCTTTGTTTCTGAACCAAAGCCTTCAGTGGCTATAACACGGTAATATTTGAGTTTTATTAATATTATTTTTTTGTGACTTAGCAATTGCTCGTGGAAGATTTCGAGCCCTCCGCGTTCTCCGCAGGTTCACTTCCTCAAGTTCCGAATGTGGTACTAACTACTGGGGGGGGGGGGAGATATACATCTCTTTGGAGTCATTTTAAACTGTTATTTCGTTGAACAAAATTTTTCAACTCTCCTGAAAATTTGATTATTTCTCCAACACTGCATAAAGTCAATTATAATTTCCTGTTAGTTATGCCAGCAGTTGAATTTAGCCTCTATTTGGAGATTGTCACTTTGAAATAATATATTCTATTCTGCTTTATCATTTATATTTAGCCCGGAATTCAGAAATGTAAAACAATAAATATCAATATATTTATTTTGGACCTAGCTTGTTTTGTAGCGTAGTATATTTACAATGAAATCTGTAATGTGAAAATTTTAAATTTCTCTCTTTTGCTGTTTTAAATGAGAACATTTCGTCCTGTCTTAGTCAAACTTTGGCTACAGAGAATACATATCATTTTATTAGCTCAGTTCGTAGAGAAGAGAACTAGATATTGTGGAGATCCTGGGTCCGAGTTTTTCATTGCGAATTCTTAGAGTACACTCTAATTAAATTTTAATTTAGTTAATTTTGTTATACTATCTTTATTGCGATAAAATTACAATCTGCCTTTTTTTTAGTGGACATGATTGGAGAACTGGTCTTTGCCAGGACTTCTACAGTCACGCATTTACAGCAGGTCATGAGGCCACTGCCGTTTTAGTCTCCGAGGAGGATTATAGGGATGAGTGGTGTAGTATAATGACTGTGCTATGGGATCAGGGTGGTTGGATAGGCTACTATGGGATTTTATAAACTTGGAAGGGATGAGTTCAAGAATGTGAGGTTTATTAAGATCGTTATGATGGGTTTTGTTGCTGACGTAATAAGGGGGATTTACTATTGTTCTCAGGACTTTTTATTGAAAGGATTGGATACGCTTGATGTTTCACTTTATTCCAGCTCTATTCCGTATGTCCAGATTGGCTTAAGTATAACTTTGTAGATTAGTAATTTATGTTCTATGAAATGTGATGTCCTTCGAAGTAGTCTGTAAACTTGTCTAAAGTGTCTGTTTAGTTCTTGTCTTTTTAGCCTCGTATGTGGGTTCCAGGTCAGCCGTTTGTCGAGATGGAAGCCTAAGCACCGTACTGTCTCGGATACAGGAAGAGCAATGGAATTAAAAACACGATATTTTGCTTCATTAACTTTGATCCGCCATTGGTTTCACCAATACTTGATCTCATCAATGTGTTTTTGAAGGTTATGGGATGAGTTAGTGGTGTACAGGTTATAGAGGATGGCGGAGACGTTAGGGCTGTTCGGCCAGGTATTTAAATTTTAATTATAAATTATGACTGATTAGTAAAAATTCATAGCTATTTCTTTAACGTTTAAGTAAAATTTCCTTTAGCCTTTGGCCGACTCAAAAATTACCGCTTTTTCTGCTGCTTTGCCTCGCCTGCGGTGTTTGTCACTCCCGATGACACTATCAGCAGTTTGTCGCTGTCATAGAAGAACAAGCACGCTGTATGAAAGTTGTTGATTTCTCTCCCCCAAGACCTTTTGGCATAGTTTCCTCTTCCATATTCATGGCCTGGAGGGTCGTGAATGTTTTCCTGTCGTACCCTTCACAGGCACTTCCAAGTGTCCGTCTTGTGATGTCTTGGCTCGCACCCTGACTGCATAAGTAAGCAGCCAGCCTCCTCTTGTGCTCTGTGTGCGTGTGCGTTTGTGTATTGTTCTCTCTCCTCGCTCCTACGCGTCTTACAGCACTGTTGGCACATCATAATATCTTAAGTCTAAGATGCTGTACTTTCAAACAGCAACAGAAGATCAAACAAACAATCTTGGATGTGTGTCCATCAAACTTACCTTAAAGTTAAGTCCTTCAAAATTATCGTGTAAGCTGGAGCTATTTTTAGATTTAAAGATTATATTTTGCCCCACTTTTAAGTGCACAGAAAGCATTGATATGACGTGAAACGAATTTTTGACATTCTGACATTCAGTGGTGATTTAAATCTATTTCTGAATAACCGAAATGGTTTAAAGTAAATAGAATTAAGTCATTTTTTGGGTTCGTAATATTTTTTTTTTTTTTTCAAAATCAGAAATCTTTATATTTTCATTTGTGTGTATGGCTGTCCTTGAAATCGCGATTCCTCCATTTTAGATTACTAATTCATATTCGGCAAAATAAAAAATACTATTACATAAAAAAAAAAGTGTAAACCTCTGGCAGTAATAATAACCCATTTGACTTACCATGAAATTTTATTACCCCTCGCTATAAAGACACTTTCAATCCCACATGTAACATACATATAAAGGGTGTCCCAGAATTAACACAAGATTTGAATTTGCCGCCATTTGTGCAGTAAAGTGTTGGCAACCCTAAAAAAAAAACAATTTGACAGCTGACAGTTTAGGGTTAGTAAAAATGGAGCGTTACACGATAGAACAACGTGTCTTTATTGTTAAACATTATCTCAAAAATAATGAAAGTTTGGCAGCCGCAGTTCGAAAATTTCATACAAAATATGGTCGGAATAGTGTTTTGACTTCATCAACTGTGAAGAGATTAATTGAAAAATTTAGGGAGACTGGATCAGTTGGAGACACTAAATACACTGGTCGTCCAAAAACAAGCCGTTCAAATGTCAATATACAAGCAGTGCGTGAGAGTTTTGTTGAAAATCCATAACAGTTCTTTGTGCCGAAATTGGACGATATTGATGTGGTCAATATGTGGTTTCGACAAGAGGGTGCCACATGCCATACAGTCCATGAAACAATTCAAATACTGCATGAGACATTTCCAGGTAGTGTACTCTCTCGTTTCGGTGATCAGAATTGGCCGCCTAGATTGTGTGATTTAACACCTTCAGATTTCTTTTTATGGGGTTATTTGAAGTCAAAGGTGTATGTCAACAAGCCCACATCCACCCGTGCATTAAAAGAGGAAATTCAACGCTGCATCAACGAAATTCAACCACATTTATGCCAAATGGTCATGGAAAATTTCGACAAAAGAGTGCGTATGTGCCAGCAAAGTCGTGGAGGCCATTTGCCCGATGTGTTATTCCATAAATAACCCTATCCTATTTACTTTATAATTCAATCAAACAAATAACAACAAAAATACTAAAAATACTAAAAACTGTGTTTTCTATTTAAATCAAATCTTGCGTTAATTCTGGAACACCCCATATAACCTTCTCAGAATTTGTGCTATTGCGGCAGTGATTTTAAAAGTGTTTAATGTTCGTTAGATTTATCATTGTTATGTACAACTGAATGAGGTGTGTTGTTATACATACAGTACGTAATGGGAAAATGTCTCATCGTCATATCATTATTAAATGTATAATCAATGTTGTTATAATTTTTATGTTTTTCGTATCGTTTTTTAAAAATCCTGGGTGTTTCTATCCCTTACACATTTCTAACGGCTGTTGTCGATTTATGTTAAACAGTAACCAGACGGGTCAGCAGTGCAAGGGCAAGAACTATCTTAGTTTTTCATGCCTCACTAATCGCACTGTATACAATCGAAAACTGTAGCTCTTTTTCCGTTTAGAAGTCAGGGAGCAAAGACCACACATATTATGTATATTTGGGCGTGGCAGACTGGACCAATGGCCAGAGCCGGATATGGAAGAATACGCGTCATCTTGCGGCTGCACCTCAGGGCATGATGGTCTGCTGTGGCCCAGTGGAGTCTGAAGTGAACACGACTAGTGCACAGAGAGCCTCTTTATAGTTCATTAAATAGTTATCTCAGTCATTCCAAACACTGTTTATATTATGAATCTCGAACTGCCTATTTCCGATACCCCATCCTCCCAGATCTAGATATTAATAGACCTCACCGGAAGAGAGGTATGTTGGCAACACTGAAAGAGGAAATCCTGATACTAGGCGTATTTATAAACGTTATAGTGCGTCTACGCTATCTCATTTTTAAAACCGTCAAGAGGAAATGGAGGATATGCCGACGATAATTGTGGGATAAATAAAAAGCTTATTGACTATCTTTGTTGTTTGTTTAGGAATTATTTTTAACTGCCGGGTGTATTTTTAGATGTGACATAATTGGGTGGTTTATTGGTATTAAGGTTCAATACTCTTGTAGGAACGGCTAATGTTTAATTAGAGTTCACTTACTCTTGACAAATTCAATGGCGGATCAAAGTTAATGAAGCAAAATGTTCCCACATTACCTTCACCCTCTGCCTCTAGTCTTGTCCTCTAGTTTTTTTTAATTCCGTTCCTCTCCCTGTATCCGAGTACGGTATTTAGGCTTCCATCTCGACAGAAAGCTGACATTGAACACACGAGGCTAAAAAGACTAGAACTAAACAGACGCTTTAGACAACTGTACAGACCACTTCAAAGGACATCCCATCTTAATATTCCCTACATTCTTGAACTCATCCCTTCCAAGTTCATGACATTCCATAGTAACCTATCCAACCACCCCTAGCACAGTCATTACATTGCCCCACTCATCCCTATAATTCTCCTCGGAGATTGAAACGGCAGTGGCCTCGTGACCTGCTATAAATGCGTAACGGTGAGAGTACTGGTAATGGTCAGTTTCTCCAATCGTGTCCTGAGCGTCTGGGATGTCGCGCTCTTGGCCAGCCTCCGCTGGCTAACTCGTATCCGATGACGTGGCTGACGGAGGAGCGTGGGGGACTTCCCAAGACTCCGCTTCCTCTTTCGACGCGAGGGAGGTGACAACCCTGCCGATTTGGGAGGTCTCAGGGCTGTTTGTAAATATAAGCGCGATTGTATGAAAATTGTAAATACTGTATGAATGTGAACATTTATCACATTTGCATATTGCCTAATAAGGTAGATTTAATTTTATCTCAAAAAGTAAGTTTTAATGTATATATTGTAATTATAAACCTATTTTATGGTGCGCTTGCGTATACATTTGTACTTAACTTTATAGTTAATAATTGATTTATTATACGTCGAAACGTAGCCCATTAATAAATTTTATGAAAATCAAAAATATCTCTTTAGCCTCTTCAAATTAATGTATTCAATTTTTTCAGTTTTGTTTTTACCTATTAATTTGTTTTATGGCTCTTTTAAACATTGATAGATAAAGAATATCCTATCAGAAACAGCCTATAAGCGATCTGAGAGTTACTAAAGCTCGTTTTTATTTCAGCTTTAATTTTGATTCTATTGTCACCGAAAAACTAGTCACACAATATTTTTCAAAAATATTTTCTAAAAACTTGTTCGATGGATTGTACCATTTTCAAGGGGACGGTATATTGTAGAACAGACAGAGACTCATTGACACGGACTGACTGCTACTCGGAACCGTTATCGCAGCTATTAGTCTTCAGTAGCAGTTATTGAAGGGAACTGTGATCTGTCACTTGAGACAGTTCTCGGAGCTGTTTCGTTTCGCTGTATCGGCCATAACTGTAGCAATATACAACTTACAGATTCAACCCACTCAAGAGATTAATTCTAAGTTATATAATGCTAAGAACATTGTAATGCTAATATTATATATAATGCTAAAAGTAGAAGGGGCTTGAGCAGAACTGTATACCTGCCTCGTGACTTCATGGAAGTCACTGATGGCTCCTGTTATTTTTAAGTAAGCAACCGCATCCCTCCAAGACCTCCCTACTTCCCAGAATCTTATCCTTTTCTTATACATATATGTCTCAGCTTTAGCCCCTGACCCCGCTCGTGCCTTGACATTCCACCTAGTATGTAGTAACGTAACTCTTAATATTTGTATTTACCAGTGTTTTGCTTGTACTTCATAATAAAGCTTTTCTTTCATGTATTTTAAAATATTCTCCTCTACAAAGATTATTTAACTGATATGCCAATCCTTAAACTAGCAAGAATAGACCTCATGATATATGAAAAGAGTATTAACCAATGTTTCACTATTAAATTATAATTGTCTCGCGGAAAAATTCCTGAAATTAAAGGACGGTTCTACAATTATTAAATAAAAATCGACATATATTCATTAAGGTGAAGGGGGGGGGGTAGAAAAAATCCCTCTACTCTCTGCAGTTAAAGGGCTTCTGTAATAAAATTAATTTTCAAAATTTTTTTACTATTTTTATGGTAACACTGCTTATTACAATTGGTAGTAGCACCGGTTAGCATTTAGGACAATTTGAGAATTTCACCCTTGCCATTGAACATACTAATACCAAATTTCCGTTGTGGCAAATTGAACATTAATGAAATAAAATAAATGTGTTTTAAAATAATGCCGAGATAGGTGAAGCGGAGCGGAAGAGACCCCGTGTCCCACAGCTGATTGGATATTAATATACAACTGTAGCGGAACAGACAATGCCTCTATGATGACGCAACCTAACCACCGCCTCCTTGATCGCTCGGCCCGCTAGCTATAATAGCTGCATAAACTAGGCTAATGTATTTAATGGTTTGGTATTTACCTTTGTTGTCGTAGAGCTAGTGTTTGGGAGGCTGTGGACTATTCATCAATGGCGGTGCGATTACCTAACCAGGTCGTTTGTAGATCTCTATGGCTGTGGTGTTTATTCAGACACATTACATCGTTGTTTTTTTTTATCCTGAATAAGAAACTGAAGCTTCAGTGTCATAGCCTACTATTATATCATATTACGATAAAAATGTGCATATTTGTTATAATTTACGCTATGTATAAGCAACGTCGGTTGGTTTAAGAGTCTTGCAAACATGTCCTTCTAACCAACAATCTACGTCAGGTATTAGTGGGGCTATTACAGCAATATGTATTTATTTCGTTAGTTTTATCGTAAAATGAACAAGTAGAAAAATATTTTCGTAAAACCTTTTTCTAAACTATGACTAAAACCGATTAAGAAGGCTTTTTGTTTGTTAGTGTGGTGAATAGCTACTGGCTTGGCAAGAAAGTGATTTCGGTTTGCACCAGTAGATAGTGTTGTGAAGTTTATGGTGTTGATTGTTTAACAGAACGCACCTGTCAGAATTGGTTTCAAAAAGTTCGTTCTGGAGATTTTTCGCTGATGACCAACGTTCTGGTTGAAGTTGATGATGTCAAAATGAAAGCCATAATTGAATCGAATCGTCATATAACTGTGGGAGAGATTGCAAAACAGTTAAATGTATCACACACAACAATTGAAAATCATATAAGACGTCTTGGACTTGCTAAGAAGCTCGATATTTGGGTTCCCCACGACAATGCGAGGCCTCACACATCTTTAGCAACACGTACGAAACTATTGGAGCTTAGTTGGGAAGTGATGTCGCATCCCCCATGCAGCCCCGACATTGCACCATCGGATTATCATTTATTTCCAAGTTTAAAAAACTTAAATGTTAAAAAATTTCAGTAATAACGAACACCTCAAATCGCACTAGGTTGAGTTTTATGCTGATAAGGGCAAGAAGGTCTGTGAGCGCGAGATCATGAAGTTAGCAGAAAGATGGCAAAAGGTCATCGAACAGAATGGAATATATTTGACTGATTAAAGTTCATTTTTTGAATAGAAAGAACTGAATTTTATTTCACACTAAAAAACTTAAATTACTTTCTTGCCAACCTATTATATTAAGCAGACAATTCAGGATGTGTTTATCTAGGAGGCATTTTGTAATAATGCAGCCCTAGAACAAATCGCTGAATTGATTATCATTTAACATAATTGTAACAGCTGTCACTGGGAGGAGGTATATATTTTTAATTTGATAGAACTTTTTTATGTAGACATGTTGTATATTGAATAATTAGTCATTATTTGTTATTTTATTATGTATCGGTATGTTTATATACTTATTATATATATTGTATTACATTGCAGTGAGCAGCAGCTGCTCAGGAAGGAGAAGGATGGCCAGCAAGAACTACCTGGCCTCCATAGAGTCGCTGGAGGATAGCGAGGAGGAGACGGCCTCCAGGTCGAGCGTCTCAAAGGCTGGGTCGCAGGGTGAGTTTTGTTCTAAACATTATATTATATTATATATATCATAATATTTCTATGTTAATGTATTCATACACATTGACATAGTATGCAGAGATCCGTAAGGCACAGAGGAAATCGACTGGGAGTGTATAGGGAAAGAAATATTTGGGAATTTACCAGAGGGCGTGCTCCCACCTAATGAGGTACCTCAGGTACTCTGCAGGTCAACAATGACCTAGGGGAAAGAATGCGAGCAGAAAATAATAGGATTCCTGTGTTTTCTCCTTGGGAAGGTGTGGGAATGAGTTAATATCCGACATTCCACTGAGAAAGGAGTTAACAGCATCCTACCTGCTAGGTGAGGCTGGGGTGCCGCGCCTCTTCGGGCCCGTTCGTACACTTACGGCTCTCCGTTATTCGCATGTAAAGAGGGTATCACCCATCACTGGCCTATTGAGTGTAAGAACTGTTCGACTCTGCTCTCTCAATATTACAAGACATATTGTTGAGTAGGGTTCTCAGGACACCATATATTGAGATTGGCAAGAAAGTAATTTCGGTTTTTTAGTGTGAAATAAAACTCTATTTTTTCTTTACAAAAAAAGAACTTTGATCAGTCAAATATCTTCCATTCTGTTCGATGACCTTTTGCCATACTTTCTGCTAACTTTATGATCCCGCGCTCATAGAACTTCTGGTCCTTATCAGCCAAAAACTCAACCAAGTGCGATTTGAGGTCATCGTTATCACTGAAATTTTGTACCATTTAAGAACTTTTGTAAACTTGTAAATAAATGATAATCCGATGGTGCAAGGTCGGGGCTGTATGGGGGATCCGACATCACTTCCAAGACGTCTTATATGATTTTCAATTGTTGTGTGTGATACAGTTTTGCAATCTCTCGCACAGTTATATGACGATTCGATTCAATTATGGCTTTCATTTTGTCATCATCAACTTCAGAAGGTCGACCAGAACGTTCTGTTAAACAATCAACACCATAAATGTCACATATCTCTTTGTGAGCCTCAGCCACTTTCTTGCCTTTATGAAAATAAAAAAGTAAAATGTGTCGAAAATGGTTATTTTTGTTCTCCATGTTAAAACAGACCGTAAACTGACAGTTGTAAAGAAAATTTTACGGAATTTGTTTCTATAGCAACCTAAAGGTATCGACTACCGAATCTCAAAAGAAAAAAATTCTAACATTGACAAATAAATAACGAAACAGACATAACGCTATCTTCTGGTGCAAACCGAAATCACTTCCTTGCCAACCCATTAGTTTGTTTTTCATTAAAGTTAATATCGATTCCAAGCGTTCTTTAAGGATTCATTCAATAGTATTTAGATAACTAGTACTTCGTCTTGTAAGTCGTCATTTCCTAATTTTCTAATCCCAATCAGTATTATGTTTTCAAATACATTTTTGAAACATAATTTGTAAACCAATAACATAAACGAAATTATACTGTCACTAATAAATAAATATATTTTATATACTATACTATAGCTGTTAAGATCTGTAAATAATAATTTACATTACTTACTTACATTTAGACGATAATAATAAAGTTTTATAATTCTATTTATTATACCTGTCTATTTAAGAATTAGAATTGAGTGTTATTGAGGAATTATCGAACTCTCTGCTAGGTTATGTTCAAATTAATTTCAAATATGATTTTATCTTGAGCAGCTATAAAGAATATATATTACATTTTTTCGTCTGCTAAGAGTTCCAAAATCAGCTCCTCTTTCAGCTTTTCGAAGCATATGTTAGGAAATGTGTTGTTCTTCATATCCTTCATTCTGAAAATCCGGATGTCCGCTTTAGAAGAAGTAGACAACTGCGATGGATGACACCAAGCGCTCTCGAGAAGACCACCTACAGCAGATTTTGATGTGAGTGAATATTTTATTTGAGCTCATCGATCCATGGAAATTCCAAATGGTTCACCTACGACACACTTGGAAATTTTAAAAACAGTTTGAACAATACTACTGAGTAAAGAATCATTACTGACCTAACCTGGACCGGAAGGTTCTATTGATGACTGCTGAATGGGACTTCCACATGGTGGCATGTTGAAAAAAAAAAAGTAGCGTCCCTTCAGTTTCTCCTGCCGATATTGTTTCACACTTTCTAAGGCCCTCCGAAACAGGAATCGGTTTCAATAAATATCAAAGACAACAGCATAGCTGTCAGCGCAGTGGTTTCCCCTGCGCTACACCTAGGTGTGTCCGCAGCGCATAGGACTATGTCCGTCAATGGGCTTCGACGGCCTATAATGGAAGTTCACTCTGGTGACTGTCTGCTACAGTTTCTTTATAGGGACGTTTTATCGCCTCTGGAGGGGATTTAGAAAAAGAAAAAAGAAAAAAAGAGCAAACATTGAAGATAGCGGGACTCGGAGCCAAGCAGGTGTCGATTACCTGCGGAGAACAAGGTCAGCGATTAAAACCTTTCTGTAGAGTGTGACATCGTTCCAGTTTTATAGGGTCGTGGTCATTGACGATAGTCCGAATCGGCGAGGTTTTCCTTCCAAAAAGGTACGAGTTACAATTGTCTTATAACGGTGAAATAGATGATTAAATTATCTTATCGAGTAAACTATTCTGTCCCATTAGAATGAACTCACTTAAATACTTTCCGATAATATTTGCACAAGTGGGCCGCACGAAACCACATTTTCAAGCCTGTTCAGCAGATTGAAGTTCTTGAACGGTTCATCTTGAATTTTCTTCAACTAACATTCGCAGATGATCTACTTATTAAGTCTTTAACTGGCTCGAATTCGCACGATTTGAACGATGCACAATCCTTTTGTAATCAGACGAAACTCACGCTTGGGCATCTTTAATAAAAACTTAATTTTTGGCAAGCAGTAAAAAATGTTCCTTAGTAAAGAAACAAACCCTTCATAACGAGCTAAATACACCTTATATTCTTGAACTCATCCCGTAGCACAGTCTTAACACTGCACCACTCATCCCTATAATCCTCCCCTGAGACTGAAACGGGCCTCGTGACCTGCAATAAATGCGTAACAGTGGGAGTCGTTGCAATGGCCAGTTTCTCCAATCATGTCCTGAGAGTCTGTGGCTCTCGAGCTCTTGGTCAGCTTCCACTGGCTTGTATCCGGCGACGCGGCTGACGGAGGAGCGTGGGGGACTTCCCAAGACTTCGCTTCCTTATTCCTTATTTATTATTATTTTTTTTGCAGTGATGTTTAGTAACTGAGATGGTTTAATCGGAGTTAATAATGTCTAAGGAAAATTTGTACTCTGTCATTTGTCACAATTTCAGGAATTAGGGCTGGGATACGAACATTTTTTTTCTTTTTTTCTTTTTGATTACTTGGTCTGTCTTAACATTTCTACCGGGTTGTTGATCATTTCGAAACCGAAAGGATCTTTTTCCGTGAGGGATATCTAAATGAAATCCATCTCTACGTGCAACTGTCAAGGGGCTGGATGAGTCCTCTTGGTTGAATGTCAACGCCGACCGAAGATGTCGATGTCGCAGGCAAGTTCGTGACAGAATGCCGACCGACATCCGTCCTGATGAATCGTGCTTACAAAATGTCAGCTGAGGAAAACTAGTTGAAACGAATGTTACCATAGTATGATGCAACAAATAGTCTTTTAGTAGTCAATGGCCTCAGCTGTCACTTGATAATAAATGTTATTGTCAAATGTAGCATAATTACTAAGTTAGTGTTATAGTTGTTGTTGAAGAAATCGTTGCTTAGGTCGATAAAAGAAAGTAGTTAAGGTTTAATGAAAGTTATAAATGGACAACGTTTTGAAGTACCATGTCCGCTCAGGTCATGATAGCATAAGTTAGGTATAAAACAAAAATAGTTAGCAATAGATATTTATTGGGTTCTAGGTTCTCGGAGGCGCCCGCCGGGGGAGATCTCGTCGACCCGGTCACTGCCCGGCGGACGTCAGAAAGAAAATTGAACAAACCTGTGGTCTTTTACCTAGGCGCCCTAGTCGGCAGGAATCTCGAATTTTGTTTATTGATCTGACTCCATAAAATCTTAGAAGGTGTGCCCCGACAGTGCACTGTGTCTTGGAATGACCACGAGTTCACACTCGGTATCTGAGGGTAGGCGAAAACCGTCCGGATCCCAAAGGCGAGTGTGAACCGGAGAGAGGCAGACTGGATCGCTAGGGGAGACGCTATTAGGTACAGTTTGTAGGGCCCCAGAAACCGTCGTCTACATGGAAGCGGTCCCTTCCTGAAATATGCAAGTTTAGCGGGGCAAGGCCAGGGAACTCCACTGGGAAGATTGGGACCAAGTGTCTGATCCAGAGAAAAAGGACATTTCCGGCCTACAGCGAATGAAGGGGCCGTTTATTTCAGCCAATCATAAGGTCGTTTATTTTGTCCAATCAGTGTAAGAAAATGAATGTAACAAAAAATAAAATAAACTACAGTATCCGAATAAAAATATTTAAAATGGAAATATTAAAGCTAAGTAAAGTTATGTCAAAGTATGGTGGTTAATAATGTTTGTAATAATTATTACCACATTTGTTCAATATCATCTGAAGTAGACATATATCAGTATATCGAAACTTCGTCCATTAGTAAATTTGATGATTGCTATTTATAATGTAGATAAGAAAAACGTTTGCTATTTTATAGCAATTTGAAAGGTATCTATTCAAAATGATTTTGTTCAACTTTAGCAGCCACATATTACTACGATTGGGCAAAATTTTGAATGTTTTGTAACCCCGGGTTTTGTGGCAAAATTGGGCAAAATTTTGAATGTTTTGTAACCCCGGGTTTTGTGGCAAAATTGGGCAAAATTTTGAATGTTTTGTTTCCCGGGCCACCGGGAAGACGTGACCGCTCCTTTCGTGCATTAAGGTTTAAGCCAGTGCGTTCGTGTTTTGATAAATATCTTATCGCCGCTATTTAAATAATTAGGGCAAAGGATGTAATCTTTTAGTCCGTTATCCAAAATTGAAGTATTGGCGTAGGAATACTAAAGCCAGAAGCTAAGATACGAGGTTTAAGATTCCAAGTCCTTGGATCGATATCTTCAAACAAGGAGAAGGTATGCATTATGCAAGATCGCGGTCAAATTATGATAAATATGTCTGGATTATATTCTGTTTCGTTTTTCCCCTGATGCAAGTCGGAAAATATCAAAAGAATTATCAACAAACCGACATAGTTTCTTTCGTCCGAGTAATTGCTAACTGTTGAGGGGATTCGATTTGTCTGAGTTGATCGACTAGGCTCGCTCGAGTAAACAATTAGAGTTAGTTTTAAACCACAATAGCATTGATTTAGAAGTTTTTGTAGTTAAATATAGTCTTTGGATGGTTTACTTGATGTGAGGGAAGTCAAATACGCGAAGTGATGCGGTTCCATCAAAGGATATTGGCTCAAAAGGTTCCCTAATTGTTTGCTAACCTGAACACTGACTTAATATATTTAAATATCTCTTTATCTAGTGTTGTACCAAACATAAAGATCAGAAAACTTTGAGTCACGTATTCAAGCTAAATACATCAAATTTAAAATGGATTCAAATTATAGATAAACTAGTTTTGTATCATTAATAATTATATCCTTGCTATAAAAAAAAATATATTATTACGTTTTTTATTTATTTTTATTTTATCTTTTTATTTATTATCTGAGGTTTTTTAAGGTTCTGCTAATAAATAAATAATTCTGGAAATAAGGTGAATTTAATATTACAAATAGAAAAAACAAACTTAAATTAATTGTATAAATACTTGTCTATAACTTCGCTTCTTCTTCTTCTTTATTTCTCATCAATCATCTTCAATCAAAATTAATTCTTTGTCTTTTCCTGCAATTTCTCTTCCGTTCTGCTTTAAGTCAATAACCACTAACTATAAAGAAATTTTTAAGTTTTTCTTATTCATAATCTAAAGCTAATATGTATCACGGGCTGATCCCATAACAAGAGTGACGCTAACGCTCACCTGTTTTTCGTAAACTTCGCTCCTTTGTTTTGATCGCCTTCTTGACGGTTCGACTAACGCCCTTTTTATTTCAAATTCTTCATATATAAAGTTTATAATATTAAATATCACAACAATATATATATATATTATTTTTTTTCTATAAACTTTAATAGGGAATCAAATAAATGATTTTGATGCACTGATTAACAATATGGGTTTTTTAAATTTGTTTTTCTCCAACTATAGAGAGATATCGTGAACACCATATTATTCACAACTTCTGATCGATCAGTGTTTTCGAAAAAACCTTTAAGTCTCTCCAAATGTAATTTATTTATGATACTAAGCAAACATGCATCGTCTGAAATTCAAACAAATTACATAAAAAACAGAATTTAAGTTAAATCTTAAAAAAAACAAATTGTATATAATAAAATTAATTACAACCCGAGCAGTGAATATATCTGTACCTCGGAGGGATACAACACATACAACATTTTTGGGATACAACATTTTTTTCATTTTATAACAACTGCATGATGTAAATAACAATAAATAGAATGTTCTGGTAAAATATTCTATTTATTGTTATTTACATCATGCAGTTGTTATAAAATGAAAAAAATGTTGTATCCCAAAAATGTTGTATGTGTTGTATCCCTCCGAGGTACAGATATGTTTATACCATTGTTAAAAATAGAATTTATATTGAATTCCACAATTTTTAATAACAATAGGACATGAAGAAAGAAAAAAAAATAGTGTAATATTCTTTTAGCGTTTTAAAATTTTAATTTATTTTTGCAGAAAAGTTAAATATATACATATTATAATGAATAAGTGGATAGGATAATGAATTTAAATATACTATCATTCAAAGGTGTGTTGTTTTATATTTTTCCAATTGTTGCAAATTTTATTATTTTAATTGTTTTGTATTGTTTTGAATTGTTTGAATTGTTTTGTATATAGATTTTTATATAAATATCTTTCACTCAGTGTAACTAATAATATGTATATATGTAGGTTCGGAGTGTTACTCAAAAGATCCTTTATCGGACGGGTTACACGGTGAATAATGACTAGTCATTAATATATTAATCAGTAATCAAAAATAAATAAATTGTTGATCTCATAGTTTTGATTAACAATACGTGATTTATTATTGCGGGGCTTAAGTGGACTATAATTATAGAAAGTCATTAAAAGCATCAATGAAATCGGTCCTTTTTTTTTTAATCATTCCAGGTGAGTTCTCCAAATGACTAGTCTGAACTAAGACGATTCCTACATATGTTATTATTCCAGACAATACCTCCTCTCAAGCAGGCATTTCTCTTCATTTCCAGGCAGGACATGTCCTCCCTGTGTTCTGATCCAGATTGGAGGTGGGCAGTTTCCTCTTTAGATCTGCATTCGCACTGAGATATGCTCAATTTTTCATGATGTCATGTCTACGCAATAGTACATACATGACAAATGACATTATCAATCTAAGAAATACGATTTATTCGGGGTGAGAACCCGCTACTTTCAAGGATACTTTATACAGATTATCGATTCGTAGCTTTATATCGACATCATGACAAGAGTCAACTCCATATATGATCATTTATTCAACCAACAGCTGCAAGGAGCTTTAAAATATAACATACATATATTATGATATTTATGTCAGGCGGATAAAACTATTGCTCCTATCATCGAAAAAAAATTAGAAACGATGGACCTCTGTTCCGGAAATGTTGACAGTGTCAATAAAACTCCATTTATCATTTGTAGAAATCCAATATCTAGGGCCCATTGGCATCAGCGCTTCCGTGGCAGGCTAGGGAACTATCTGACTAACTAAAGTACGGTATTTAGCCTTCCATCTCACAACAGACGCTTTGGACAACTGTACAGACTACTTTAAAGGACATCTTCAGTCTCAATAGTTAATAAATTACTAATCTAAAAAGTTATACTAAAGCCAATCTGGACATACGGAATAGAGCTATGGGGGACAGCAAAAAAGTCGAACATCAAGCGTATCCAATCCTTTCAATCAAAAGTCCTGAGAACAATAGTAAATGCCCCTTATTACGTCAGCAACAAAAACCTTCACAACGATCTTAATGTACGCTACATTCTTGAACTCATCCCTTCCAAGTTCATGAAATTCCATAGTAACCTATCCAACCACCCTAATCCCCTAGCACAGTCATTGCACTGCACCACTCATCCCATTAATCCTCCTCGGAGACTAAAACGGCAGCGGGAGTCCTGGCAATGGCCAGTTTCTCCAATCATGTCTTGAGCGTCTGTGGCTCTCGCGCTCTAGTCAGCCTTCCCTGGCCGATCGCTGAACGTATCCGGTGACGCGGCCGACGGAGGAGCCGGGGTCTTCTCACAGGCTAGTAGTTTAAACATGTGTTAGTGTTAGTTGTAAATGTACAAATCGAATGATCTATTATTATAAGCTTATCGAAACCACAGACCAAATACAGAAAAATGAATAAAAAATCTGGCACGTTTCTCGTGCCACCCAATTGTTTCAAAACATTTTGAATAAATTAAAAGTTAGCGGCATTTCCCTGGAGTGATGTTTCATCAGGAGTTCTTGGTTCAGGTTTCTCGCGACTTGAATAATTGATTGTTGGTTATGAATAGATGAATTTGTTGGGTTATCGGCTTAAGCTAAAAAAACAAAGATGATTGAAGTTTGAAAGCGAGATTGATGGCTGTTTAACTCATACCGGTAGAACTTTTAAAATGAGATAGCAATGATAATGACTCGTCGAAATAGGACGTGAACATTAATCAGGAGAGTTAACAGCTGGTCAATTGCTGTCGGCCATTACAAAATGTCCTATCGCCAAAGAGGTACATAAGATATTGGTAATCGATAAGTGAGCGAGTCGATAAGTGATTGGCAAGAGATCGATTATGGGCAAGAGAACGGAGTATACCATTCATCACGACTGTGACTGCCGGCAGTCCGACCTTTTACCGCAGGAAGGCACACGTTGAGGTTATGTAGTCAGGAACAAGATATATAAAAACATTCACTCGAAAATAATTAAATAATGTTTAAACCTCGCGGTTGTGTTTTGACTGTCGGTTGAATCGACATATACTATTGCGTCTCAGAAAATCCATATTCATTGCGAGTAGACAAGTCAAGTATATATAAAAATATACCATGGCAACGGATTGACTCCACTTTTTATGTAGTTTGTCTTATCACATATTTATTTCTTAGCCCCGTATACTATTGGGTTGGCAAGAAAGTGCTTTCTGTTGCACCAGTAGATATCGTTGTTTGTTTCCTTATTCTTTTGTCAATGTTAGATTTTTTTTTCTTTTGAGGTTTGGTAGTCGATACCTTAAGGTTCCTATAGAAACAAATTCCGGTCAGTTTTAACATGGAGTGCAAAAATAAGCATTTTCGACACATTTTACTTTTTTATTTTCATAAAGGCAAGAAAGCGGCTGAGGCCCACAAAGAGA
This sequence comes from Acanthosoma haemorrhoidale, assembly GCA_930367205.1. NCBI lineage: Eukaryota > Metazoa > Arthropoda > Insecta > Hemiptera > Acanthosomatidae > Acanthosoma > Acanthosoma haemorrhoidale. The sequence goes on from OV884012.1 coordinate 3,693,068, forward strand.
CGTGTGAAGTTTATGGTGTTGAATGCTGTGACAGAACGCACGTCTCAGAATTGGTTTAAAAAATTTCGTTCTGGTCGACCATCTGAAGTTGACGATGACAAAATGAAAGCCATAATTTAATCGAATCGTTAAATGTATCACAAACACAACAATTGAAAAGCATATAAGACATCTTGGACTTATTAAGAAGAAATTTGGGTTCCGCCACGACAATTCGAGGCCTCACACATCTTTAGCAACACGTACGAAACTATTGGAGCTTGGTTGGGAAGTGATGTCGCATCCCCCATACAGCCCCGACCTTGCACCATCGGATTATCATTTATTTCCAAGTTTACAAAACTTGTTAAATGGTAAAAATGTCAGTAATAACGATGACCTCAAATGGCACTCGGTCGAGTTTTTTGCTGATAAGGACCAGAAGTTCTATGAGGGCTGGATCATGAAGTTAGCAGAAAGATAGCAAAAGGTCATCGTTTCACATTAAAAAACCGAAATTAATTTCATGCCAACAAAATATTCATTTTAAAAACAACTGGTAGTGAACGGAGCAATATCTATTCTTAACTTGCAAAATTAATCGTATTTAATATGTCCTTACAGTCGATTAGCGAAAATTTTCATTTAAATCAGCCACCCATAGAGAAATAATTTATTACCAAATTTGTTGACGTTTTATTAATTTTTTGTTTAATTCTATCTATTTTATCTGAACAGTTATTATGTGAGTATGTTATAACATGTTTGTGTGATAGTTTACCCAGGTGTCTCTTCGGATTCAGCAAATTAACTGGATGTGTGAGACTTTTAAAGGCGATGTGTGCAATAAACTCAAATAGGAATTTATATATGCAATCATTATTTCTAAGTAAGAGATTCTATTCCGTTGAATATAACTGGCATTATAATAAATGATTTATGCAGCAATTGTTATCAGCTTCCGCCGACTGTATCTGCCTTGTGAGTATTTACTAACCTAGTGATAATTTCCTTGAGAGTTAAACCGTGAGAATTCCTCAGTCTATGATAAATACCAGTGCCTCCTGTGTATGCATACATAGTTACATTAGTAGATTTGTTTTAATTTATTTATAATAGTCACGTTTTAGAAACGTCTTGTTCTGCGTTTTCGCAATATTTGATTGATTCCCGGCCCTGTGTGTGTTCGTACAATAATATGATAAATGGAAAATTTTAATGACACAGTAATAAAAATTAAAATCTTGCCACTTATAATCTATTAATATACTGTCATAGATATTTTTTTCTATTCTACACATAATATTCTACATATGTAAAAATATAATTACAGAAATCTTGATTAATTTATAAAATATTTCTTTAATTAAAGCAATTATTTAGTCGTATAGACTGGTTCGAAGTGCTGCCATCTATCGAGAGTAGCTTTAAAGCTGGAAGTTTGCCTCTACACCGCCAGGTAGCGCTAGCTGTTTGTTACTAGCTAATATTGCTAGTTAAACACTTTTTTTTTTTTTAATTTCAAAACCCCTTTATTGATCAATAAGTTTTACAATTAACAAATTTTCGATATACAAATTTCTCCTCTTACTGCATATGCAGATGCATTCGAAGGAGGGTAGAATTACAATAATAATTTTCTATTTGAAGTTAAAATTAATAATCACTGGGCACAGGACTAGGTGATGGGGCTCACTTTCAGATTGTTACACACTTTTTTTTTTCCCATAGCTCTCAAACTTATAAAAAATAGGATGTGGGAAAAATAAAAGGAAAATTATTTTGGATTGATGGGTGCCTTTCACGGAGGGAGTCCTATTTGAAGGATGTATGAGAAGGATATGGAGTGTGGGATGCCTAAAGGAGGCGGGTTGTTACACACTACAACAATTTTTCAATTAAATACGTAAATTTTAAAACATTCTGTGGGAATTTGGAACGGAAATAAACTGTGTGACTAATTATATCATCAAGCTGATTGAGAACTTAAATCAAGAACTGAGAACGCAATGAATAGATCTTTATAACGGACGAACGGGTCATTTTTCACTGAACCGACTCTCCAATCTCTAGTTTAAAAATCTTCTTACCTTCAACATAATGTATTTATATCTATAAATATACTTGCTTGGTTTTGCTTGAAGCCTAGCAATCAACTATCCAAGTCATTGAAATACATTCAATCTAGTATAATTATGTAGTTAGTTGTTAACTCCCTTGCAAGTTCATGAAATTCCATAGTAACCTATCCTATAGGGTGGTTACCCTAATCCCCTAGCACAGTCATTGCACTGCACCACTCATCCCTATAATCCTCCTCGGAGACTAAAGCGGCCGTGGCCTCGTGACCTGCTATAAATGCGTTACAGTGGGAGTCCTGGCTAATGGCCAGTTTCTCAAATTATGTCCTGAGCGTCTGTGGCTCTCACGCTCTTGGTCAGCCTCCACTGGCTCGTATCCGGTGACGCGGCTGACGGAGGAGCGTGAGGTACTTCCCAAGACTCCGCTTCCACGTGAATTTGGGAGGTCTCTGAGCTGTTTGTAAATACTGTACGAATGAGCGAGTAAATGAAAATTGTAAATATGATATGAATGAGAACATTTATCACTATTACTTATTGCCTAATAAAAGGCAGATTGTAAGTTTATCACAATAAAGAAGTTTCAATATAATAATATACAGTTATTAAGTAACTTATTAAATAGTTAACTTAAAATAGGTGTAAGCCCTTGGCATTGTTGCATGGATAGTAAAAATTATTTATTTTTCATTAACAAAATAGTAAGGTACAGATTGTATGGGAATTGTTTATATAGTGGTATTTATGGGCTACAGATGTATGGGTTTCTCCTCCCTGTCCCATTTGACCCCTGCGGAATTCCTCTGCCGTGAGAATCTGGCTGGAGTCCAGAATATCTGGCATTCATCGGTGGCCGCCTCTAGGAACATCGTGGAAGCCTGTCTTCGGAGTATCCTGTCAGGCTTTCACGGTCGCGGAGTCGCTGCTTCTGTCTTGTCTCCACTTAGCGCGGCAAAATCGATAGTTCGTCTCGTGGGAAATAGTACTCATGAAAGATAATTATAGAAATTTCATCTTTGAATTGGATTTATTTCGTAGAACTAAAACTTTCATCTTAAATGTTCTGTTATGCCACGGCTTACTATATGATTAAGACCGCCCAGAAAGTACTTGAACAGCCCTGGAACTGGCCCCGGGCAAGATGGGACCTGCCACCCTACAGGAAACAGAGCAACCATGCTAAGTAAAATCCAATCGGGTCACATTCTCTTCGTTGGCACAAAAGCAAAACGCCGAAACCGAAGTTATTAAACGAAAACATTGTGAGAGGATATCTTATTTTTAACAATAAAAAGAGGTGTTTGTTTCGTATCCTTTTGAAAGTAAAGCCTCTCCATCCTGGCTCTGTAAGAAGGTTGAAATACTATGACCTAGGTTTCAGAAAGTAGGAAGGCGTTTCACTACTATTTATTGACCCCATTTTCCAAAAAAAGTTATTTGTCACTGTTACAACTTCATAATATGTAATACAGTTTCCATGAAGGTATTGAAGGTGAAAGGTATCATCACACTTGGATCTGTCCGACGCAGCGGCAGACTCCCACTGACACAACATGACACGGTGCGGCTGCGAGGCGCTATTGATGACGAACTCCCAGACAGACGAACAAGCGGAGGCAGTAGGAGAGAAACAATGGCAGGAGAAGAGGAAATGAGAAAAAGAAAGAGAGAGATAGAGAGGGTGTGAGTCACCACCCACTGACACAAAGGGCCCTGGCCAGGTACAATCTCGATAGAGGTGTCCCGCAGGATACCACTTCAAGCCCTTTCATATATACACTAAATACATCTCGTAACCTTGTCGCAATAATCTCTTTGATATTGTATTTATTATCCTAATGGGGGGGGGGGGTAGTTTTATTTATTTAGATGACGATTCTAAAGTGGGCAACGTTTTGGGTTTAACGAAAAAAAACTATTCACTTGGACATGATTCGAACCTTTCACCTTCTGGTTTTTGTCCAGGTGCCCTTACCAACAAGGCTATCTACTTAATACAAACTATGATTTTTAAGAGGATGATTTATTATGAATAGATCCAACATCATTTTGAAAAAATAAAAATGAATATACGAGACAAAGTGTAATATAACTGTCGTAAAATATTTTACATTTTAATAATAATAATATCTATATTATCACAAGATTTTGTCCCTACATACAGTTCATTGACAGTACAGAAATCCCTCAACATCGCCGTGTTTATCCTGGAACGTAACCTTCGTGAATGTTTAGAGATCACTGTATTCGCTAATAATAACCTCTTTGTACTCGACAACTTCCGTTATAACACGATCTAATATAATAATTATACATTAATCGCGAACTTATTGGTCTGCGTTACCATAGATGTTAAACTAAAAACAGTCTAGAGAGCGTCATAGAACGATAATAAATATAGTTGTGCAACAGGCGCATAAAGTGCATTATTGTCGTACTCATGGGATGAGGGACAACCCGTTACAAAATAACTTGAGTAATTGAAATAACTCTTTATCGGGTTATTAACTCTTTGGAATGACAAACACTCATTAACTATCGTCTTATGTATTTATAGGAACAGTTATTACATTTATGTAACAGATACTTTAAAACGGTTTTATTGCTGGGTGTTGCGAATTGTATAATGTGGGTATTTGCCCTGCTATTACATAGCTGCATAGTACTTACATAGTGGCATTATCGGTAACGAGTAACTCAACTATATTCCAAAGCACAATTATTAATTAACGGATAATATCTACATTGTTTCCGCCTTTCTCTTGAAATTTGTTTGTAGTGTTGTTTTACTCTGTAAGGAAATAAGGTTATTTCAAATAAATTTATTTTATACATAATAAACAATGCAATGGATCTAGCCTAAAAACAAAAGACTAACATCATAGCTCTTGATTATGAACAAAGTCTTCTATTTAGAAGTAAAAATAAAATTGAATTTAGGAGAAAAAAAATAAGCGTTAATATAAAAATATTTCTTCGCAATACATTAAGATGCCCCTAATTTTCCTATGTTAGCAAATGTTTTGAAATAATCTATTCTTGCTTTGTTTACATTTCTATTCCGTATGTCCAGATTGGCTTAGGTATAACTATAAGGGATGAGTGGTGCAGTGCAATGACTGTGCTAAGGGATTAGGGTGGTTGGATAGGCTACTATGGAATTTCATAAACTTGGAAGGGATGAGTTCAACAATGTAAGGTATATTAAGATCATTATGAAGGGTTTTGTTGCTGACGTGATAAGGAGCATTTACTATTGTTCTCAGGACTTTTGATTGGAAGGATTGGAGGCGCTTGATGTTCGGCTTTTTCGCTCTATTCCGTATGTCCAGATTGGCTTAGGTATAACTTTGTAGATTAGTAATTTATTTTCTATTGAGAGATGGGATGTCCTTTGAAGCAGTCTGTACAGTCGTCCAAAGCGTCTGTTTAGTTCTTGACTTTTTAGCCTCGTATGTGAGTTCCTGGTCAGCCGTTTGTCGAGATGAAAGCCTAAGTACCGTACTCTCTCGGATACAGGGAGAGGAATAGAATTAAAATAAACTAGTGGACAAGACTTGCGGCAGAGGGTGAAAGTAATGTGGGAGCATTTTGCTTCATCAACATTGATCCGCCATTGCTTGCACCAATACTCGATCTCGTCAAGGTGTTTTTGGAGGTTATGGGATGCTATATTGAGGTAAGACCAAAAAGGTATTGGGGGTAGAGGGGACATCAGCGGTGTATAGGTTATAGAGGATGGGACCCAGGACGCTGCCCTGTGGGACTCCTGCTTTTATGGGATAGTAATTAGAATATTCTAAACCACTTGCGAACTTGGAAGAAGCTGTTTAAATTTTGTGTTTATCGCTTTTAGACTATCACAAATATAATCAGCTTTGTATATCTCGTAAAATTTATCTATTGCAGTTTACATTGGTTTATCGAATATTATTCTCAGAAACTTATTTATGTATTATTTTAAGTTTGCTGATGTTGATATGACGATAACGAAGCTTCTATTGGGTGCTGCTTAAGTGTGGGCTTTACAAATGAACAGTAAATAAGTTAAGGTATTAAGTTTAAAAGTTTTATTGATAACTTGCGACGTGTGCGTAAGTTTATGCACTAAACTGCCGTCCTTTTAATAAAAATAGTTCCTTTAGCGAGTCACTTGACGCGATCCGAAGTTACACTAGATTTTAAAGTTATTCTCTTATTGTTATTATTACATTTAGTTTTTCCGAAAAAGCCTGATACAAAGAAGTTCCCTCATAACAATCTGAATTCCTAGATCCTTTGTTGTAATTTGTAGCTGTTTCTTAACACCTTCCTACTCGGAAATGAGGTGTCATAATAAAAACCGTTACTGCCTGTGTAAATATCATCTTTGTATTTTTAGCTTTGAGATTCTTCCGATGTTATGATATCTTACTCTCTTATGATGCGGTAAAATCTTAGCGTTTACTATGATACCAAAATAATTTTACGCTGTAGAATTAGAGGATTTTTTGAGTTAGCTAAGGAAATAGTCTCTTCAATCCTAGTTTCAGCAGATAGATTTTTTAAGTGATAATATTTTAGTTATTTGTTTTTGGTTCTTCTTTTTTGAAGTGCGGTTTTCATTGACGGCTTTGAGAATTACAATTGAAGTATATTTTGGGCAAAAGTATGGAGTTTATGTAGTGTTTAAGAATCCCTAGACGTGGAGACTCCTGTTTAAACTTTTTTATTGTGATGAAATAAATGTTTTCATTCATACAGTATTTACAAACAGCCCGGAGACCTCCCGAATCCGCATGGTTGTCACCTACCTTGCATGCGAAAGAGGAAGCGGAGTCTCAGGAAGTCCTTTACGCTCCTCCGTCAGCCGCGTCACCGGATACGAGCCAGTGGAGGCTAACCAAGAGCGCGAGAGCCACAGACGCTCAGGACATGATTTGAGAAACTGGCCATTGCCAGGACTCCTACTATCACGCATTTATAGCAGGTCGCGAGGCCACTGCCATTTCAGTCTCCGAGGAGGATTTTAGGGATGAGTGGTGAAGTGCAATGACTGTGCTAGGGGATTAGGGTGGTTGGATAGGTTACTATGGAATTTTATGAACTATGCAGGGTATATTAAGATCGTTATGAAGGGTATAGTTGCTGACGTAATAAGGGGCATGTACTATTGTTCTCAGGACTTCTTGTTTAAACTCGGAGTTCTCTTAATTTTTTTTATGTCCTCCACACTTATATGCAAAAATACGATGTAGATGTAACGAATAAAATCACAAAATTACTGATTCACTGATGAACTATTAGCATTGCAATAACTATACGCGGAGACAGCCTGTCTTGGAAACATATTTAACAAATGATAACGGAACAATAATATCATATTTGTTAAACATTAGAGAGAGTGTGAGACTCCTAGAAGTGGCTGCCACGCTATCTGTCACACAGTTCCCGAAAACGAGACGCGAGAAGCCAGCCACTGTGCAGTGGACAGATAACAGCTGTTTCTCAATGGCCTCGTCCGTCTCACGCAATCATTGATGGAAACCATTCATTATATAACTTACTAGTAACGGTTTGAACTACATCTATCAAACAGAGACGTTATTAAATAAATAAATACAATAAATCTGCCACAACGCAAAGCTAGAATTTCAATAAAAGGTTATCGATGCCTCCTGAATTGTATCTGGCTTACAATACAAGAAGCAGTTACGAAAAAAATTTATTATACTTATATGACCTTTTAAGTATTTTATTTAATAAATTACTACTGAGTGTACTTTTGATAATGTGCTGAGAATAGATCGGTGTATTTTTTATTATGTCAGTTGAAGGTTAAAATTTATTGACGAAATGAAACGAGTAATACTCGTTCACCGGCCAAAACTATTAAATAATTTATTGGACTGACGTTTAAAACTTCCCTTGTCCCAGAAACTATCTAATATATATATATATAACTTCTACAAGAGTAAATTCGGACAAATGGAGCCTACATTTACGCATATGCTCAATCAAACGTTGTATGAATTATCACAGGTCTACCATTTTACATACGGAATCAAACGTTCACGACTCCATTATAACGTTATACAGAAACTTCCAAGACAAACTGTACAGATATCCCAACCCACTGATACAAGGACAGTCTACACCCGGCTTATCTGCTCACATTCAGCGACCACTGAGGAAATAGAGATCTTATAAATAAATAACAATAATTTATATTTAAATTTAGCTTTGACAATATAGGGGAGGTATCACTGCATGTCCTCTGCCTTCATGTAAGAAATGCCATTTTGTCATATTAACATAACAGCACTTTGTCTGGTTGTAACGCTGGTACGCTAGTCTTTTTTCTTCTCATATCCCCTTGTTACAAAATTAATATATGTTACAAAATACTGATTCTACAAGAAATCTGTTTACAATTGCTTCATTATATTATTATCATCATCATTATATTCCTGTAGCTTGGCTACATTTTATACATATTCTGTTTTCTACTAATAGTAATCTCCTAACTCTAGTCACAGTTGTGAATCGATAAAAATATTAAAAAAAAATAATGAAACTAAGGGATGTAACATTAAATGCTTCATTTATTTATGTAGTTAGATAAAGAAAATTTAATTGTTGAAATACCTTCTTTTTTTTTCATAGCCTCTTTATATTTACAGTTAATTATATACAATTATAGATCCTCAGGCGAATCTATTTACAAGTTATTTTTGTATTTCCTGTAGCATCGCTACATTACATACAGGTTTTGTTATTTTATAAAAATTATATAATGAATAAACAAGTATAATGATACACATTATACGTGACTGGACTGAACTAATAAAGGTGACTTTTACGATCAAACTTAAAACTAACTTTCATACTAATTCTTAACCTAGATTTTCCCCGACAGTCTGTTGCCATCGATGCGGGAATGGTGGTGGGGTCATAGTGTTAAACACTGGGTTTGTCAGGTGCTGCAACGAGTCAAAAAACTTGATGTGTCTCCGGCGGATGAACTCACCCACCGATAGCACACCAAGCAACGGGCGCAAGTCAGCGTTCTTAAACCTCTTGAGAGAGACCACTTTTCTCATGATACCATTCTGCAAATTGAAATACCTATGAATTTCTTTTTTTTTTTGTATACTTTAAATGTATCCTTAACCGGAAGGGAATGCGATGTAATGTGATATCATAAATACCAAGTATATTGTTAGAGACTTGTAAAATCGGATCAAATGAACGTTCGGCTCATTTCGGCTGAGCCGGTTCGTGAACGGCTCTTTGACCGGAACAGCTTCCTGCCTAGGGCCAGGCTGTCCCCCGGAACGCCTGCACAGCTCATTGTTAAATATGAATACCGAGCCCGCACCGCGGCTGCGTGACATCATCCCAGTGACCACTTCCCAGAGGTCCTCTAGTTCTTGGAAGTGTGTGTTATCTCTTATCGGGCGAGGGCCAGTGTCAGCTGGGCAGCCCCACTTCTACCCCCCCACGGCGGCTGGTGCCTCAGTGTGACCCCATCTGGCCGACCGCTAGCACCGTTTAGTGTCGTCTTCTTCTCCCTTGGACCATATACATATATCTTGTGCGTAGAATACCATGGTAGCGGCCAATCAGTGTCTTCGCAGTGAGGACTACCAGTGCGGCTGGAGCGATTCCGAGCAACAGGATGGTGAGGCATCATTGCACATTGTTTCTTTTGACTATTCTACAGGGGAGACAAAAAAAACCAGCCCCAAATTTACATACAAAATATAATATTATTGACGATGAAAACCTATCCGCAACGCAACGCGCAAAAAAAAACGCATATTTACCCAAAATTCAAATACCCTGGGTTGAGCTTGTTATTTGTCTCATTTAAAATATCTGAAAAAGCACGTTTTGATTATAAACGCCTCATATTCGTTTCATACGATGTGGATCATTCTTTAACACAATCAGTCTGAATGTAATAAGACAGGAAATAGTATACAAACAACGCTTATTTATAAAGAATGCATTGATTTACACGTAATGATAATAAGCATAATGTTAAACTAAAATTCTGTCGTGAAAAAAAAAAATAAGGAAACACATAAAATATATATTTTCATTCAATCAATACTTGGCATCTAGAACGGAAGTACAACAATCACTCCAAGATATTAATTAATCTAGGAGGCATTGTTGTTATATCGAGTCTTAATACATTTCTCCTCTTCTTATTGTCAATAGAAAGTTGTAAAACCGTTTAAATCAATTAATATATAAAGTTAGTTCATTTTAAAACAAGCAACATTATGTGTATATTATGTTCCGACTAAGATAAATGACAATGTTGACTTGATTTCCTTTTGACTGCGATTTAGTATTCCCGTGGGAGAGATGAGAGGTTATGTTTTATAGAAGACTTATCAGCCTCATTTAAACTGAAAGGTTTTTTGTTTGTTTTTATGAGGGGGAGAGGATGTAATAATATCAAGAGTGGTGTTGTCGTTAAATGTCATTGACTTTATTAAATAACTATTTAAAACTAATGTATTAAAATTAATCCGTATTAATGACGGGCAGAGTTTTCCCATATATATTCTAAAAACGCATTATTATAACTCAACTTTGATGTAAATAAAAAAAAAAAATTATCATTTTTCAGCGTAAAAATATATTTTTATATACTTACAAATAGCAAAAATATATATACATACGCTATTTAATTGAAGTCTGTTATACATTTTTGTTTGTTACTCTCTGATTTGATTTTCCTAACCTCTCTGTTCTGATTCTTCTTAAAGCTATAATTTTTTCCATATTCACAGTATCGTTCTTGAAATAAGGCGAAAAGTTGGTCGACTGTCTCTTGTGCTTGATCTATATTCAATGTTTTTTTTTGTCGGTCCAATCAAATGAATCTGCCACAATTAGTTTTCTTCTTCGTTCAAGTTGCAGATGTTTTAGAAGGCAATCTTCCCCATGTTTCACGAACGGTGAAAATCCCATATAACATTTTTAAAGACTTTCGGTACCTTCCTTTAAAAACTGTCTGTGGCAATTTGATCCATGGACTGAATTAACGGGAAGTTACACTAGCTGGTAGATAGTAGACGAAAATTAGTCCGTCATCTGTTTTATTTTTTTTTGATGGATTCGGATGTGTGAGGTGGATCATTGTTCTCTAAAAGCCTTCCTTACTAGTAAGTCCGTTTTCGCACTGATAAAGAAATTTTTTTTTTTAAATACTTTGATATGCACAGAAAATGTATTTAAAAACAAAACAAACGATAACTTCGACTCATAAAATGAGACCCTACAGTCTTATTTTAATCCGTTCTGTTTTGTCATTTGGACATAATAATTTCACAAACTACTTCTAATACATTTCGATATTTTAACACTTGAGAAAATTATAGACGGAATACGAAAAAAATGTCTTGGTTCCATAACCGATAATGAATTCTTCATTAAAACTGTATGTGTGTCCCGTAGCAATGTTCACTTCCGCCATTCTAAAATTCATCACGCTTTATTATTTATTTTTAAAAACAACTTAATTAATATGAAATTTGTAACAAATTCTAATTTACTGTAGCATGACTGTTATTTAGCCCAAGACAGCTCTACTTGCTAATACGCTAAGTAGAGGTTTTGTTGATCTGCCTTCAAGGTTATGTCGCGGAGTGATATTAACATAATATCGGCTATTGAGAGAAATAAGTAAGAACGAGAGAATACGCGTGGGCGCCGTCACAGTAATGAATGAACTTCCTGCCACGTAGTCGTTCATTCACGGTAATATGAGCAACTGTTTTTTTTTTAATGTAAATGTTCCTGTTAACGGTTTCTCATCTGTGGGTTTCCATGAGCTACCGGTATCTTCGGTTTACGATCCTCAAAGACGAAATGAACATTGAATTATGTCTTTCTTGCTATAAAGGTGCCAGGTGGAAGAATTAGCCGGACGTGGAAAACGGAAGACTTGCTCAAGTACGAGAGGAACCGGAAGTCCATTTTGCAATTTCGATTATATGTGACTATTTAACTTTGTAAGGAAATCGATTCTTCTAACTTTACTCAATGAATGATTACTCAGCCCAAATACAGAGGTTCGGACTTTCTGCCAGTTAGGATGCGATCTTCTTTAATGTACGTATGCTTTTCAGAGGCTCAAAGACGTTGGCCTAACGTTTAAGCGTATTTTTTTTTCCAAACAATGATTCGAAATCGTATTTTTTTCGGCCTTTTTCGCAATGAGCTCTAGTTTCCAGGAGCATAGTTTTGCGATGAAATAAATTCTAGACTTGGTTACTGCAGACTCTATATATGTGGTTGTATAGACAGATGTTCTCTGCGAACAATGGAGAACAGGTGAATCATCACAAGCCAGCGGCCTCATGGACTGTGTGCCTAAAAGCCAGGTAGTATATGGGGCGCCCCACCTACACCTAGCCAGGTAGATGCGTTTCTCCGCCTATTCTGTCTACAAAGGGTCTATAGGTCTGACATGAAGGGCAATTTATTGTAGTATTTTTTTTTTTTTTTAATGTGGGAGTCCTGGCAATGGTCAGTTTCTTCAATCATGTCCTGAGCGTCTGTGGCTCTCACGCTCTTGGTCAGCCTCCGCTGGCTCGTATCGGCTGATGGAGGAGCGTGGGGGACTTTTTAATACTCCGCTTCCTCTTTCGCATGCGAGGGAGGTGACAACCGTGTGGATTTGGGAGGTCTCTGGGCTGTTTGGAAATACTGTGTGAATGAGAACATTTATCACATTTATTATCCAATGAGGCAGATTGTAATTTTATCATAGTAAAGTTGTTTTAACAGTTTATTTTTTATGGTATCTGTAGTAAAAACTTCTTTCACGGTGATTATTGCTTAAAGAGATAAGATTAGCAGCAGGTGTCGGGAGATGAACCGGAGAGATCTTCTGATTACCATGGACTGCCATGAGGTAAAAAAGTGTCTGTACAGAACACTTGAGAAATATCACAACACAAAATTAAGGATCCGCGCACTCAAGGCGAACAGACCGTCCATTTAATGAACGACTTGATGGAGTCTTATTCGGTCATTAGGCAATTAACGGATCGCTAAGCGGATCTTTTGAGTGACCGAACGGATCACACAAATGAACGGCGATGTACGAAACTTTACATTACAGGAGAATGGACAGTTGCATAAATGTCTTGGATATAACTGTTAATCGAGATAATAATCTTCAATATCGCAAGGGCTTAATAATTATTTAATTTTTTTTTTTTAAAGTTTAGAACTGAACGGGTTTAAATCACTAAGTTTATTAGCTTTAACAAATAAACAATTAGTTTTTAAACTATAAAATCCATTTCTGACAGAATAGGTATATTTAACTGAGAAATTGTAAAAAAAAAAAATCTGAAGAATGTTTTTAAATTTACGATTTAAGATAAACATTTATAAAACGGAAAGAGAAATACGAAAACTGCGTGAAACAGGCTCGGGTCTTGGATATACATTTACAGTAATATCCGCCAATGCCTCTTTGATATGATTACACCGTCATATCCGCTACTGCCTCCTAGATATACATACACCGTTATAATAAAATTTCTACTAACCGTCCTCTCCATACACATTATTAATACATACCTGTATATCTTAAATAATAATAAATAATTAAGGTTAATAATAATTTAAATAAAAATTCAATCTTAAACATCCGCTTAATCTCTCTCTGGTGGTACGACTCGATAACATTATATATAAACCACCGATTTTTGGGAAATGACGGAGTGCTAGGGGCTTGCTCCACCTCTGTCCGGAAACGGCCCATATTAAAGTCATTTATTTCGTTTATTGAATAAATTAAATTAATTTATTTATTCGTGTTTATATTTATATGGGCCGTTCCCGGAGGTACAGCAATACCGGGTCAACCCGCGACAGAGGTGGAGCAAGCCCCTAGCACTCCGTCATTTCCCAAAAATCAGTTTAATCTTCTGGACCCCCCCCCCCGCCCATGGGAGTCGTACCAGAGATTAAGCTGATAAGAACACTTTCATTTTTATATCCGAATTGGGAAAATATAATTAACTGCAAGTTTTTGATTATTATTTTATAGCCCTTCCATAGTTTCCGTTAGCTTGATTTTATTTTTAACATGACAGTAAGTTAAACACATTAATACAAAATCTCATTCATTCATCTTGGCGGCCAGAATCCGCCGATTTTGAGGTTTTTTAACACCGACTAAATAATTAATTACGACAATATTTCAAGGGTTTAATTAAATAAGAAAATTTTTGCCTAACCCAATTACAATAAAATTGACAAAGGTTATAATACCATTTTTTTTTAAAACAACAATAATATTCTAATAGCCAATTTTGAATGTTAACAAATTTATTTAATTAATAGCGACTGTTATTTTATGCCTAATGATAATTTTACAGCACACATATTAGAATTTTTTTTCTGAAATGTCTTAGTCCGTAGAATTGAAAATGCGTGAGCAGGCATATATAGTAGGTATTTCCCCTTCACGTTTTTTCGAAGAGGTTAGTAAAAACTAACGGTCAGTTCTTACTAAGAAAAAAAAACAAAAAGTTACATTCATATTACGCATGAAGAATCCTCAGAAAAAAAAGACAGAAACTTCATTCTATTCCATAGCGTATAATAGTAGATATTGCCAGTAAAAAATACTTTCGGAATAGGGTTGAATTAAAATAAATTCCGAATGATCTAACCGACCTATTTACGCCGAGTTAACCTTTGCAGTTGTGTTTACATAACCTTGCCGATATGAATGGATCCCCCCCCCCCCCAATCCCCTTAAAAAAGACAAAATTATTATTTACTATGTATTCTCAGGCAAATCTATTTACATATTACATTATGTCCTGTACCATCGGTACACTTTATACAAGATCTGAATCGGTATAGAAGTTATATAATCAATACAAGTACAATGATACACAATGCACCTGGCTTCATTGACAAGACTCTACAAGGTGATAGGGCTCACCTTTTTGATTAAGCTTGGAGCCGTTATAAGTCAAAATCACTCTTAAATGTTCGTTTATTATCACTAATAACGTATTAAAGAGCGTTATAACCCCAACCAGCCCTGCTTTGTGTATGATTAGTTCAATGATCGGTTCATTG
This sequence comes from Acanthosoma haemorrhoidale, assembly GCA_930367205.1. Taxonomy (NCBI): domain Eukaryota; kingdom Metazoa; phylum Arthropoda; class Insecta; order Hemiptera; family Acanthosomatidae; genus Acanthosoma; species Acanthosoma haemorrhoidale. The sequence goes on from OV884012.1 coordinate 3,708,241, forward strand.
CTAGTGAACCGGTTCTTTTGCTGAATAGATCCCGACAATGGTTTTATGAAGTGAAGAAGGACTACAGAACTACCCGTAAATTTTTATTAGTATAATGTTCGTTTCGTTATCAAGAAACAGCAGAATTTGTGAACGGAAATGAACAAATTAGTCTTTATACTTTGTCCAGATTTCATTCAAAACAAATGAAGGAATGGTCCACTATTAATGACCCACTTCATCTCTTGGAGAACCGGTTCTTTGACAGGTGAAATATATCTTATGGACTATATAATGGTTAGATAGAGATACAAACTATGTTAACTCTTCTTATGCGAATAGCGAGGATATATGTTGTTATTATGTAACACAAGGCTGCTGTGCCCCTGGCATCTCAAACCACCCATCAGCCGAAGCTTATTTGTTTACAGATCCTTGCCGCAAATATTTCTCTCCTTTCTTGCTATTTATAACACGACTCGGAGAGAAAACAAGGTGTCAATGCGTTGGATATTTTATAGCAGGAAATCGCGTTGTGTATATTCAGACCCTGCGTTGACCTCAGTCATTGAACTTGTGATCAAACCTTTCAGAATAGGATTAATTAATAATGTTTGACCCTCTTTGTAATATACATTTAACGACAACTATATTTTATACACTATCAAACGTTTCGCCTATTCAAGGGGACTATATTTATGTAATTACATTAATGAAAACTATATGTACATCTAATTATGTATGTTTGTAAATATAATTTAAAATGTTATGAGAATCTCTTACGAGATACAATGAGATAGGAATAACTGATACAACAAATTAGTAAAATAACAAACCTGAGATATTTATTTATTGACATTTTTCCTATCATTGGACTGCTGGTACCGACTGTTTTGTTAGTCATTACCTTTTTCTTCTGTACCAACAGCATAACTATAAAAATTACAAGATATTGGATAATCTACTTATAATTAAATACAGACTATCTTATAAAATTAATTAATATAGACTTACTCAGAAAATTTGGAAAAAGGATTAAGACATTGGAAACAGAAAGCAACCATTATAGAAAGATTTCATAACCTATTTTAAAGAGATAAGAAACCTGGTAATTTATTTTGGTAAATAATCTTAATAATAATTAAAACTAAAAATTTGCTATTTACTAAATACAAAATTTAAATACTAATATTAACTACTTATAACTTTTTTCAACAATTTTCTTAAATTGTTTAAAATTTGTGCATAAAAAATATTAAGGTTCCCACAATCATTTTTCTAATCAACTACACTGTTTAAATTTTGAGTGATGTTACTACATGTTTTGAGATTTTGGTTTCTGTTCTTTTTTTTCTACAAATGAATTAGTAATTACTTAACACATTTTATTTTTACAATTTTAGTAGATTTTGCGGTACTCTCGACACCATAGTTTTGTAGTGCACTGTATCATAAAGCCGATTCATTTTCATAAATCGTAACCTATTCATCAAAGTAATTGGAAAACCCTTTTTTCTTGTTCGACCTCCTTATGAATTCTAACATAACCGGTTGTTACACTTCTATTTCGTCTTACATTTTTTCTTTTAATGTATAAACTACAAAAAAAACTGTTAATGAGACCTTAAAGGATAGATGTGGTATAATCCCAATATATCTGGAATAATAAAGTACATATGTGTGTGATATATGTTTCCGAACTAGTGGAGATACTTGCATCAAATTTGACAGCGGTAGAGTTTAGCACGAATTCATTAATAATATTTAACTCGAGCTATTATTCAATAGCCTCACAAAATAAAATAAACTGAAGTCTACTTACTAGGGGGAGGGGGAGGGTCAAAATTATTTGCAGGGGTAGCTTTTTTCCATTATTTTAAAAAAGAAATCTAAACAGATGCAAACGATAATTATTTTCCTTTCTCCACGATTGTTCTCGGTAATTGTCAGTTTCTATCTTGCATTCAGAACAACTGATTTGACACATTGGAAGATGTAGTCCTGCCCCGAGTTTAAATTTCAAATTAGCATATTTAATTGATATTTGACCGAGTGGCTACAGCTGAGAATAGATAAAATTTCTTTTCTAAAAAACCGTTACCATTACTTTTATGTACATGTAATATAAAAACATGTACATTTCATTTTTTTTTTTTGTTTTTTTTAGTGCTCTCATTACAGAAGCAAACTGCCAAGGATTCTAATTAGTGGATTTTATATTTCCTTCAAGACTTAAGATATAAGAATTGTTTGAATGCGATTATAAACGTCTATGTCAAATTTTACGATTCGTAAGTGCAATTAATAAATACTGAAGAACTCCTCTGGAAAATAATTGCCAAAGGACCATCTCCGATACCTACATTTATTTTTAGTGAAATAAATAAAACTTTTGACAAGTTGAATTAATGAATATTTTTCCTTCTCTACGGTAAATAAAGATTTGTACTACGAACATAAAATTGTATTGATTAACCCTTTTTTTCTAAGCTGAAAATGGCATCTTGAGGTGTAGTCAGTTGTCGCTAACATATAATGTTTCACACTCAAAATGAGACAGCACTGTTCTATATATAATTCAAACGTGAAAAGTATCAGAGGATACCTCAGTGTGAATAACGAATGAGACTTTTAAAAAAACAAACAAATAAGCAATAGTTTAAAAGTGGCAAGATTGTTCCATTTAACATTCACTAAAACCTTTTTAGTTGGTGGCAGCCAAAAAGCGCTCTATCTGGTTGTGAGTATTTGCTGATAATGGCATTTAGCACATGTTAGAAAGTATTTAAACATTTGAGTGGATGAAATTTTATAGTAACTAGAATTGTATCAAGCTTAAAATAAAATGGACAATGGCAATGAAGTCAAGTTTTAAGTGGTTAGGTGTAGTATTAATACTAACACATTTCAGCCTCAATTGTTATTTTATTCTTATTATATCTGTTATTATTATTATCACGCAATGATTAAATAAACAATGACGGTGTTGCAGGTTCCGAGGACAGCGGAGTGTGCTCTCCGTGCAGCTATACCTGCTCTCCCCTGCGACCCAGATACTGCAACCACCCCCAGCTCAGCTATGTCGACCGCGTCGTCATGGAAGTCCTCGAGACGGAGTCTGTATACGTCAGCGATCTCAGTCAAGTGATACACGTCAGTATATTTAATAACAGATTTGTATTAACGCTGAAAAAAAAAGTAATTTATAAATCCCTGAGCCAAAGAAAATTATTAGTCATAAGCACCAAAATATTTTTTTGTATGACTTTCCAGCCAGTGACCGCAGGTTCCAGTCGCAGGGAAATATTTTCATTTTGTCATAAAATTGACAGTTGTTACAAAATAGAGGCATCCTGTAAATAGCTAACTAACCCTTTGGTAACGAGGTTTTAAAAATAACATGCTACCTATGGGTCAGCGTTTTTCAGACCCTTGTATAGACCAAATTTGTTGGTTTATTTATCACATCACATCACAATACTAAACACAATAAAAAATATTCACTCACATGGTTATTATATTGAAGCATTGACATTTTATACTGATTATTTTGTATCTGTTGATCGGTTAGGGTTTTGACTTTTGGCTAATAAAAAGTTTGTATTAGGGGAACCAGAAAGTAATTTGTCGTTTTTAATCAATGATGTAATCACCATCGTTATCGACAACCTTTTCAACCAAGTTCTGCATTCACAGTTTGTCCAGGTTTCAGCACTTCAAAATGAACGACCCCGTGATTAGTCCAACAAACACACAAAAGTGCCTTTTTGGGGGTGTAAACCTGGCTAAGCTGTACTTTGTGCCGATTCATCCGGAGCCACTGCCTTTTGGATTATATATGGATGACCCATTTTTCATCTCCAGCGATCAAGCGATCAAAAAATGCTTCTTTATTGTACCGCTGAAGCAATAACTTGCATGTGATGGGCGGGGTAGCTTTGTTTTCTTTGGAAAGATTATGCAGGACCCAAACACCTGTTCTGCTTATTTTACCAATCTGCTGCAAATGTTCTTGGATGGTCGACCAAGGTTGGTTAAGGGTACTTGGCAATTCTTCGATTGTCCGACATGAATTTGCTTCCGCTTCCACCCTTAAAATGTCGTTGGTCTTCCTGATCGATACGAGTCAAAAAGATCGAAATTGCCGGATTTGAACTCGGAAAACCACCTTTGGACCAACTTGGATAAACATTGCAAATGTTTTTGGTAGCAACTATTACGTTACTACCCTTGTGAAACTCAAAAAAGCATACAATGCCGGTTATGTACCTCTTCTGTTATTTGGCTGGCCGTTTCACTATAAATTGAAAAAAAAAATTTTTAAGATATAATTATTTACGAGTAAACAAGTCACTCTAACCTTAAAATGTCTTTGAAGTACATGACAAACGAATATCGACATGTGCAGAAATTATATTACTTTCCAGTCCCTCTAATAGTTTTTACCAACATAATTGCAAGTGCTTATTCTCAACAGATTAAATATGTATAACAAATCTGTAATAGAAAAAATTGTACCAACAGCTGAGACTCAAATTCAGGGAAACTGTGCCAGATTCCCTTGAACGTAAACCAGGAATCCACAAATTTGATTCTTCCCCCCTGAGCACCATTCTTTTCATACATCTGAAATTATTTAGGATATTCAACAATGTGATTTCTAAAAAAAAATATTTATTATTTTCAAAGAATCTTATATATTTTTTAGTATGAGGGTTTAATGTTAAAATTTGATTAATGAAACTCATAAATAATAGTTTAAAAATAATTTTATTGGTTGTTCTAATTTGAATTATATTTTGAAGAAATAATTTTTTTTGCAGGGCTATTTAGAAACATTGTCAAACATCGAAGACAGCCCTATATCCGAAGACCAGTTAGAAGACTTATTTGGAAATTTGAAGCAAATTTATTCGTTTAACAGGTATTGTCATATTTTTCATTTTTAAACTGTCAATTGTTGTCATTATCGTCTCGAATTTGCTTATTTCTTTTGGTATTTCTTGTATCTCCCATTGTTTTAATAAAAACTTACTCTTGATGACTTCAGATATGTTTGTATTATTTGTTAGGAATTGAAGATTTGTTTGGACAATGAAAGATTTTTATCTACCTTATTAATGGATGACATTTCTACACACTATATGTGTTCACCGACATGAGTTTAACATTGTTACGTCTATCTCCAATCCATCTTGTATAACCTGATCCGAATCTACATTAATACACAATTGTAGATGCTACATAAATTTAATGTGACATCTTTTTTCTATCACAATCTAAGACGATATCCCTATAAATACCAGGGCTTTGATCATATACATATTAAATTAAGTTTAACTGTAATATGTAATCGGGAACATCGTAGATAGCTACACAATATTAGGCTGGTGGTTTTATTCTATCAGAAACAAGCAATAAGGACAGTACTTTCTGTTGAACTGTGGCGCCATGTGACACACTACTTTCAGTCATTACTACCCCCTTTTCGTAGTTAAAATTTAAGTGTTTATAATGTCTATTCGATTAAGTTTTCTTGATATTTATAAGTTCTGAGGTCTTATCGAAATCATAGACCTACATTATTCTGAGTGTTTACGTCAACTTGCCTACCCTGTATATTTATTTACCAGTTCTTGGGAAGTCATTGTAGTGTTTCCATGTGAAACATGTATCAGAGTCGAGATACAGTTATAATCAACACCGGATATACGGATACTGGTTATTGTAAACACAATGAGATAACAGCGATCTAGTAGGCGGACAAATAGGCCCTGACGCAGCTTGATAAGACAAATATTAAATGATATGATTATCTCCGCGGAATGTTTACGATGGACACTAATGCATTGTTTTCTCCTATTCTTGCAGCACGTTCCTCAAGGAGCTACAGGAGTGTGGCCTGGACCCAGTGCGAGTGGCGAGGGTCTTCGTCAAAAACAACTCCGGCTTCTCCGTCTACACCGACTACTGCACAAACTATCCGAGGTAAGCACTAATCGTTTCTATTCATATAACTAATTTTTTTTAGTTCTTCTAATTTAAAATATGAATAGAATAATCATTAATAAGTATACAGGGAAAACCATCTTTATTTTCATAAAACATATTAAACAGACCCATCTCTCAATATTGTTCCTTCACTTTATATTTTAATTTATTATATAAGCATAATGTACGTAGTTAATAATTGACATAATCAGAAAAAATTGTAAAATCATTCTTTGAGAATAATAGTATTTGAAATGAATATTATGTCATGTGAAAAATAAGTTATATGGTCACTTTCTCTCATTAAATATTTATATTAATAATTACTACAAGCCATAGAAAATAAGACAGTGACAACGTTGGGGTCTGAACCTGAGAGAGACCTCCTATTCTCCGGTCAGCAGCACGAGAGACTAAAATTTTAAACTAAGTCATTGTAAATTTAAAACTAAATGACTACATTGTAGTCTCCTTTAAAAGGTGTTGTTTTTAAGTTTTTTCGAGGATATAGCTAAGTTGGAAAGGAGCTGTTCAGAGATCCCGAGTTTAAATACTCGACCTGTATCTAACTGTTTTTTATTTTTATCTTTTGATTAATAATTAAATATTTACACGTATGGGCATTATAACAAAGGATGTATGTTCTACTGTCAACAGGGCGGTAGGTGTGCTTACGAGACTAATGCGCCAGGAGCGAGCGGTGCAAGTGTTCAGGCAGCGGCAGGCCGCTCTGGAGCATACCCTCCCCCTCGGCTCCTACCTCCTCAAGCCGGTCCAAAGGATACTCAAGTACCATCTCCTCTTGCAGGTACGTAGGTCCTAGATAAACCTAAACAATTATTTTAAATTTAATGACAAAGTAGCTCATTATTTGCAATCGTTCACTCTTATCCTGGACAGAATATGGTGAAGAACTGCAGCACAGAAGGCGAGGGCTATAGCGACATTGTTGACGCGCTGTCTACAATGACTGGGATAGCCCACCACATCAACGATATGAAGAGGAAGCACGAGCATGCTGTGCGAGTCCAAGAGATACAGAGTCTCCTCCTTGGTTGGCAGGTACAGCAGAAAATCAATAGCCTAACTATTTTTAATAATTGTTAAAATTAATTTTTTATTCATTCCGTCTAGGAGATGCGCCCAAATTTTCAACCTTATGTTATCAGAAAGAAAAAAAATTTAATCTTGTACACCAACAAATACAGTATATTATTTATTTATTTATTAGGGTGAAGACCTGACGAGGTACGGAGAGCTGTGCGCTGAGGGTACGTTCAGGATGTCCGGAGCTAAAGCACTGAGGCATGCCTTCCTCTTCGACAACATGCTCCTACTCACCAAGAAAAAGGAAGAAGGCATACTCCAATACAAAGCGCACATAATGGTATTATATTTATTAAGTCAAAACTAAATATTACAATATAATAATACGCAAACTGGGCGCACAACATTTTTTATCCATTTTGTGTTTCGTAAGGGCATCTCAAAAGCAGCAAATGACAGAATTGTTGCTTTTCCGAGAGTTAGCTCGTGAACAACCTACGAGTTTGTAGTAGTAGCTCTAATAAATTGTTTTGCCTTTAGCTAGAAAATTTTCTTCGGATCAATGTTCTTAGTGTAAATGCAAAAACAAAAAATGATTTTAACCTTGGATTTAAATTATTATTTACGAATTGAAACTGATTTTATTTTAAGTACAAATGGTACTGCTAATATAGTATTGTTTTATTACATTGGAGGATATGTTTTTAAACCCTTGCCATACCATTAAGCTTGACAAAATCTGGGCCTAAGTATTACGAGAACGTGAAGCACACTAAACAGGCCAGCGTGGTCGATGCTCGGTAACACTTGCAATATGAGCTGAAATGTTAATAACTGTGATGTAGCCATTTCCATATAACCATTTACACGATACAGATCTAGTCGACATTATCACTAATTTAATATATTTTCAAAACTATACTTCACGAATAAACAATATTTTAATATAAATTATTGTCTTATGAGCGCTTTAAAGTTTACCTTTATCCGAAGGAATGTAATAATACCTAAAAATAAATAGCATATCGTAACTAAAAAATTGAATAATAAAAATGCCCATCTCGAATCAATAATTATTAGGAAAATACTTACAACCCAATAGTCTTGCATTTTATGTTTATAACAAACTTTCCATGTTTTTGTTGGGCTTTTTTTTTTCGAGGTGTCTGATTGCTATTTTTTTGGGAATGGGCCCAATATTGTACTTGGAGACGATTACATTTGACCTGACCTTCATTTTCATTCCACGAGTCTGACTTGGGATATTTATGTACAAAAAGTTTGTCAGGAAACTCCAAAGTACGGGGGGGGGGGGGGGGGTATAAAAATGAAACTTTTCACTCGCAACATTTTTGTATTTCACTTGCAGTTAATGACACACCATCAGATTTATTTTAAGAAATACACATAGCACTGAGCACTACTTATTTTTGGTGTCTTTATTCGAACTTACATCAATGAAAGTCCTGTCCTGTATCCTCTGTGAAATTTAAAGTCGTAAAGCTTCAGTTTCGCCCAAAAACTCATGTCCGAATGATTTATCAACAATAACAATCCAATTAGAAATTAATTAATATTAATAGATTAGTTAATTATTTGAATACTTCAACACCTTGGAAAAGTGTAAATTTATATGTAACTTGATTTCAATATGTTAATTTATAAATTAATAATCAGAATTATTATTAAGATATTTATTTTATTTTTTTTTGCCTCGCAGTGTTCTAACCTGATGCTGATAGAGAGTGTCCCGGGAGAACCTCTTTGCTTTCATGTGATACCTTTCGATAACCCGAGGCACCAGCACACACTCCAGGTAAGGGATAAGTAAACCTCTTTTCGTCTATGGCAATTTTAATCTCGAAATTTCCTTTAATTTAAAATACGTCTTCTTTTTTAGGCTAAGAGCCTGGAGCAGAAGCGTGAGTGGACGCTACAACTGAAAAGGGTCATCCTGGAGAACTACAATGCTGTCATACCTAGTCATGCAAGGCAGCTCGTCATGGAGCTCGGCCAGAATAGAACTGATGGTAAGGCATAGCGCTATCAAATTTTATCTTATCGTAAACGTATATCGATGAAGTTATTCATTAATAATAAAAATCACCTAAAAGTGCCTCAAATAAAAGAAAATAGTGGGAAGGCGGTTAGGAAACCACCTATGGGTAATACACACACTTACAAATGATAGAGAAAAAAAAATATGTTTTTAAGTTGATTTTTTTGCAGTCGTTTCAGTTGAAGCTCATATTGACGAACTTAATATATTGGTTTTAGCTGGGTCTCAATTAAAAATCTCAATGTTTTATAAATAAAATTTTTAATAGCTTATCGTCTATTTCTTTTAAAATAAAAAAAATTAATTAACGAGAAGTGTAGGAGCCTCAATCCAGAGATTAAGAACAGTCTCGTGTTCAAACCAATCGGCTCTGTCAAAAGCTTTCTTCTAGCTAATAATTAAAAGAAATTAATGTTTTAAAGATAACATCAATATTTTAATAACAGATAAATATTATATTTTGGCTGTATGCGTCCAAACAATGAATCCTGATAGAAGTCTTGTTCTTCTTTGCCAGTCACTTATTATCAGGGGAGCCTCATTCCGTCTTCTTGAGTCGTTTAAGGAACATCTCTCGAGCCAGTTGAATCGAGAAATGCAAAGGAATTTTCCCTATGCCTTCCTTAGCTTCCCAAACAATCTTTAGAAATCTATTGGCTGGCATGTCATTGAACCGGCAACTTAACTTACGCTTGTGGATTCGGGTAGTGGGGAGGTCTTAATAGCCTGTCTCTTTTTGAATTCATTGGTTCCTGATCCAATCAAAACTTGTTCATCTATTAACATCTCTCCAGAATCTCATTTCTGTGGATCTTGCTCTCAGGTGAATTATTGCCTCGTAGGTGTCTTTATAAAGGTCTTATTAGTGTCAATCTCCAGTTCAGGATATTGTACCATAATTATTTAACTTTGTTAGCTGTTTATAATAAGCATTCTGTTGTGTTGCAGAAGTGCCATCCCTGGAGAAGACCACTCCGAAGAGGATCCATTCAGCGCCCGAATATCTGGAACGGAGGAAACAAGAACGAAGGAAGAGCGAGGGCAGCTTCATGAGAGTCAGGCTAAGGAGCAAATCCGCCATAATGAAGGTTTGTATTTTGTTTTTGTCGTAAAGTTTTGTTGTCATTACTATACAATGGTGCAGCTCTTAAAACGTTTTGTTTTGTCTTAACTTGGCACCAAAGGCGTTGTTTGCAGTGTGTGAAAGGCAGGATTTGGTTTACTTATAAGTCAAAATCAGGATTCTTCCACACCCAGCCTCTTGGCTATTGTTAGACTTAACTCATTGACTGCTTAAATGATAAATATCCCTAAATGCTGCTATTTATCGATCATCTACCCTCACCCCAAACATCTGCAGAAAAACCCATAAGGTAGTCTTTATACTTGGGTGTCTCGGTGGCAAAGTCCAAAGCGTTGCCTCTGTACAAATGATTTCAACCGAAACCTCAACCTCGATATCAATCTCATTTTAATAAGTAAATTTAATTTGCTACTAAAAATACCATTACAATACAAAACCAAATTAAAGGAAAATGCTGCACATGCTTTACTATGGTTACTGAGACATCCTAACCCAGAAATAAGCAGCGTTTAAAAACTAAAGCATTGCTTAACTCCACCATATTTAAAGATAACCTAAAATTGCTATGTAGACAACGCAGCTACTGTTGAAGAGCTAAGTATGTCTGAGTCATCAGTTTTAAGTCAATTACAGAGTTAACAATGAAAAGTTTAAATAGTTGATAATTTTATTTATTAAAATATTTCATTGTTAGTCACTGTTTATAAATGAATTATATTTAATTTATATTAAATTTTCAGGGTCATGTGAGGCAAAGGAGAGAAAACAAAACACAATCAGAGGGTAGCCAGATAGCGCCCGCCGAAAATAAAATGGTACGTTACGAAAAGGTTACATGTTTTATTGCTATATTATTATCCTCCAGTGTGAATGCAATACTTTCAAGATTTTTTAAGTATTAAAATTAATAAATTAATATAAGTGGCCATATTGTTGGTATGTTGGCTTTGGTTGATGAAAACAAGATGTAACATATTCATCAAATTTATTCATGGACGATGTCATCTGTAAATAATTATAATGAAAATCTAACATATTTTTATCTCTCTGGTTTTTAAAATATCTTAATTGTGAATTATATTTCAGGATACGTGTGGATCAGAAGCTGAAGAAGTCAACTACCCTGCTGAGAGTGAAAGCCAGGGAGAGCATACCGAGCCAGACCCAGGGGGTTGCCCTGAATCGGAACAAACTTCGGAAAACGAACAGCCAAAAGAGGAGCGAAAGAAAAGCTTGGAAGAGATTGTAAGCCAGCTGCTGATGCAGAACAAAGAGTTTCAAAGGGTGCTTCAGAAACAACGACATATCACCAGCAGGAGGGCAAGGGTGGAGACTAGTGATGAAGAGGATGAGGGACTGTCGAGGTCATCGAGCAGCCTTCAGAGAGTGGAGGGAGACTATGACAACCTCTGGCACCTCAAGAGAACACGGTCGTACATAAATCAACCACAGAGTTCTCCAGAGCTGTCTCTGTCTGGTAGCCAGATATCTGTGGATGGGCCCACCTCTCCGGCAGTGTGGCTGAAGCAGCAACGCCAGCACCTTGCCTCCACACCTGCCTCGACCAAAGCAGGCTCTTTGCCTCGGGGCTTCCAACCTGGCACTCCTGACTGGCATAAGGCCAAGGTGTCCCCTGACCGACCATTCACAATAGCCTCAGACAAACCACAGGAGTTGAATCTGGAAGATATGGAGCGCTATGTGGCCAGCCAGCACACCATCGCCAGGCATAGGTTCCCCCTCCCAGACGATACAGAGGATGACAGCACTCCTGACACCAGCACCCACGACCTCCTCCATCCGGAGCACAAGATCTACAAGACTAGCCTCACCAAGGCAACCATAAAGCAGGTCATATCTTCGGTGAGCAACAAGTTGGCCAGCCTTCGCCTCAGCTCTGAGACCCTCGACCAGATAGAGACTGAGCATCGAGCCAGCAAAATCAGGCAAGCCTTCACTAAGACATTCCGCCAGAAGAAGCAGGAGGTGCGCCGAGGAGTGCCTGTGTACAAGCAAGGCAGCTCTGCCCTCGGAGCAAGGTTAGCTCACGGATCTGAGACGTCAGACTATGCAGATCCCAGGACCCTTTTCCCCACCATCACCAGCTCCAAGAAGGCGGCTTCACTGCTCGGCATCAGGCCCTACTCCCTGTTCTCACTTGTCTCAGAACTGGAGTCCCCTAAGCCAACACCTGCGACACAGGACAGCAATGACAGCACACGACTGAAGCAAGAGGAGACCGTGGAGAGCGACGGATCGGCTGACAGCTACTACGAACGATCCTTCGAAGCAATTGAGTCGACAATGCTTGGGGATGTTTGCAGAGACTCGGCCATCTTCAGCGAGCCTGAAGAAGTTCTTGAGCAATGCCTTCCAAAAAGTCTCACTTCCAAAAAAATCCCACCTCCTGTTCCTGACAAACCTCCCAAGTTAAAAGCATTCTATCAGATGAGTTCTACAAAGTCAATGCCTTTGATTAATTCTCCCCGAGAGAGTGATATCGATACCAAGCTCGATGACGATTATGACTCGTGTTCGGTCGCTTCTACCGTAATAGAAAATACCAGTTTGTCAAAAGGCTGGGTGAGGCATGTAATTTGTAAAATCCAAGGGGAACAGTCTACATTTTAAAGTCTTCCAATTTTTTATATATGATTTATGTATAACTATGTATTATATTTCTGTATATATTTACCATTAGCTGTATGAATTAACTATAACTTATCAGGGACAAGACAATATATATTAAATTAATATTTATACTATTTGCTAGGTATTTATAGACTCGAGTATTTCTTTGTTTAAATATTTTTTCATTTTTATATGTACATATTAGTCGATTGTAAATTTATTGTCTTTGAGAGTGAGTTGTAGTTTATTTCCTTTTTAAGTGAAAATAAATTGTTGAATAATTACAGAAATTATTTATATCACTTTCTCCTTCCTGATTATTGATATTATTATATTACCCTACGATATTAAACCTAATATATTAATTAATTATAATATAAGTTAATATTCATTGGATTAGCCAAAAGGTGCGTACTTAAAATTTAACTTTATTTATTAATCCACAACTGCGACTACTGTCGAAACCAGGTAATGTGACAAAATTTCTAGAGGACATCCAATTAGTACTCCCCTATATATTGTTGAAGCTAAGTTGACGATATCTCATTGTTATTGATTTAGAAGATCTCTATTTAAACGTCTCCTCAGTCGTCATAGGGAAGATGACAGTCCTTGTATCAGTTGGGTTTGTCGTTAAAATTTTCTGTATAATGTCCTAATGCAGTCATGAACGTATTGTAAGAATTAGCATTAAAAAAAAAAAAGCACTACACTTATTAGAGGACGTAACATACTTAATGCGATAGAAAAATATTTATTTTCTATTACCGTGTAATTGACACTTAATCACGATTCATTAAGTAGGCAGTAGTAGTTTTCATGTTGCTGTGGGATCATCGAGAATGAAACACCGTGTAGAATTTTAATGAATGAAAATTTGCATAGCTAACAAGTAAAATTATCTGGCGTATTGAAAGAATTAAGCAAGAGCTATATCATTTCTTTCGAACATTTCTGTAGCATAAAGTATAAATAAAATGATAAAAGAGAAGAGCGAATTCAAATATTGTATATTCTATTTATGGCCTTAAAAAAAAAAATATGAAAAAGCCCCATGTCGGCGGCAAGCCATTTTGTAATATAGTATTACATAGTCCTTGACAACCAAAAATTTACACGAAAGAAATAAAAAAAAAGTTTAATGCATTTCCAGTTTCTAAGTTGTTTGCAAATTTTCCATCGAATGCTTGCTTTGTTCCATCCAAGTATTGAGTTTTGTGAGCCCTAATGCTCCAAATACAATGCTGCCTCAATGACCTCCTGTAGACTCTGTCAATATGACGGTGTGCAATGCTACGAGGTAATAAAAAGAAATAACGAAGTGTGAAAAACCCTAGCGTTAAATATGTTCCACCCTTGGCAAACTGGAACAAATTGTTATCGACATCTTTCTTCTCAAAAAAACAATTCCAAAACTGGCAACCTCTCCTTTTAGCATCTCTTAAACAACTCAAGCAATTATAAACAACTGAAGTCCCAACGGTACTCTCAGCTGTTCCAATTACTCAAACCTGCTGTTACGTTCACTCGTTTTGTATTTAAACTTTTTATAATTTATTTTTTATAACGTTTAATATTTTATATAATAAAATAATCCTTCTTTCAAATCACTACAATTGAAAACAAGTACGAAGAAAAAAATACAATAAACCTGCTCGAAAAATAAAATATAAAGTATACAGTTGCCTAAATATGTACTTACTCACCTAGGTTTACACATAGCAAAATAACAATAACCAATGTAGATACAGGCACATAGGCATTATAGTTAACTGTATAATATAAAACTAGGATTCTTAGTTATAATTGAAATAAATAAAAAAACAATACTAACTTCAGTTAACAGTATTAATAGTAAATATGTAAAAAAAAACAATTTTAAAACTTTTTGGATTATTTATTGCAACTACTTATTAGGTCGTGCTGGTAAATAAATAAAAAATCTGGTTTCGAAAATATTTAATGAGGGGAGTTCCAGAAGGAGTGTCTCTTCTACACTTTGGAAATGCGTGTACAGGACAAAAAGGCAAGATCTCGCCTTTTAATTAAAGAAGACGTATAGTTACAAAGGATTTTTGGTGGCAATGGTAATGCGGAGAGAGAGAGTACTGAAATTAGTATTAGTAATAATATTGCAAGCACTGATATTACTGTATTGATTAAATTAATGTGTAAATTTCCAGAGGGAAAAATTAATTCATCACTTTGATAAAACAGTTATATATCTATTTCAAATCACTTTAGTACAGCTAGTAATAGTTATGATAGTACACAATTACTACAACTGTCAAAAAATTATTGTAGATAAGGATAACAATGACAATTCGTGCCGTTACATAGGTTAAGCCCTTTCTTTTCAAAAATCAATACATTTTTTACGTAGTAAAAGTAGACTGTAAGAAATTTCTGGAAACATTTTGTAGTTTTTTTTTTGTTCTAATTTCCATTGCGATATAAATCTCACTACTATATATAATTACTAGGCAAAGAAAAAATATTTTGGCAGGATCGAGCACCTAACCCAATATCCAACTGAGGGCTCATCCACTCCACGGTCGTATTCATATCGAGAAAATCGTTCACTCGTGCAGGTTAGCTCAGTTGGTCGAGCACCCGAGTAGTTATTAGGGTAAGGTGGTAGATTCCCTAAACTCTTTTCCGAAACATAACATTTGAAAGAGGTTACTTGGTCTAAAATACTATAAATAGTTCTGACAAAGCTTAAGTCTAATTATAATTTTCATTCACGATACATCAATTGTATTACACTTCTCAAAAAAACAGGACTTCAGCTCACCCGAGACCATCTACACTGAAAAACACAGGTTCTATAATTAATGTGTTCATTGAGAGCAACGCCCACCAAATTAATTTATTATAAGCACTAGTGCTTTAAACAACTCATACTGCCGTTATCAATTGCTAATGACATTGCCAATCAAAGGGAGTCTGATCTACTATCCATCCTAGAATTAATAAGTTTAATAATAATAACGATTTGTGTTGCTCAGAAATAAGTGAATGTGACCTCGATCCAGATGGCTGACTTGAATTGCAAAAATCTCAAAGACAATAATTCATAAGGTGCAACAATTAACTCCTGATATTTTAATAGAAGGCCGATGATAAAGAAACAGTACTTGTAGAACTGTATATCGCTAATACTCGGTAATAATTTCAAGGTTTCCGCTAAGTCTCATCAGGAAACCAGAGCTGGAATAATTTGAAGATTCCTACCCTTTCCGCCCAGAAGCCTCTCGACCTGGGCAAATCGTTTTCTAAAACATTACTTTGTGTAATTGAAACATACTTAGAATAACAAGTTGGGTTTTTTTTAAGTTGCACTAATTCAAGCGACCTCATTTAGACTTGCCGAAAAACAGGGGTCCATTAAGACTCAATACTTGATTCATTACTTTATATCTTACATACAATTACATCAATTTATGCAGATGATACACCAATACTCCAACATGCGTGTCCTGATAAATTAAAATTAATACTGTTAATTCCTTACACATGACAGTTAAATACTTAGGACTTAGATTGGATAAGAGACTGACTTTGGAACCTTACTCAAAAATGAAACGACCAACACTCAAGTCACCGGCCAAAACTATAGATAAATTTATTGGACCCACATTCAAAACTTCCCTTGTTGCAGAACTATTAACATAATATTTTATAATAAATTTATATTAAAACTTCTACTGAAACCAATTTGGCTTTATGGAGCAAATGGCAATGCGCTAAGACTAAAATCATAACTGTACAGATATTCCAAACGAAAATTCTAAGACTTTATCACTGGTGCACTGCTAAATGTGAAAAAACTCTTCACACCGACCTCAAAAATTCCTTATGCTTAATACTGCATTAGAACATTATTTTTAACTTTCACGAGAAACTGCACGGACACCCAAACCGACTGATACAAGGACTACATACACCTGACTTACCTGATAACATTCAACGATGACCGAGGAAACGGAATAGAGATCTTCTCAATTAATAACAATAGGATATCTTCAAACAGTTCCAACAATATAGGTATCACTGGATGTCATCTGCATTCATGTCAGACATTAAATTCACTGGTTGTGACGCTAGTCACAGTTGACACTCAGTAAATAAAGTACTAAAGTATAATATGAGTTGGTCAGTTACACACTCGAGCCCCACATTTCCTATGAAGAGCCTTGCACCCAGTTTCAATGGGAGCCCTGGGAGGATATTCAACTGTCATAGTTGGAAGGCGACTTATTAGACAGAAAATAAAATTTTCAAGCAAGTTATCATAATTTTAATTAATCTATTATCTATAATCTATCTGAGTAGACACCTTTAATTAAAGGACATTCAAGATTTTTTCAAACTAAACTAAAAAAACAAGACTTATGAGGTAAAACTTCTTTGATAATTTTGCTTGCTAATGGTGGAGTGAATATTTCTTAATCAATGCAACTTAAAATGCACAAATAAACAAGTTCCCCACAATAGGATGGTCGCAAAATATCTAGTAATAACACACACTTTGAAGATAAGACTATTCTTAGCATGCAAGCCCTTATTATCAGGCTAAGAAACGCTATGGTATATAAAGCCATTATAAATAGTGCTTACTGTCGATAAGTGTTAAAACGTTTTTAATTACCTAATATTCTTAATTAAGTAGCATAAATGATATCGAATATAACGTGCATATTTACTGAGATTAAGCCCGTAAAAAAATATTTATTGTCTATTAGCTATTCCAACGAAAAGCCCTATCACTTGAATTACTTTTGATTCAAAACCTACAAAAAGTGTTACCTTTGTGGATACTCTTCTCAGCATGACCAACTTAACACATTTGCATCTTAGACTTGCATCCATCTCGATATATTTTTTTTATTTTATACTCATAAATTCCAAACATAAAACTAAAATATTGCTATCAAATTATGAATAACATGTTTCAATTATGTTTAATTTCGCAATAATCAACTGTATATATGTGTATGTGTGTGTACTTTCGCCATCAGTGCCACAAAACCAAAACGTAAATTTCATTTAGACGATAAGTCTAATATTTAAAAGTTTATATCATCTACCTTCTTAACAAAATGTAACTTTTATAATTTAAAAAAAAAAATCTAGTCACGTTTCCTGAGGTAGCCGATGGCTTCACTGGAAGCCATCTTGTTTCAAGCATCATTCTCCATCTGCATTTCTGAAACTGTTTGTAAGTTCCTTGAGTTTTATTTCTGTTTTGTTTCTTCATTTTCGTCATGGATCAAAGCAGAGCTCGCGGTAGAACCAGAGGACGGTCAAGACAGGATACAAATAAAACGGAGATGACTCAAAATGTGTTAGCATCAAGAGCTGAAAAGTCTAGGTCCTACCCGATACCACCTTCTGTGGCCAAAGTCACAGTTGAAATGAAAGAATTGTCTGTAGCAGCAAGAAGAAGCGGCGGAAGAAAAGTTTTTGACAAAGATGACTATGTACACATCAAGTCCAGGCCTAAGGAACTGGTTACAAAGCAAGGTACCACAGGTCAAAAAGTTAAGCTTCAAGCCAATTATTTTGAATTAGAAACACATCCCAATTGGGCGTTGTATCAGTATAGAGTAGACTTTGCACCCGAAGAAGAAAGAACCAGTATGAAGAAGGCTCTCTTAAAACCACATAAAGATGTATTTAATTCCGCTTACCTGTTTGATGGCACTGTCTTGTATGTCTGTAGTAGACTAAAGTCTGACCCTATGGAACTTTTTTCTCTACGAGATACAGACAAAATGAAAATTCGGATTACAATAAAATTTGTCGGAGATGTTATAATGGGGGACTACCAGTACCTGCAGGTGTTCAATATAATAATGAGGAAATGCCTGGATAATTTAAAGTTGCAAATGGTTGGTCGTAACTTCTTTGACGCCAAAGCGCGGATAGAGATCAGGGAGTACAGAATGGAACTTTGGCCGGGCTACTTAACATCAATTAGACAGTGCGAAGACCGTATTCTAATGAACGCTGAAATAACGTACAAAGTAATGAGGTGCGAAACTGTTCTAGATCTGATAATGAAATGTAGAACATCTGACAACTGGAGGAAGACGTTTGAAAATGCTATCATGGGCTCAATTGTTCTCACTGACTATAACAATCGTACTTATAGAATTGATGATGTTAACTTCGATTGCACTCCATTATCAAAATTTAAAATAAAAAATGGTGAGTCTTCAACATACTGTGATTATTACAAATCGCGTTATGGAATAAGAATAAACGATCCAAACCAGCCCATGTTGGTTTCCAAAGCTAAACCTAGGGAAATAAGGGCTGGTATGACGGAAATAATATACTTAGTCCCTGAACTTTGTCGTCTAACAGGGCTTACAGATGATATGAGAACAAACTTCCAGTTAATGAGGGCTCTTGCAGAGCATACCAGAGTTACGCCAAAACTACGGATAGAAAAACTTCTCAAATTTAACAGAAGATTAAAAGATAATAAAGAGATTACTAAAGATCTAGATTCATGGAACATGAAACTTGCTGAGTCCTTGGTAACGTTTGATGGAAGAGTGGTTCCATTGGAACGCATTTATTTTGGAAATGATAAAAATATTAGTTCCGGCAACGATGCAGACTGGACAAGAAATATGCGAGATCACTCCATGTTGACCAGCGCTCCATTCAAGTCCTGGGCAATCGTCTACCTTGGTAAAAGTAAAAGTGAGGTCAACGCATTTGTCACTACTCTTTCAAGAGCAGCTGACACTCTTAAGTTTAGAGTGCCTGTACCGAAAATGGTTGAAGTAATAAACGATAGGTGTGGGTCATTTGTTGAGGCGTTAGATTCAGTTATCTCTCAACTAAATCCACAACTGATTCTTTGTGTCGTGCCAAACGCCCGTGCTGACCGATATGCAGCAATCAAGAAAAAATGCTGCGTAGACAGAGCAGTGCCTACTCAGGTGGTCCTTTCAAAGCACTTTAATTCAAAAAATCTTATGGCAATTTCCACCAAAATTGCAATACAAATAAATTGTAAATTAGGAGGGATCCCTTGGACCATCGCAAATCCACTGAAAGGACTAATGGTTGTCGGTTACGATGTCTGCCATGATGCTTCCAGAAAAGACATGTCATACGGAGCAATGGTTGCATCCTTAAACCCTTCCCTCTCAAGGTACTATTCATCTGTAACCCCACATTCTCATGGGGAAGAGTTGTCAAATGATTTGGCTATAAACCTTGTAAAAGCATTGATTCGCTACAAAACATACAATGAGGGGAATTTCCCTTCGATGATAATTCTTTACAGAGATGGCGTCGGTGAAGGTCAGATCCCGTTTGTGTACAACCACGAAGTGCGCATCATAAAAGAAAGGCTATCTGAAGTTTATAAGGGGAAACCTCCCAAATTGGGATTTGTGATTGTGACGAAAAGGCTCAACACGAGGCTGTTTTTGAATGGGGCAAATGCTCCTCCAGGAAGTGTCGCGGACAACTGTATCACATCTCCTGAACGATACGACTTTTTCCTTGTCTCCCA
The DNA here is from genome assembly GCA_930367205.1 of Acanthosoma haemorrhoidale. Lineage (NCBI taxonomy): Eukaryota > Metazoa > Arthropoda > Insecta > Hemiptera > Acanthosomatidae > Acanthosoma > Acanthosoma haemorrhoidale. The sequence continues at coordinate 3,728,575 of OV884012.1, forward strand.
GTCGGTCCGTCAGGGTACGGTCAGCCCCACATCGTACAATGTCATCGACGACTCTACAGGACTCGACGCAGATAAAATGCAACGCCTTGCATTTAAAATGACGCACTTATACTATAATTGGAGCGGAACCGTAAGGGTGCCTGCACCGTGTCAGTATGCCCACAAATTGGCATTTCTTGTGAGTCAGTGCTTACATAGACCACCAAACCCTGACTTGGATGACCTCCTGTACTTCTTGTAGCAAAGCAGTAACTTCACAAAATGTAACTATTTATTCATTTTAATTATACACAATGTTTTAAATCATGAAAATGAAGGTGGCTGATGATCTGTGATCATTTGCCAGGGATGGAAATTTGATCTCAATTGTTTTTTTTTCTTCTGAAATTCTATTTACTTTAATCTATATATAAAAAAGTTACTTAAGCGTTATTATATTGTACTGGCAAAATTATTTTAATGTTATAATCATTATAAATTGTGTTAATTTTTACTTTTTCAAATGTGTAATGTTGTCATTTTAATGTCAAAGATAGTTTTATTTTTGAAAATTCAATTCTGTTCTATTAGTGACTCACGACAGTAAGACAACTCATTAAAAATGAATATATCCTATTAGTGATAAAAAATTCTTTAAGCAACTTTTTATTAAATTTAAAAGTTTGTTATTCAAATATTGAAACCTTTTATAAACCACATATTATCAATAGTGGTACTATTTATTAATTCTCAATTATTAGCGATTGTACTCATTTCATATATAATTTTTTTTTATAACTGTTTTAAAGCGATTTGTGTAATTATGTATTTTTGGGGAAATGTTTTCATGTTAATGTATTTTTAAAATTAACTCCATTTTTATGATAATTTTTAACTTTGTTTTCTTAAAGCTAACTAACTATTAGTTATTTATGTTTTAAAATGACGTTGCCTCATAATTTAAATATGTTTTTATTAACAATAAGATACTCGTCAGCTTTTTGTTTTTTGTCTTATTAAGTTATTCGTGAGATATAACTCTTTTTTTTCATGAATAAATTTTGTATTAATATTTCACATATTTTTTTCCCCTGATCCTATCATCGTATTTCCTTCTTAAAAAATTGTATGGTCAAAATCATTATGTTTTCAAACCATCTGTGCGAGTTCCGGTCTTGGTAAGTCTCCTTAAACAGGCCCTACTTGTTACAAGGAACAAATACCGTAATAAAAGTCATAAAACAAGATTAAGTGTAATTAATTAAGACAAGTACAGTTATTTGTATAATAGAAAATAATTTATTTTACAAATTCACTACGATATTAATTTGCACTTAAGGTTGTTTTTTAGGTAAGCCTATCATTATTTTGATTGGTCAAAATTATCTAATGGAGGTGACAATCCGATAAGTACAACAAAAAGGTTTAACAAGTTATAAACAACTTTCTCTGCCCTAATGATGGCAGAACATGCGAAACGTTCGCTTTTAAATGAAGATCAGAAGTTTACTTAACACTTAGGTGATTATGACACGTAGATAGAGTTAGATGAATTTTTAAATATATGGTATATTAAAACATGTTCTTTTTTATCAATATTTTTGTTGGTTTGGTCTTATAATGAATTAAAAAGTTCCGCAAATGATAAATTGGCTCAATTTAAAGACCTGGCTTTTCAGGTAATTGATAAATTTCTTTGCCTCATGATTTACTGAAAATTGTTCTACTAAGTAATGTTTCATGTGAAGGTGTACTTAATAAATTGTATTTCGTAAACGTAACTCATATTTAAGTTATAATTTCAGTGTTTATTCCACTTTTGATTTATGAAAATGTTTTAATTTTTTTTTTTTGCTGTTGTTTTAAGTAATTTTTTTGAATTGTTCTGAGGTTTCATATGGAAGAGGTGATAGTAAGAACTTTGTAAATATCAATTTATCATAAATTTGTAATACAGCAGCTATGAAATCGACTGGGAAAATAAATTATAAAATTCTTATTGGTAGTAACTTTAGTTTTTCTGCCTGAAACAGTTCTGCTGTAGCTTAGATATTGTTTTCAAATCTCCTCATCTTTTATACAAGTATCTATTAATGCTATTACGTTTAGAAGCTACGGAAGAGCTTGTAACTATTCACTATTTTAAACTGATCTTATATTGTGCTTTATTTAGTTATTTGTAATATTTTACTCTACTGTTTGTATTTTTTTTTATAAATGAATTAGTTATTCGTTTTAATATTTCAGATTACTTCTTTTGTCCTCAATCCTATCCGATTTATAGCTAATTTTCGGTCAAAATTAAGACATCGCTGTTAAGTTACTTACTATTTGATGACTAAATATTTATTAAGTTTACTTTCTATAGCAATTAATTCATAAACTTTTTAAAGTAATATAAGTTCTCGTTCCTGATTGTTATAGTGCGTTTTTTTTTAATCATGGTTGTGATATTTTCTATTCATGAATTTCCAATGGAAACCAATGAATTCCCTCAACAATAACACAAAGGTGCTAATATACAATTATTTTTTTTCAGATGTTTATAAACAAATTATCAATAAAAAAATACTTATTGTTGAAATAAATATATTTTAAACTATTTTGTACACTTTTTTGGTTATTTTAGAATGTAGAAATCAAAATCAAGTAAAAGAACATTTTTTATTAAGTTTTAAACATTTATCTAATTAAATCCTTCTTTTTTTTAACAGCAAAGATTATAATGTGACTCACTTTGGCTACAATACTAAAATAAAATGTGTGTGAAACAATATTTTGAAAGCTAAATGACAACTTATTGTTTGCTAAAAGAAATAATGTCACATCCCGTTCGATTCAAACAGGAAAAAATGAATCACTAATAATTACTCATTTAGTTTTCATTGAGAATATTGTGAATGTAACAATCAGACCATACAACAATTTTATGATCTCCGAACAAAGTCGTTTTGCTCTTGTTACAGAATTCGTTACACCTTTTCTGTCCTGTGAATCAGGAAAACCACATCTCTTCTTATTTCGTTTCTCTCTCGGCAATGTGAGTTTGTAGTTGATTGCTAATTTGGTTCTTTTCCTAACAGCTCACTAATAATTACAATAATTGGAAGGTACTGATATTTTTTATATTCTTTCCAACAAAGCCTTAGTTGAATTATAAGCAAGGTTCCGTTGAAAGGTCGAACGTGCACATTCCCTCAATATGACTCCCTATATTTAAGAAACGCTGTAATATTTGGAACAGTTCATTTGAAAATCATTCCTCTCTAGTTGACGAGAAACCCGGTGACAACATTGTTGTAATATTGCCCGTCTTCATAATTGAATCATGCCCTCACCAGTGGAAAATATGAAAACCAGAAAGAAAAAATAAGGTAGTCAAAAAATAGGAAAACTGTTAATGCTAACAATAAAAGGTTTATCGTTAACGACAAAGTTTACTGTTACAATTTTTTTTCTATCTCAATTTTCCCTCCTGATCACTGAAGAGAGGGGTACCAAGCAAAGAGTGTGGATAGTAAAGAACAACTTTTTCCCACAAGGGTCGTATCCAACGCACTTACATCAGTTAAATAAATTACAATTTTAAACTGTTCTGAGAATATCATTAGTAGAAAAATAAGAAAAAACAAAATTTGAAGACATATATTATTACGTTCTTAGAATAGATATGGTAATTTTATTTTTAACTTTAAATTTATTTTATTACTTTTTATTATTAGGTTCTATTAACAAAAATAATTCTGGCAAAAAGATGAATTTAATTACAAATAAAAAAAATAAACTTATATTAATTCGATTCCTTTTCTTCTTTGATTCTCTTCATTCTTTAAACAAAATTAATACTTCTGCTCTTCTTGCTATTTCTCTTCCGTTCTGCTTTAAGTCAATAACCACTAACCAACAAAGTTTTTAAGTTTTTCTTACTCACAATCTCAAGCTAATTACATGAATTACGGGCTGATCCCAAAACTAGATGAGTAAAATGCTCTCTGTGTTTTCATTATCACAACAACAACTATACTACCTTTTGTTTTTTCCTCCACTCTCAATTGTTTTTGTTTGCCTTCTTGATTCAAGGTTGGATTAAATATTTATATACAAACTCCACAATATCTAATATCACAACAATATAAATAAAACACACTTATAATAAAAGCTTAAATATAAAATACTCCACTCTTTTATGGTTGTAGTTTCTAAAACACAGACTGTCTCAAAAGTAATTTAAAATAGTAGTTAACTGTTGTTCATAAGGACTATAGTAACTTATAAAACCTAATGTTATATTTGAAACGTAGACTCGGGTTATTGTAATATCTGAATATCCACGCAACTGTATTGCTGGGGTTCTAGGTCACGCTTACAGTGAATTTTGCACAATTCGCGTAGCACAAGTACTAAGTAAGCATGAAGACTTATGAAAAAATAACCATACTTTTTATTTCTTAAATTAATTTTTTTCAGATTTCCTACCTTGTTGCTCCGTGTCAGCTCTTCTTTTAATAAATAGAATACTTTCACTTTTGCTTCAATTTCCGCTTATTGCAACGTAAAAAGATTTTTTCTATTACAATGGTTAGTTGATTTTATTTTATTCTAAACATTTACTACATCACCCTGGCTGTCCATCTGAAAAAACAGCTCGAAATTGCGTAATTAACCATTATAGTCTTAACATCAAGTTTTCACGCAGACTCTCCCGGAAGAAAGGTCATAATTATAGTACCGATTCAAATGAACTCTCAATAAGCAACTAAGGAAAATGAAATAACAATTTTTATTTGACAATAATGAAAAAATCATGTTTTCTTTTTTGTACTTATTCATTCTTCATGTGACGAATTTCCTCCGCTAAAACTTATTTTCAAGCAATGTATTTATTTCTTAGCCTTTGAAATAAATTCTAACCCTCGGAGGTGACCACTACACAACATATTCATGCCAAAGGCATTTTTCAAACTCGGTGAGAAATGTTACAAATAAATAGCATTTTTTTAGCAATTGATTAATGAAATTCAGCTGATTTAAAAGTCAGGTTATATAATCGAGGGAAAAAAAACACAAAACAATAAGTTAAATATACTTGAAAATTTTTATTATTTTTTTAAAATACATTCACTGGATAAAATTAAAATAGACAAAGAAAAAAAATTTTTTTTGTTGAAGTAAAAAAAATTCAGCCCTTTATTTATTTTTTGTAATTTGAATTTTAAAGAAACAAGTTCTACTTATACGAAATAAATACTATAAAATTCTACATACAATCGAGGAAGCCAGTACACCCCTCAAATAGTTTAAATTTATTTAACATTGAATATAATCCAAAGAAAGTAACAATTATTTAAATACTACTGTCCACAAGTATACAATATTATTAGTTTCGGTATAACTAAATTGGACCGAATCTGCGTTTTATTTTGTTTTAGTAATACGGTTTTAATAATTATTTCAAAAAATAACTTGGTTTTTATAGATACCTAACTAATAAAAGAATTAGGTAATGTTAAAATTACCTTCTCATGAATAAGCAAGCTTTGAAGATTTCTATCACTTAACTTATCCTACAGATTTAAATAAATACATAAATACCTCAAAGGTAGACACTGAAAAATATATCACAGAGTGTCCGCAATTCTTAATTAATGCATATCACTCACTACGTCGGAGACTAATTTAAGCTCTTATAAAATTAACTGTCATCACAATTTAATTACATGTTTCATAATATCACAAATGACGCAATGGGTATGCTACATTACAAGGCGTATGACATGGATATGATGAAACTACTCGGGACTTCATTAGATTCGTCTAGGAGCAATATCTCGTCGTCGAAGAAGAACTTTGTACCTTTGCCTGAGGAGTCAGTGAACGTACATATAGGATATTGTCCACCGATGAAACTTACATTAATAGTATACTTGACGTTGGGCTCGAACCATACCGGCATGTGGAGGTCAACGTGTTGGGTGTTGTTGAATCTAACTTTGTTCTCGTAGTCTGTTTTATGCAGAACTTTCCCATCGTGATCTTTGATGAAAACAACGAGCCGCTCCCTGTAGGAGGAGTTAGTCGCAGGAGTCCTCACGTAGTCCGTGATCTGAGCGAGGCGTGTGAACACATCAAAGCCGGTAACAAGGACCCTAGAGGAAGAGCGGACGACCGACACCACCTCCCCCCTGTTCACCCAGATCTGGCTGCGGCTGGAGAGAAGATCCCTCGAAGAACGCCACACCACTGGAGTCATCGACTTCCTCCATTCCTTCATGCTGCAGAAGCCTTCTGGCACCAGGCACTCTCGAAAGGCCAGCAGTTCCTGTTCAGTCAGGATACCTGCAGCTTCCGATGTGAAGCGCTCATCTGGGGTCATTGTCAGAAAGCGCAATTTGCTAAGGGCTCCTACCTCCTCAAGTAGCCTCCTCTTGGCCTGAGGAGTGTCCTCAAGTCCTTTACCCTTCAGTTCCTTCCTCGCCCAGTCCAAGACCATGGACCAGATTTCTCCCTCGCTCATGTTCATCGAATCCTCTTCCAGCAGCCGGCACAGGGTTCCTGGGCTCAAGTTGTCAGTTTCACTTTTCCATACTTCGTAGTGATAGAGACTCATAATCTGAAATGAAATAAATTATATAAAATAAAATTCATACAACAATAAAAAAGATAATATTAAATAAAATTTAAGAAATGGTACATCTAAGCTAAAATATAATTCATTCACCAAGGCAAAGTATGATTAATTTTATATATATTTGTAGGTTGTTGCTATGAAGAGAAAACAAGTACTTCACACCTCGCCACAAATTTTTTTTCTAAAATGCCAAGCTCTTAAAATCAAATCCAGCAAATGTGAAACAAATAAATAATAAAATATAAGTTAATAACGAACATATTTAAAATAGAAAAGGGATGTTACCATCACAGGTTTCGACCTCTGACCAGCAACTAAAATAAATAATCACTCAGAGGACATACTACTGCGCAGCTGTTTATTTGTTTCAGATAATTTTCTCTATGCTCAGCAAACGAAATTTTTAAAATACCAACTTTCATTCTTTGTCCTGGGTATGGAGAAAGATACACTGGGGCCAGCATTTATATACCCTTCATCAGTAACATACTTGAAAAACTCTCGAGTCCTGGGTATGAAGGTGCTCATTTTCTCTTTTCAGCATAACTGTTTTATCTTTTTTTTTTGACTAACCTTTAATTCGAAAAAGCTCGGCTTTTATGAAAAAATAAATTGAGGGGGATACAAGAAATTCTTGTTTTAATTGCACAGCTGGATGTACATCTTTTATAGTATAAGGTACCTTGATGCACGGCAAGAGGAGCTCCTCTTCGTCCAGCTCTTCTGCGATGTAGAGGATGTCCCAGAGAGTCTTGATGAAGGTGTGCTGCCCCAGGAAGAGCACACAGTTTATGGCCAGCGGCTTAACCAGGTACTTCTTAGCAACGTACAATAGCTCTCCGGCCTCTTCCACGGTCTCTAGGTTGAACTCGTCAGAGTAAATGTACCTGGGCGCACAAGAGCAGGAAATTGTTCACCGAACTCATTAAGTACCAAAACAATTAATACCACAAAACGAGTGTTATGACTTACGACAAAAACATCCGAAAGGTGTGCGGTTCGATATCAGGCAATTTAATCACCTGATTCTTCTCGTCCGCTAACGGCCCGTAGAACAGTGCTTCGAAAACAGGCGAAGTTACAGCCAAAATGAGTTTGTGTCCATGTATAACCTATACAAAATAAACGCTCATAGGTCATAAAATAATTATAAACAGCTTAATAATTCTATGAAATTGAAAATACTAGTAAATATAATGTACATTGACTGTTCGTGATAAAGTAATTAATAAACAATAAATATTTCTTTATTTAAAACTTCACAAGTTAGAAGTCCATGGCAATGAAGGAGTGCCCTCCACACTCTCGGAATACATAATTCCCCTTATCCTTCACTAAAATACAACAGCTAAAAATGAATTGTTTTATTATTTATAGTATACAGTAATAAATTGATATGATTTAAAGCTCGTTAAGTCGATTATATTTATAAACAATTTTAAACTTTGTTGGAACCCGAGATTCAATAAATCATAACTAGAGAAGGGGTTGTATAAATCTCACAATAACTGTAAGTCACATCGAAGACAGAAAATATTATATCACATCTACTGTCATTATATAACACCTTACTGTTCATTTAGCCTCTATGGAGAATATATGTCGTTAATAATAATATAACTAAAATATAATATTGGTGATATATCTGTGACTTCAGGGAATAAGCGGGAATTAACCTCAAAATAAGATAAGTGAAAACAGATGAATCGGTAGGCTTTGTTCACGCCATGAAGAAATGGGTATAATTGATTAACTGAGTGCATTTGGCCCTTTTAAAGCAGTAAAACAAAAGTACTATAATAGTTTATTAATATTCGGGTTCATTAAAGTTGAAAAAAAAACATTGCCCTGAAAATGACCTACTTAATACGCTGATCATGTAAGAGGTCAAGACCTTATCAAGATGTAAGAATGGCATAGTTGGCGCACAGGGTCTAGGATAGGTCTACCGTAGGCTTTTATTTTGCGACATTTACTTTGATTTTCTCGCCTGTATGAAACACCTTTGGGGAAACCAGTAATCGAGAGTTACTAACAAAATAAGTGGGCAAGTGAGTGACACTCGTTGAGCCTTAACATGACAATGTAGAGTTGTTGAAAGCACTTGTTGATGAAGTATATTTATTGAGATGGCTGGGCAGCAGTTTTTCAACCGTCACCTATACAATTACCTCTTCTAATCAGCACCAAATTAACTGAAGAAAATAAATAGTAATGTGGTCGAGGAACAACACTAAACTAACGATAAACAATATTAGCCTGAACAGAAATAAATATTCCCCGCCATTCACAATTTTTTTTCTCTATAACCAATAATTATAAATTTAATTTAAAGATAAATAGTTGTTTTAATACAAATTTGAAGTTAAATCGTTTACAACTACTTAGCCTTAAACAATATACTTTAATGATTATACAAAAATTATTACTAACAGTTATTATTATAAGATGATAAATGTCATCCCGAAGATGTCTGATATTGATAATAAAAAATGCTGATAAAATCATGTCAAATAAAATAAATAGTAATGGGGTCGAGGAACAAGACTACACTAACAATAAACAATATTAGCCAGAACAGAAATAAAAATTTCTTGCCAGTCACAATTTTTTTTCTCTATAAACAATAATTATAAATTTAATAATTTAAAGATAAATAGTTGTTTTAATACAAATTTGAAGTTAAATTGTTTACAACTACTTAGCCTTAAACAATATATTTTAATGATTATAAAAAAATTATTACTAACAGTTATTATTATAAGATGATAAATGTCATCCCGAAGATGTCTGATATTGATGATAAAAAATGCTGATAAAATCATGTCAAAGAAAATAAATAGTAATGGGGTCGAGGAACAAGACTACACTAACAATAAACAATATTAACCAGAACAGAAACAAAAATTTCTTGCCAGTCACAATTTTTTTTCTCTATAAACAATAATTATAAATTTAATAATTTAAAGATAAATAGTTGTTTTAATACAAATTTGAAGTTACATTGTTTACAACTACTTAGCCTTAAACAATATATTTTAATGATTATAAAAAAATTATTACTAACAGTTATTATTATAAGATGATAAATGTCATCCCGAAGATGTCTGATATTGATAATAAAAAATGCTGATAAAATCATGTCAATAAAAAAAAAAAAAAAAAAAAATGACGTTTGATTATCTAACAGAAAACTGACAATACCGTTAATTACAAAAAAATTAGTTCAGTTCAGAGTTCAACTTTTTCATTCATATTGAAGTGTTGATAAAGTTTTGGGTCAAGAGCTTTTAACACCTCAATGGGATACATAGCTTCATTATTATTACTAAGAAACAAAATATATTATTTCAATTTAGGATCAATAACAGTGCTCAGTGAAATTTGGATCTACTTTCAAAAAAAAACTTTGCTGCTAAATATAATGTAAAGGCGGATCTATTCGTTGAAAGACATAGAAAAACAAGCAAAATGAAAATTTGTATTTTTAATTAATTTATATATTATTTAAAGCATAAAGAAAATGTTATTTAAAGCAGTTTGTCTGTTTAGCTTGAGGTATTGTGTAATTGTACCTGCCTAAAATGACAGCAGTTCCAAGGTCAAATGTCATGTATATAAATAAATATACCTAAATGAATAAGACAAACCTCAACTTTTTCAGTGCCGACACAGAAAGCACAGTCCGTCCATTGCGACAAATTTAACAGTTGCTTAAACCTCTGCTGTACGCAGTTCTTCGACAGTTGCCATCCCTCGTTTTTCCTCCCTTGGAGCTCCATCTGAAATGACAGGACAATTAATAAGTAAGGGGCATGTAAGTAATTATCAACGGGGCTAATTATATGAACTGACACTGTTAGGCAAAGCGAAGGGGTTTGTTCTAAACTGAAGGAAGACCTTGCCAATGAAGCCAAACAACTCTGCCTAATTTAAATCTAATTGGAGGCAGCCTTGTCTTCTTCTTATTTATCTATTTTTTTCCATTGGTCTTGGTGAATAGGGTCTTGGAAAATGAGATATGGATCTACAAACACTGCTATGAAGTTAGGTATAGTTAGGGGTACTTACTTTTAAAGGATTTGTACTAAATCAAGGAGACGGACTTCATTTTTGTACTTGTAGAGGACTAGATGAGACGAGAGCTCGACTGCCAATGTTTATTCAAATAACCTTGACTGTGAGCATCTCCGATACACTTTGACAGGATTGGTCGGTTGAGCCTCGACTCGATCAGGTCCGCCAATCGATCTATCGTTATTTTTAATCAAATCGATCATTTTGTCAGTAAACGTGAACAATTTGACATCGGGATTATATTATTATACTAATATTATTATATTAAAATATTTTAAAACGCTACATTTAAAAAAAAACGATCGACAGGATAAAAAATATTCATACATGGATACTGCGTAACGGTTGCCGAATCTCTCAACAGATGGCGGCAGGCCGAATTGTTTGTTTATATTATTTTTTTTTATAAAAATGGAGGTGAACGCCCGAGTTCTAGTTTATTTGTATGGTAATTGAGAGCTGGGCAGTTCTTGAGATTGTCTTACAGCCGCTTCATCCAGTACAATATTCTTCACGGAGGTTTAAACCAGAACCAGCGTCTGCGAATTGAAAAGTTGATTTATTTTTTTTTTAATCCACCATTCTCAGAAGTATGATACGTCTCAGGTGGTTTTCCCTTTTTGCGCTCTGAACTGGTTTACGATTGTAGTTCTTTACAGACGCCACGACTTCTAAGAATCCTCGATAATTCCGGACTCGGTTTTTATTCTATATTCTAGTTGAATTAGTATGCACATAATTCAGCGTTGCACAATGTTATGAAGAATCGTCCTTGAACGTCATACTCTAAATCAATTACGAGATACACAATTCTATATTGTACCTTTCCAACGCTAAGTTTTAAAAAAATTTTAATTCAAAACCACTTGAAGCCGAATTAATCTTTGAAAAAGTGTATCGTTAGTTACATAATGCTAAGAATATTATGATGCTTATATTATATATAATGCTAAAAGTAGAAGGGGCTTGAGCAGAATTGTATACCTGTCTCGTGACTTGATTGAAGCCACTGATGGTTCCTGTTATTTTTAAGTAAGCAACCGGATCCCTCCAAGACCTCCCTACTTCCCAGAACTATCCTTTTCTTATACATATATGTCTCAGCTTTAGCCCCAGACCCCACTCGTCCCTAGACATTCCACCCAGTATGTAGTAAGGTAACTCTTAATATTTGTATATACCAGTGTTTTGATTGTACTTCATAATAAAGCTTTTCATTCTTTTCTTTTAAAAGATTCTCCTCTATAAAGATTATTTAACTGTTCATATTTCATGCGCACCTCATGCAAATAAACAAAAATTCACCTTCATTCCACTTACATTTCTTGGTTGTCATTTTAAAAGTAGTATAAGTCAGAAATTTTAGAAACAGAAAATTACAAATACTCTCTTAAAATATCGAACATTTTACAAATTCTGTTACTAATAACAATTAATTGTTAGATAATCATTGAGCTCAAGTAAAGCGTTATTTAAACAAAGAATAGGATCGATAAAAAATGAAAAATGACTACTGAAAAATTTCCGTTTATGACGCTTTTTAAGGTGAATTTTTGTGGCCTTCCATTGGACCAAAAACATTTAAACAATTATTCACACTTAATTTATCATAAAAACTTAACTGCCAACGGTCAAGAAAACAGTAAGCAGTGTAAAAATCGTTTATTTTATTTATTTTCAAAAACTGAAAATTCTATTTCATTAGACGAATGGATTCCAAGGAACCAGGAAGAGTAACAAAAAAAAAACAATCTATAAGACGTTGAACCTAATGTTTTAAAAGTAAACAAATTATTATCAATACAATCTTAAACTTAAGTTAGTTTATTACTTGCTTAATTCCCTTGAAGAGAATTCAAAAGTTTTAGAGATACTCAACCTTTGTAGATTAATTCAAAGAAAAAAAATATGTCATCCTGTATATAAATATTATCATATATTTTTTAAGTTAAAATAAATGTTAAAAACCGTTGTTAATTTCTTATCTTTTAAACAGTGAGTTCGACTTTTTTTTTTTTTTTTATTCGTCGATTACGATTCCAACTGATCGAGATGTGTTTTTTGACAATGAAAAAAAAAACAAAGAGGTTTTTGATAATGAAAAATACAAAGAGGTTTTTCTTAATGGTTTAATAATTTGTCGACAACGGCCCGGAAGATCTGGAGGCACCGCGTCATTTATTTCAATGTTTATTTACATAAAAAAAATAAAATAATTAAATACAATCTAGTTCGTTATTTGGTAAAAACATTATTGCGGAAATGCTTAAAATGGAAGACCTGGGCTACCAGGTAAGACAGACCACCGTAATTTCCGATGTTTCTTTTTATTTACACAATGGAGTGAACAGGTTATGAGGGTAATGAACCCACCACAGTTGCAAGAGGCTGTTTTTGAGATGATGAAGTCGTGAGCACCGGTTTTTTTTTCCCCGTACGAAGAAATTATCTCTTGCCTTTTAGAGTGAGTTTGCGGTAACAGACATGTTATACCTTGTCCGTACGGCATCTTGTCAAGTCAATTTAATGAAATTATTCTGGCATAGATTTATCTATTTTGTTACTGGCGTTTCTCTTTAATGAATAATAATTAAAGTTTAGTAGAACAGTTATAAATTATATATATATTTACTAGGGTATTTTTGGGAATAGGGACCCCACTGATATCTAGCATTGTTTTGGTTATTTTGCCACCTTCTAAGTGAACCTTGGTACCTGATAATATTTCAGTTTAGTTTTGTCATTCTGAAGGGAAACATCATGGCGTTATTTGATTTAGCTTGCTGAAGTAGATACGAAAGAAAAAGCTGTTTTGTTTCTTCAATCTAAGGGGGCATTCATTGCATAGTGAAAAAATGTGTACTAATGGCCATCAAATGAAACTTTATCTAAATATCGGAGGGCCAGGGAAAACAGTTGAGATAGACGAATCGAGTTTTTTCTCGTCGTAAAAATCACGTCGGTAGAATTTATCCTAATCAATGTGTCTTCGAAGGTGTTTGTCGGGAAGCAATGCTTCATGTATTGCGTGCCAGACCGTACATCGGAAACACTGCTGAAAGCAATATCAGAATGTATTCAGCCCGGTACAACCATTATATCTGACATGTGGGCACCCTACACCCGCATTATCAACATACCAGGAATGAATTACCAGCATTGTACTACACAACGAATTGAATCGTTATAACGTGAATCGTTAAGGCAAGAAAAAAAAAGAACATGGTTTCAAGAAGTTTGATAGACTCATATTTTTATGACGCAACAGAAATAGCGGTAATAATTTGTTCAATCAATTAATAAATGACATTGTAAATTTTTGGCCCAGCAGAATAAATATGCTCAAACATTAAAACATCTTTTACTAAACACTTTCCCCGAACCTTTCATTTACAGATAATAGACTAGAGAAATGATTAAAAACAATCAGGGGTCCCTATTCCCGAAAAGGACCCTATTTACTATTGACAAAAAACAGAACTTTGAACTCATAACACATATAATAACTTCCAGGAACAATTTCACATGAGCTGTTCTAAATGTCTAGGAAAGACACATCGTGACACGATGATCGTGTGATAGTAGTAAGTATTCGTTTTATATAATTGTTAAAAATAAGTTTATAAGACTAATTAAGTGAAGGATGAATAGTAAATAAAGATATTTTTCAGAAGTATATTGTGCGCAATTTTTTTAAATTATTAGGTTTTCTTCGAGTTTATTTATGGACTACTTTTCAACATATGTTTGTCTGCATCCGGCTATGATGACGACACAATACAATGTTAAGAATCAAACATTATTGGTAATAATCATGTATCGATGTATCGTATATTATGGTATCGATTTCCCATTGGCAGAAATGAACTGTATTTTATTTTGCTGGCATATTTTATATAATTTTTTTTCGTACTTCCTTCCTTATTATTGTAGCTAAGCCAAAAATTAATGAGAATTCGCCCAAGTTTTGAATACAAGTTTAATTAATTTCGGATTCATTGAATAATTGTCAAATGAGCTCTCTCGTAGAAAATAGTACTCTCAAGACAGGCCAAAAAATACGGTTTTTAAAGATTTTTTTCTCTGTGTGTTTGTGTGTTGTTTTTTTTTACAAAACGAATGATTAAATCAAGATTTTTTATTAGTCACAGTCCGGTGAAAGAAACGGGTCGTTCTAACAGAATTCGGAAAAGCTTTAACGAAACCAAAACAGGTTATGTTTATTCAACATTATCCCTTCCTTTTTCTGTTTTTATTCTTTCTGATTTGAATTTAGGTTAAACGCTTAAGAACAGGCGTCTCTTCCTGGTTATTATTTATTATTCGGGAAAGGATCAAGGGTTTTCTCAAGAGGTTTTTTTGTTTTTTTTTGTAACAATAGATATCTAAATTTTAATAACTTTAGCGTATAAAATAAATAATACCGGGTTGATCTTATATAGAATACAATTTAATTTTCTGTAAGTTATAAGCACACACATACACAACAAAAAAAATGTATATTTTTTATTCGCAATTAACAAATAATTGAGATGATAGTATCATTTACATGTTGGTACTGTTCGAATAAACAATATTTATTGGAATTATTCCAATAACAAATAATTTATTCGGGGGCTTCTGAGAATTTTTATTTTTTATAAAATAATAATAATTATTATTATTAAAAGTAGAATAATATTCAGCTTTTATATAGTTTCTTCGGAAAGCAGAAAACTTTCTTTATGATAAATATTGGAGTCACACTGTACATAGTTGTTTAGAACTCAAGTAGTTCCAACTTAAAATTAATTGTTGATTTTTTTTAAAGAATTAATTACAAGACACCAGATTATTTACTGTGACTAAGTTTAATTTATATAAAATGTATTTATTAATTTATCCTTTGTATTATGTAAGGCATTCGTCCAAACCTCTCCTTGAAAATTTTATCAAATAACGAATAAAAGACAAGAAATAAATGAGCAAATAACTAAAATTAACGAATAAAAAGTTATTATTAAGTTATATTTTAATAAATAACAGATTTTGGTAACGTAAAAAACGACTGAAATAAACTTTTATTGTCATTATGTCGGATATCTTTAGATAGATTCTTGGGAAAATATATATCCAGGAAAGTAGTTAATTTATTTGTTTATGTATGTGATATATGTTGTTATTTATTTTTTTTTTGTTTTATTTCTTTTAAAGAATTAATTACAAGATATTAGATTATTTACTGTGACAAAGTTTAATTTATATAAAATGTATTAATTAATTTATCCTTTGTTTTCTGTAAAGTATTGATCCAAACCTCTCCTTGAAAATTGTATCAAATAACGAATATGAGATAAGAAATAAATGAGCAAATAAAAACAAATAACTAAAATTAACGAATAAAAAGTTATTAGTAAGTTATATTCTAATAAATAGCAGATTTTGGTAACGTAAAAAACGACTGAAGTACACTTTTATTGACAGTTTTATTGCCATTATGCAATTATTTATAGTACATTTTCTTCATTCTAGTTACTGATGACCGACTCCTCTTTTCCCTAGAGTTTTATTGTATATCTTTATATAGATTTTTGGAAAAATATATATTCAGGTAAGTAGTTAATTTATTTGTTTATGTATGCGAAAGATGTTGTTATTTTACATGTATATTTACGACAGAAAATAACATTGAGCCTCGTACAACCTGTTTTCAACGATCGAACAAACGATCTTCCCCGAATCGCAGGTTTTCCTCGTGTTCCAGGAACGAAGCAAGGGAGCATTTCTCACACTCCTTCAGCTTTCAAGAATGCAATGGAAAAAAATAAATGTTTACCTGTCATAATACTTTGCATGGCATCGAATTATAATTAATAATACTTGTTGTGGATTTAGTTACAACTATAATAATAATAAACAAAAAAAAATGCTGGATGTAAGTTAGTTTTAAGTTTGATCAAAAAGGCGAGCCCCTTCAATCCAGTCATGTATAATGAATATCATTGTTTATTCCATCATATAATTTTTATAAAATAACAAAACCTGTATATAATGTAGCGACGCTACAAGAAATACAAAAATAATTTGTAAATAGATTCGCCTGAGGATCTATAATTGTATAGAATAACTTGTAAATTTAAAGGGGCATGAAGAAAAAAATGCTGGAGCAAGTATGCTTGACCGTCAGTACTATTTTTTAAATTATTAAAATAGAAATTTCTGTATAATTTTTGGGGTTTTCCTTCATATATTTATAGCCACTTACCAGTGAAAACGTTCAATAATAATTAAAAAAAGAATTGAGAGCCGAAAAAATTACTAAGTTCACCACTTTTTTTTTGTAGGGCAGTATAGATATACATAGATATATTATTAAATTGTAACAAATTTTAAATAAAAATGTTCCACTCTATCCGAAAATTTTAGAACTAGAAAATATATTTGATATCTCAACAATTTCCAAGGGTTTGGTTAAAATAGCAATCAATGCGTATCCAATCCTTCCAATCAGAAGTCCTGAAAACAACAGTAAATGCCCCTTATTACTTAGCCAACAAAACCTTTCATAACGATCTTGATATACCTTACATTCTTGAACTCATCCCTTCCAAGTTCATAAAATTCCATAGTAACCTATCCAACCACCCTAATCCCCTAGCACAGTCATTACACTGCACCACTCATCCCTATAATCCTCCTCAGGGACTAAAACGGCAGTGGCTACGTGATCAGCTCTAAATACATAATAGTGGGAGTCCTGGCAATGGCCAGTTTCTCCAATCATGTCCTGAGCGTCTGTGGCTCTCGCGCTCTTGGTCAGCATCCCCTGGCTCGTATCCAGTGACGCGGGTGACGGAGGAGCGTGGAGGACTTCCCTGACTCCGCTTCCTCTTTCGTATGCGAGGGAGGCGACAACCACTATACTATAATGACACAGTTAAAAAACATTAAATATTATTCGATCAAAAATATCTCGAAGTTTTTTTTCACTCGTGGATGAAAATTACTCATAAGAAAATTTTCACAAATTTGAATGCAATACTGTTACAATTTCAAATTTGTATTGCGTTTTTAAATTATAAACTAAAAACATCGCTGGAATCGTAATTATTAATTTAATTTCTTTCTCTTGATTAGAAAACTAGAGGAAGGGATCCCCCAATTGTAATCCTTTCGGGGGGGGGGGGGGGGGTTAGGGTTTTCGACAGTCTAACTGTATTTCCCCAATAATTAAATTTAGTTGTTATAATTGATATAAACAAATATTTTTGCTATAAAACGTTCTATCGCGATGGAACGGCAAAAAATGGGTAAGCAACTTATTTAAAATATTTCTTTTTATAATTTGATACGCTTTACAGCTATTTGAGAAAAAAAAAATTAGTGTATTTTTGATATTATACCACGGTATATTGCGTTGTCCAGGCACTAATGAAACAGGCTCTGGTACACAATGTATTTCTGGCCTCGGTTACCACGGACGGAACCCAGGGACATTCTCTTTTCAATCTTTTCGCTCGTATGTCCTCAGCTCTGAGGTCGCTGGAGACGGTTCAATTTCTGCGAGCAGAACCTGGCGATTGCAGGTTGATAGAATGCTCAAATAATTCCAAAACGTTATTTTTTATTGGCAATACATCATTTAACAATAAACTTTTCACCATTGTTCAGGCATCGACAAGGACTACAATATAGAAACAAGATATAATAAAAATTTCACGTGTTTAAAATTAACATAAAATACAAATAGTAGATTTAAAAGTTACAATATACTACATAATACAAGAATTAATATGTAATTTAGATATAATTTATTAAGTAAAAAGATCCAAATTGTATTGTCTATTATAACCTGTTTAAAATATTTTACCTTATAAGAACAGAATTGGATTGGTAACTTTACTTTAACAACAAATTGAAAAGTTATAAGATGGTGAATTTATTGAATATAAGTGCAAATTATTAAACATTTGATCTATTTACTACTTACTCGGATAATATAGAAAATATAAATGAGTGTTTTTAAGTAAAGAAACCATTATTGTGGTGGGGGAGGTCATGAAAGCTGGGTTAAAAAACGCAAGTTAAAATTAAGATCATACCATTATTGATATATCTTTATTATGATAAAATTACAATCTGCTTTATTGGGCAATAAGTAATTGTGATAAATGTCCTAATTCATAGAGTACTCACAAACAGCCCAAAGACCTCCCGAATCAACATGGTCGTCATCTCCCTCGCATGTGAAAGAAGAAGCGGAGTCTTGGGAAGTCCCCCACGCTCCTCCGCCAGTAGCGTCACCGGATCTGAGCCAGTGGAAACTGAGTAAGAGCCAGAGAGCCACAGACGCTCAGTAGATGATTGGAGAAACTGGCCATTGACTGGACCTCTTGAAACGACTATCATCTCTTCGGAGTGCCTTGAGTTCACCTACTATTTTGAACCTGCCCAGGACGCCTGCTAATCGACTACGACAGGACACATGAAACCCAGGGAGAACTACTCACAGGCACGCAGTCGGGAAGTATCCTGATACATGAATTTTACAGGTTAACGCGTTGGGCAATCCCTCTCCTTGGCAGCTGCTAAAAATTTTTACATTAATTATCCAATTATAGATTCTCATTCGAATCTATTTACACATTATTTTTTGTGTTTCCTGTTGCGTCGCTACATTATAAACAGTTTTGAATAAATTTTTTTTTTTTCTTTCAAAACCTCTTTATTGATAATATATATACAATGACAAAAATAAATAAATAAATTTGGAATTACAGTTGTCTCCTCGTGCTGCATTCGCAGATGCATATTAAGGAGTGCATAAAATATAATACTTTCAGATTGCTGTTAATAAGTCCAATACACATACACTCACTAGGTGATGAGGCTCACCTTCAGCTTGCGACCGTGGAAAACACTAACACTAAAACCTAAATCTAGAACCTAAGACTAAAGCGTTCCAGCCGCGACAGCGTCCTGCCATCGATGGGGAACGGAGCGGGGGTTATAGTGTTAAACACCGGGTTTGTCAAATATTGCAGGGAGTCGAACAATTTGATATGTCTATATAGTAGGCAGATCAAAGATCTCGTGAAGCTCACTGCACCTGTTTTGGATACAATTTTTTTTTTTTTTTTTTTTTTTTTTTTTAATTTCAAAACCTCAAACAAACAATAATACAAGTGATAATATATACAAGAAACAATCGATCTTACAAATTTCTCCTCTTCCTGCATTTAAATTTGGATAAAAATTCTTTGAAGGGACGTATATAGTCAGTCCTGGACCGTATCGGGAACCTACTCAGAGCCTTCTTCTGGCTTCCGACCAACCAGGTATGGGGGCAACTATCATGCTTCGTCTGATAGTTGACCAATCGATAGCAAGGCGTGTTTTATGATACAAAAACCACGAATTGAGAGTTTACGGATGCTCGTTGCCTATAAAACCATTTATACAAATCGATTTTGTTCTAGTGGTGGTAAATGAGTATTTATCAAACTTGTCTGCATTAATTGATGATATAGTACACAGTATTACTGAGAAGCAATGAATCATATATTGGCTGACACGAGTTATTTCACTGTCAAGAACAGGGTTGGTAAAAAAACACTAGACGAATTACCGTCGTTCGTTTATCCAAGCAGCTGATTTTCCTGAGTTATAGTAAATTTTATTTACAATCCTATTTTTTAAGACATTTTAATCGACTTATGTAATCTTCATACAAAGTGAGGATTTTGTGAACAATAAGTATTAATTAATTTATCTGCGCTCATTATTCGAGTTTATTTCCTTCGTGAAAAATAACTATTCTGTCAAATGACAAATTTGACTGCATTGAACTTTTGACCGGCCCAGTGCGAAAAGTAAAGATTGCAGCTAATTTTATCTGTAGCTATGCATCCGAAGATTTAAACTTAATATTTTCTACCCAACTAATAAATAAACTCTTTGTGATAAATATGAACATGTTTTTTTCTCACTTGAAAACCGACTTTTGTCTACCTGAATTTGGATTTCGCTGAGTGTCACTTAGATGTGAACAATTTCTGCCTCTCTGTACAATGAAGCGAGTGATTTATTGATTAAGTAAGCAGGTGTTTCCAGATCCATAAAGTGGGTAACTTCTAGACCGTGTATATGAAATTTATATAATAAAAGCAAGTTTTTTATCAATCATCCAGGGGTAATGGTCCTAAACTTTCCATTTCACGCAAAACCATGGACGAAAGAGCGAATGACTTTTTAGACAGACTACTAGTGGGTGTACAGCTCACTAGTATCAAATTATATTCCTTGCATGAAGATCATCCATTACCTTTTTTTTTTTTTGCAGATTACCAGATTAAGTCTACTTATTGGATTTTAAAGTAGAGACCCTTTACGCCAAAGCTTCTGACGTTGTAGAGAAATGTAACTACTCTCAGAGCGGCATGTTTTTGGTCGACTGAGCCAAGATATATTCTCTTTGATTTGACTTCGTTCACGACCGGCATATAACTAATTGTCGCCTTTACTTTTTATTATCTTTTTTGGCCTTGAATTTTGATCTGTCTATTGGAATATAATTATTTTATTCATAATGGACATAGCTGGTAAATTAACAATTGGATATTAAAATATTTTTTAATACAATCTACTTTATTACTCTACAGAGTATTATAAAATCAGCTAGTCACATTTACTATAATTTGTTGTTGTTTTTTTGTTTAAAGATGTGAAGGGATCTTTCGCAGTCATAAAACAAGAAATTAAGGAAGAATTTGAATGTTAGTGGCTTTGTTTTCTAAATTAACGTTTAATTATTTTATTTTCTTTGTCTTTAGGGTTCAAATTTTCAATGTACTTAATTGTCTTTGACAATTACTTTAGTCAATAAAGTTTATGATTCACGTTTTCATTAACTTACTGTGACCAACAATAAATTCTGTGATTCTGTGACACCTCGATGAGATTGAATATTCAATACCAAAGTCAATGAAGAAAAATATGACCAAATTACATTTAACTTCTATCACAAATCCTGTCTTCTCTTATCTCATTATATCTCTCTTTTTGTGGAAAAGGCTAATTGGGAACCATACACAAGACTACTTTTAAGGGCATCAAATCTCTCAAATTACTAACTTTCAAATTTGTACAACTAATCTAAATGTACTGACATGAATTGCTGTAAGCTTTCACAGTCAATCGTCAAGTGCATCCACTGTTAACATCTAAAATCCAGACAACAATAATTAGCCAAGATTATTCTTCAGCAAGAGATCTATTAATTTCATCGAACCTTATCCAATCCCCCTATATATAAGCCTCCTCGAAACAGCTATAAATTAATGATAATGGGAGTCCTAGTAATGGCTTGATAGCTTCTCCAATAATGTCCTGAATGTCAATGTCTCTCTCGCTTTGATCAGTCTCCACTGGCTCGTATGCAGGGATGCGGCTGATTGAGGAGTGTGGGTGCTCCACTGATCCTCTGCTTCTTTGTATTTTCCATGCAAGGGAGGTGATAATCTTGTGGAGTTGTTGGGCCCTTGGGTATTATATTTTTGTATATATTGCCCAGGGCAAGTAGTAATTTTATTTTAATAAATAAATGTTATTTATATAATTATGCTTAAAGATTAAAGTTTAAACAATTGAATAACCATTACAACTTAATATTATTATTGCGGCTACAGCTCACTTCTTGGAGAGACAAATCAAAATCTCCATTTCTTTCTTCAGGTAGTTAGGCTCAAACACAAATATTTTGAAAAAAAGTACTTGAGAGCTTGAGGTTGGCGGGACTTTCACAACTCTCTTTTGAATATTTAATAACTTCATTTTGGTTATTAATTTTAAGTATTATTTTCGACTGTTTAGTCGATAGTATATTTTGTTGTTTTATTTAATATATGTAAGAAATATTTGGTCGGTTAAATTAGCAATTTAGTTCTTTTTAATCTTATTCACAGGTGGCCCAATCCATTTTAAGGAAGAAGAAGAACTAATCCTAGATAATGTTAAATACGCAGAAGTATTTCTGAAGCATTGTTCAATGTGTGTACAGTACAAATAAAAATGAAATGAAAAAAAAAAACTTTATTCTGAGACGTAGGCCCCTAAGGCTAGTTTCACACTTATCCTGTTTTACATGGTGTGGTTCAAATCTGGCACAGTGAAGCCGCCTGTTTACAATTTGCTGCCTATTCTGCACACATGTGGTTCATACCAGGTTATCGTTCAGAAGAATCTAACTTGTCTAACATGTTGACTTTAGTTGCGAGTCAACATGAAGAGAATACGTTCTATTATTACTACGATGGTCCTCTATAGGCAAATAAAAAAAAGAAAAGTGAACGAATTCATTGGGTCCGTCCTCTGCTTTTGAAAAGAAAAGAGTGCTTGTCATTTTACACAATTTTTGAGGAATTAAAAAGGAATGATAAAAATTAATTGGCTTTTGAGCAAAATATCTGGAGATGGCATTTGCAATTTATCCAGTCCATTTTAAAGAAGAAGAAGAGCAAATCCTATTATTAACTGATTATTAAAACGTTTCTTAAGCGTTCATCTTAATAAGTATAGTTGTTGTGGGATCACTCACGACTGAATTTACTCCATTGATAGCAAACATTTTAATGTAACATTACTGCTATAATGAATATTTAAAAAATTTTTTAAAGGAAATTCATTTGGATATATTATTGATCCATTATTCTTATTTACAGGTAGTCCAGTCCATTTTAAAGAATAATAGGAACTAATCCTGGACAATGGTGAGATAACTAAAGCATTCCTCATTATATGAATAGTTACAATAGTTAGTTCCCGATTGCAAGGAGCTCAACTTTTATTCTATTAGTATTGCGATGTTAGACAAATTTAGTTAAAAAAAAAAAATTTCTTCCTAAAGATAAATGTGATGAAAAAAAGTGAAATACGATTGAGAAACCCATTTGAGCCTCGGCTGGAGGTAGTAAAACAGTATAAATAAAATAAAAATATGGAAAAGTTATACTAGAACATGCCCTGAAATATATATATTAATAAAATTATAATAGGTGGGGTCATAGTAAAACAAAAAGTTTATTAAAAAAAAAGAAATATAAGCTTTGTGATAATTTATTGTAATTATTTTTGCTAAAACACTGGTACTTTGAGGAGACAGATTTTGACATCACACAATTGTTTTACAAAACTAGATGCTAAACTTGACTTATTCTATAACATACCTTAACTTAATTAACGTGGACTGTAATATGCTGCAAAGCATATTAATCCAGGACATTTTATCTAAAAGTGGGGAATCTGTAGTCCAGTAGAAGGCTGATAAAAAAACATTACGAATAATCCATGGTTTTACGGAAAACAGAACTTTGTGTAAAATAGCCGCCTCCTAGATTTCTCTAAAGCATTTGGTACCATAGACCACATAGTCCTTCTTTCCTACTTAAAATAATTAACCTTCTATTCAATGGTTTCGATCATTTCTTTTCAACCGTTCGCAAGTGGTAACTATCCCTAATCGACCCCTATCTGCTTCTCTCACTCTTTCCTCGGTTGTAGCCCGAGTATTTCTCCCCTTCTTTTTAGCTATTACATAAATGAGCTCCCTAACTCTATTCACCGTTGTTTCCACCACTTTTATGGTGACGACTATCAAATCTATTTATTCTTCTCTCCTCCGATTTTTTTTAGCTGTGTTTGTCAAGATTAAGGGAGACCTAGATCGGATCAGCGCCTCAGAAAACCTGGATACACTGAGGTTAAATCCAGCGAAAACCCAGTTGATTGTCATAGGCTCCAGTTTCCTCCTCAGATCCTTTGCCGAGATTCCCGCTTTAAACCTTAATAACCTTCCCATCACTGTCAAAAACCTAGGGATAACCATTGAACAAACCCTCTTTTCGAACCATCATATCTCTCAAATTTCCCGTCCTTCAATAGGTAACCTGAAACTATTCCATCGCTCTCGCCATGTGCTCCCCCAGCCAACATCCTTGTATCCTCCCTTTGGCTATGACTGTGAGATGTATTGGTAAGTTGAAGCGAATCATGAATAGCTTCGTTGGATTTGTCTTTGGGACTCTGCAGTACTCCGATGTCTCTCACCTCTACCCCGAGTTAGGGTGGCTCTTCTCCTTCTGTACACAATATTTCCTCAATTCATTCCTTTTTCAAACCGTCGATTCGGGTGACCCCCCTTATATATACAATATTTTACAGTACAAAACCTCCCAAATCCACTCCTGGAACACAAGATCTTGTCTTCCTGACTGTTATTCTCCTGCCCACAAAACTGCAGCATACGATAAGTCGTTCCTTGCTATCCATGCTTTATCCCTACGATCGTTTAAAGCTCTCCTATTCAACACCAACTCACCATCCAAAGAGACGTTCGTTAGTCTGGAAATGATTCACTCATTTATTATTTTACATTTCCAGACTTTTATTTTTATATTAATTATTTTTATTTAATTGTTCACTATATATAGATAAATGTTGGCTGCCAGTTTGTATCTATCTTTCTTGTTTTCTTTTGTAATAATTTTAATGTTTTACTGTATAGACTTCTGCATGTTGTTGTTTTTTTTATAGGTGGATCCTATCGACTTTATTTACTAAAAATAATTATTATTTTTATTTTATAATTTTTGTTTTTTTATTATGATGTTATTGTCTTTTTATTTGCCAGATGTGAATTTGTCATCTGAACATTAATATTATTCATAGTGGACTTCATTCTGGAATAAATTTTTTTTTTTATTCTATTATAATTTGGATTTTTATAATCTTATTTTTTGTATGCCAGGGTTACTCTAAGCAATACAGCTTTATCTTTGTTTAGGATTATTAATTAAATATTATTAATCTGCATGATGACATCTTTAATTGGATATTTTCTTCTCAGTACATCTTCCTATTTTAATGGAGGTTCGTGAGTATATGGTTACACTGCTACAGATATTTGTCAATCAAATCAACATATTAAAGTGATTTGTATGTTTGGACTAAATTTAAAAAGGAATCTTTTGTTGAAATATGGGTAAAGTTATTTTAGTTTGTGCGTTGTGTTTATTCTCTAGGTCAGTCTTTTATTTAAATACACTCTAAGTGTATGAAGAAAACAATCATAGTGTTTCAATTTATTGATATTGTTATGTTTTTTATCTATATTGTTTATATTTAAATTAATCTGAGGTTTTAAAGGTTCTGTTAATATAAAAAAGAAACTCTGGCAAAAGGAAAATTAGATTTTCACAAAACTTGTCATTAATTTATTATATATAAGCACGCCTGTGACAAAATTACAATGTTAAAACAAATTTTCTATTTTACCTTAATATTTACTAATTTTTATGTACTTTTCTCTTCTTTGTTGCTGTCGTGCCACCCTATCAGTAAATGTCCACTGCTACCATCTCAATCCTTCTTCTTTTACAACTCTTCTTTCATCTACTGTTCTTCCATATGCTTGTCTCATGGGATGATCAAAAAGAACAAGGCCTGCCTCCCGCTCTCTCGTCCTTTTTATACTCGTCTTTTACCTTGCCTTCTTGATTTTTCCATCCTTCTTTCTTCCAATGCCAGTTGTCTCATATATTTTAACTTTTCTTATTTTAAAGTTAACAAATACAATAATAAAATATTTGACTTTAATCATTGATATTATTTATGACAAATATTAATATTATACAACGGCAGCAAATAATGTCCATACATTCATAACCATGATCCACGGGTCATTTACCGCCCTTTTATGCCCGCTCATTTCAAATCGAAAGCAACATCATAGAGTTCACAACATCAAATATCACAACAATATATTTAAACTAATCAGTGTCTTCTCGATAACTGCATTGTTTGAAAAGTATTGTTTTTCGTTGCGATGGATTGAGCTAAAATCAGATATTTATGAATAGCGAATGAGACTTTAGCACCTCAGATAGGGAAGAGTATAAATCATCTTTCGTAATGTTATCACTGTTAAGGCATTTATACTCGTATATTTATGTTTGCGCTGATAACTCACAGCACGTAATAAACAGCAGATAATCATGATTGTGATGTAATTATTCTCAGAGGAAAATGGATGCACTTGATGCACACTATTTACTGACATGCCCTGGAATTTATAGTACATATTAGCTGAGCTTATCAGTATGTAATTTACAAAATTGAGCATTGAGGAAAAAAGTAACATAAATATAACTAGTTAATCCAACTATCTGTGGAATAGCCTTTTTTCATACATAATGGGTTAAATGGTGTAAAAACCTACATCTTAAAACCTATTAAATACCTTTTTTTTATTGCTGCCTCTCAAAAGTTTATTTTTTGGAAAATCTTAGAAATCCATTTTTCAATGCTGTTTTTAATGTGTAACTTAACTATGTGTAGGAAAAATCTATAGCTAAAATCTTCAGAGCTGTGACTTCACATTTGATTTTTTTTTATTTTAACTTTTCGTAGTGGTATTTCGACCAAAAAATAATCAGCATTACCTCCCGAGGTGTTCTTGAATACCCCGTTAAAATTTCAGGTCAATTTAATCATTTTTACAACCTTAATGTCAGAACATACATGCAGATGGAAGATTTTAGCCCCTTTTGGCTGGGCAATCATTTGATTGGTTGAGTCGCTAAACTAGAGCAACGAATAGCTCTGGAGAGTCGAGATAGGCGGGTAAGATGAGATTCCGCAAACTATTACCGGGATCCATCCTACATCTTCAACCACCCTCTTCATATCCGTGCGGAACTACTGGCAAAGGATGGAAAACTTCAAAAGAACCTTGAATACTAATTGTTTTTAGCCTGGCTGGAAAACTCTGCTTACAAACATGCATGACGAAATCATCTTTTGTAAAATACAAAAGGTATATTTTCCAAAACAGCTTGCAATGTGCCGATTAGTTTTTGGTAAGTATAAATTTAATAACGGAAATTATGAACAAAAAAATGTGAATAAAGTCCCAACTTTTCTCTAACTTTAAAAAATATTTCAAATCACATCTTGGAAGCTACTGAAGGTGTTCCCCTTTGCGGAGGACAGAATGGAAAAATAACTTCCAATACATAAAAAAAAAAAGTTTTCGTGAGCCGAGGATAGAAGTTGTCTATTTAAAGTCACTAAATACCATTTGAATTCTTTCGAAGATTCTATTAGGTCAATAGATTTAGCAGAAAAAAACATTTTCTGACATGACTTAATAAAACATTAACGCAAAAAGAACTACAATTATGTTACATAATGCGTTCCAAGCCAATTTTAATGTTGTTGTTTTTTTTTAAATTGTCTATAATTTATACATATATAATTCAGTGAATAATTAATGCAAACTTGTTATAATAACTGAAATATTATCACAGATGTAATATTCCCTCAAGACAATAACGGTTTGTTTACTTAAAAAGAAGTAAATCTGTACGCAACAAATTCATAAAACATTTTCTGTTCGATAATATGCATTTATATTTTGTTTTAGTTCTTATACAACGTTCATCGTGTGTTTATTTTTCTTATCTTTTTTTTTAAGTAAATTACATCTTGTTACATTAAAATATTTGTAGTATGTTTTTTTTTTAAATATATTCTTTGTATTGCTACTTTTAAATTTTTATACATCTTGTTTCTAAATGATTTATTGTCAATAAAAAAATAAAGTTTTCAAGGGAACTAAGTTTGTCAACAACCCGAAAAACAAATGAATGTATCCTTTTGTAACTGTTGTTCCTAATATGTAAAACAGTATTCTAGAATGCAAGGAATTCATGCAATGTACGAAGGTCAGCGACTGTTAACCTCATTATGACCTAAGATAATCCCTAATGCATTTCTCACTCTGTTGCTGTTGTGCACGAAGTTAATAAGATAATATGCCGATTGTGACTACTGACGGCATTGTGGGTTTCCCAGTTGATTTCCGAGAAATCGACGCTGAATCCGAGTAATCAATGCTAGTTGCATTTTAATGTCATTTTTACTGCTCGAGGAAAACAGAACAAATTAAAATGACCTTTAAGGAACCCGGGAAGTAGAAACGTCCTATTAGTGCACTGTTAGTAAAAACTCTCAACTTTATCTTAAGCGTACGTTTGTTAGAGAAGTAGAATTATCAGCATCACAATTATTATTGTGAGTAAAACCACAAATCCTAATGTGAGAATCAGCTGGTGGGAGAACTATTTTTCTTCCCTACGGCAAAGGAAGTATACAGCAGCTTCTCCCCCCCCCCTTTTATAATGATAACACAACGCATTCGGTACTTCCGGCGTTCAATGCGATTCCCCCATGTAGCGACCGCTAACTACATATGATAAATCACCCTCTACTCTATGTTGTAAATAATATTACCAAACCGCAAAGTCAGTGTGAATATGGTAAACAATAAATGAAGTAGCTGCAGACGAGTTCAGAGGCAGTCAGGGGTTCCTAGTATCTAGCCCTATTCCTGGAGGGGCTGGGTCCTGTTCTGGAAACTTCCAGCCTCATCCAGGCCTGCAATGGATTGGCTGCTTTGGGCTATATATACCCCTTAGTGTTAGCCTACAATTTATTCAAGCTACGGCTCGCCTCTGGGCTGGTACTTGCAGTGGCACTGATATTTCAAGATATGGCCTTCTCATTTATGAAAACCTCTACACTTCTATCCTAGCCTTGCTATGTTTTAGTCCGGCCTTGTCAGACCCCACAGCTTCCTAGTGGGATTCTCTGGCTTCGTCTCGCTAAAACTAGCAGATCCTTGGAAGAGATATCTTCCTTGAGGATGACGGTCGCCTGGGGCCCTACAAACTGTACCTAGTAGCGTCTCCCCCAGCGATCCAGTTTGTCTCTCCGTTTCACACTCGCATTCGGGATCCGGACGGTTTTCGCCTACCCTCAGATACCGAGTGTGAATTTGTGGTCATTCAAGATCACTTAAGCTACCTAAAACCTAGCCTGTACATCTTCTCTTGAACACAGTGCATTGTCTGGGCACATACCTATCAGATATGGAGTCAGATACCTCAGTAGTAAGACCTGTCATTAAGCAATCGTCCAGGTCATAACCTATTCAACTCTCACTCTGTCACCGTGGCTAGGGTAACTAGTCCACCCTTGTGACCACCAGACACCCCACTTTAACCCTTAATGACTTGCTAGGTCGTCAGCGCAGGTAGCTACTGCGATGCTTTTGTACCAGGCACCAACGATTTCAGGTGGTTGAGGTACTCCACGGGTCAGAGGCATGGCTTCGGAGAAGCTAATGCCTACCAGCTGCTCCGGGCTGAGTCCCGCGGGACACAGAGTCCAAAGCCTGCGTCCAGTTTGGAGAAATCTTAGTAGTTGATATTTTCTTGTTGATCTTTGAAACCTAATTAGCTCTCATATTTATCCACTTAGGACGATAACTTCTGAAGAATCACACAAAAAAAATCCTGAAATACCATTTTTATCGCGTCCACGGAGTCGTGATGACAAGGAAAGATCTGAAGCACAGCACCTTTCCCGAACTTGTACTCCTCGTCCTAACCAGCGAAACCCCTACGAACTACTAATGTTAAAGAATTCCTTACTTTTCCAATTCTTATTTCGTTTCCTCCAAAGACAGCCCTCTAAAGGCAAATACCTTTAGAGCAACCTTCCTCTCTTTTAATACAGTATACCTTCGACAATTCCCACACAAACTGTTCATCCACCATGCCACTTTCCTTGTCCAATACCAGTAATTTTATATATCCAGGGAAAAGGCTGACTGGGAACCTTCATACAAGACATACGGTTTAAGCAGATTACTTACCAGAAACTCTAACCTCACACTAAAAACAACAGTTACTGAAACCAATTTGGACTTAGGGACTAGAACTATAGGGGACAGACAACCGAACCTTTGAACATCAAAGGAATCCAAACATTCCCACCCAAAGTCGTCAGAACTGTAATCAACGCTCCCTTTCGCATTGCAAACTCACCGATTTCTTCAAGTGGTCTCCATGTTCCATGAGCTTATACCTTCTTGGTTTTCCATACTCCACAAAAACCTGCCCTCCACGTGGCGAAAGGGCTCGGGGAGGGATGGGGGAAGGTCCAAACACTCTGAATGAATTCTTACATGCTAATTAATAGTGCAAGTAACTTTTCAACTAAAAACCTTTATATAAAGTAATCAAGTAGCTTTTTTTCTTAGGCTGTACTCTTCTTACCGAACGTCTTTTTAATTAATTTAAGTCTGGTTTGAGGGTTACATGTCAGACTTTTGTCCAAAGATAGGTCCAAATGTATCTTAAGTTATTGGTCGTTGGAAGGAGTATTGAATTAAACTACTGCACAGGCAGGTTAATTTAACGCGTAGACATTTGTCTTCATGTGCCAGAGATTAGCTGCAATTAACGGATCAAGACAGGATAAGAGGATAGCTGAATCATCAACAAAGGTTGCTGCCTAGAGTGGCAGGGATATCAGTAGTGTACACATAATATATAATATGCACAATATATTATGTTGCAGTGTGCTGCCCTGTGAAACTCCTGTTTCAATAAGATACAAGTGCAAGTATTATGAACTTGACAGCAGACTCAGAAGAAATTCTTCACCATGAATAAATAGAAGTTATTGTTGAAAATCGGGTTATTAAACAAAACTAAAAAGGCCAATTTAAACAACTAACTGTATTGAGCAATAAACAAATACAATCTGGAAGGTTACACAGAAAAAAAAACACATGGCGGCAATTTGACAGTGTTGCCAAGAAACGATAAACTTCAAAGTCACTAAACAATTAACACAAATAGTAAATAATAATTAATATCCAACACTCCTCCTTAATTATTATTGTCCTTTAAACACTTAACACCTAGGAGAGAGCGAAAAGTTTCAAATTTAATTTTACACAAAGGTTTTGTTAAAATGTCACTAATTTGTTTGTCTGAGCTAATATGATTAAAACAAAACATTTTGTTAAACTGTTCTAACAAATAATGATACCTGACTCTAACATGTTTTGTACGCCTTAACGCTTTTGCATCACTCTTTTCAATCATAAATAAAGCACTTTTATTGCCAATGAAAAATGGTGTCAACTCCTTATAAATACCAATCTCCTGATAAAGATGAACGATCCATACAAGCTCCTTCCTTTAAGGCTTCACACGCTGCAATGAACTCCGCTTCAGCTGTGGAAAGAGCAGTGCAATTTTGTTTTCTTGATGCCCAAGCAACAGCTCCTCCTGACATCATAATTAGGTAGCCGCTAGTAGATTTTCTTGTACTGAGATCACCAGCAAAATCAGCATCCGAGTACATCTGTAGGTCGCTTCCTTTTTCATACAGCAAACCATAATCCGAGGTCCCTTTTAAGTACTTGAATATTCTTTTCAGTTGCTCCCAATGATCAATTGTCGGGTTCTCCATGAATCTACTAAGATAGTTAACCGAATAAGCAAGGTCAGGTCGAGTAACATTCGATAAGTACAGTAGACTTCCTATTGCCTCTCGATATGGCTTATTTTTCGCACAATCTTGATTTGTTTCTTCTTGATGGGGTTCCATAGGGGTCGTCACGGGGTCACATTGTTCCATCTTAAATCTTGATAGTATCTTCCAGGCATAAGCAGGTTGACTTACAAAAATTGAGTCGCTTCCACGTAGAATCTGCATTCCTAAATAATTTTTGGCTTCACCAAAGGTAATGTCGAACCTTTTATTCAATTTTTCTAATAGTTTCATAATTTCTGGTTTTGACTCTCCAAGAATTAGTCCATCATCCACATATAAACAAAGAATAATTGTGTCTTCACCAGGGTTAACATATACACACTCGTCGGCAGCTGAAGAAACAAATCCTTTGCTTGATAAAAACTTTGAGAATGTTGAGTTCCAATTTCGAGGGGCTTGCTTTAAACCGTAGAGACTCTTCTGTAGTTTGCATACCTTTTCTGTTCCATCTTGAAAACCTTCGGGTTGCAGCATATACAGCTCTTCATTCAACTCTCCATTTAAAAACGCGGTTTTAACGTCAAACTGATAAAGCAAGTATCTCTGCTTAGCTGCCAAAGCCAATAAAAAACGTATGCTTTCATAGCTGGCTACAGGGCTGAATGTCTCAGTAAAGTCAACGCCTTGTTTTTGTTCAAAACCTCTCACTACGAGCCTGGCTTTCTTCTTTTCTCTGTTGTCAGAACATTTCTTCCTAAAAACCCACTTGCATGTAAGAGGTTTCTTTTCCATAGGTAAATCCACTAAGGTCCAGGTAGCGTTTTTCCGCAATGCATCCATTTCCTCCTGCATTGCACTTTTCCATCCTGGATCGCTAACAGCCTCAGCAAGAGTAATGTCTTCAGAGACACAGAAATTAGCTGCAGCGTCATAATCCTGAAAACGAGATGGCCTTTTGATGTGCCAGTCGAACAGTGTGGAGACAGTATTATTTGAATGAGCAGAGGACATGTTATCATGCTTTATTTGCATTTTATATATCATTCCTTCCCTAGTGCCCACAGCCCAACATTTATTGTTTCTATCGAGTATTCTGCAGGATTCACCAACAATTTCAAATGTATGGCCCTTATCAACGGTGGAACTTACAGAAAATAAACTCACTTTTAATTCGGGAACAAAAAGAACGTTTTTCAAAATTCCTGGGACCCATTCAGTTCCATCGAACATCTGAACTGAAATATCACCTATACCTGCAGCCTCCAGACAAGATCCGTCACTAATTTTTACTGTTCTTGACACTGGGTTAATAAAATCAAAAACATGACGTTCATGAGTCATATGTTCAGTCGAACCACTGTCAACAATCCAAAAATGACTAGATATTATATTCTCATTGCCTAATGCCATATACGCATGCCTTTCAACATTTTTCCCTTCCTTTTTATTTAGAGCTTGGCAGTCCTTTATAAAGTGCCCTGCCTTTTTACAATAAAAGCAAGTTTTAGGTTTTACAGAATTGTTAGTATTCGAGTTTGACTTATTCTTAAAACATTTTGATTTATCATGACCAAGTTTATAACAGATGGTACACCTTAAGTGCTTTGATCTTGAAGAGAATGCAGCATCACTATCTGTTTTATCACTGCTACGAGAAGTTAGTCCTCTTCTATTAAAAGACGTGACATAAGCTCATTTAAATTTTTGTTATCTGACGATTCCCAGGCAGGAATAAAATGATCAAACTCAGGGGGTAATGATATAAGAATTTTAGTCATTAACATTTTGTCAGAAATTTCCTCCCCTAACATTTTAACTTTTGAAACCATATCCTCCAGTCTAGATATGTGATGCGAAATTCCCTGATTTTCGTATTTGTACGCAAAAAATTGCTGTTGTAAAAGATGCAAACTAACCTCTGACTTTTTATCAAATACAGTTAAAAGCTTTTTCCAAATTGCGAACGCCGTCTCACATGAAAGTAAATACCTCAGTTGACTCTCATCCACTCTCGATGTTATAATTTCTTGAGCCAAACGATCTTTTAGAGTCCATTCTTTTAAAAGCTTCTCATCCGTCGGCTTCGTTTCATCGATGCATACTTCGTAGGTGCCTTTAGCCTTCAATATAATCACAGTTCGGAACCTCCAAACTTCCCAATTTGAGGCACCTCTCAACATAAGTTGTGTTTCCATCTCGAAAGGTAACAGGCGAAAAGTCCTCGAATAAAATAACAAGCAAGAAGTCCGAAAAAAAAAAAACGCGATCACACCGACACGGTTCACAAACTTGACACGACGGCAAATGTCCACAAATACAGTTAAAAACGGCCTGGGCCCATAACCTGTTGAAAATCGGGTTATTAAACAAAACTAAAAAGGCCAATTTAAACAACTAACTGTATTGAGCAATAAACAAATACAATCTGGAAGGTTGCACAGAAAAAAAAACATATGGCGGCAATTTGACAGTGTTGCCAAGAAACGATAAACTTCAAAGTCACTAAACAATTAACACAAATAGTAAATAATAATTAATATCCAACAGTTATCCTCTTCACCAAAACGCCAGCCTACGTTTCCATATTTTATCAATAAATCTTCGGCGTCAGTATAGAGAGAGGGGAATAGTTCGCGACACACTAGGGGCGCGGGCGTAGTAGCCCCTGATTGGCCGAAATAAACGATCACATGATTAGCCGAAATAAACAGCTCTCTCATTCGCTGTAGGCAGGAATGACCTGCCTTTATAGTTGGAATCAGGCACTCTCTCTCTTCACTGGCCCTTGCTGCTCTACTCGAACCATGGCTTTCTTATCCAACTACCTCTGCATATCTCTTTCCTAACCTTGCTATGTTGTAGTCCGGCGCTGTCAGACCCCACACATTCCTAGTGGGATTCTTTGGCTTTGTCTTGCTAAAACTAGCATACCCTTTCATTAGACGACAATCTCTGGGGCCTTACAAATGTACTTTATAGTGTCTCCTCCGGCAATCCAGTCTGCTTCTTTCCAGTTCACACCCGCTTTTGGGATCCGGACGGTTATGCCTACCCTCTACTGTCGAGGCACACCCTCTAAGGTCTTATAGAGCCGAATCAATAAACAAATCCTAATTAAGACCACAGGTTTATTAATCTCTTGCCTGGGTCGATGATACCTCCCCCGACAGAAGTAATGAGATATATCTAATGACTCGTACACTCCTTTCACTAGCTTTCTTCTCACCGAGGTGTAGAGATTAAGTACGTGTATCGACAGTTATGGAAGCAGCTGACACACGCACACCGACAGTCAACACCCAGCTGACACCTGCACATCGCATAAGTCAGCATAAATATCAGCACTCCTTAATCTAATCTGTCATTATATAATCCTCCTTTTCCTCTCACCAGCTCTCATTCATCTCGTTACTGTACCCCTGACGTATTACTCTGTCACTATTATCATATAAGTTTATTGTTTTGTCTAGTTAATAAACCACTTTTTAAAAAGGCCCCTTTGGTTATCAATTATTTAACTGGCGCCCGAACAGGGACCTTGGCAGTGTTTATATAACTTCAGAAGAATCTCCCCATTCAGCGATCCCGCGTTTGGCTAGGCTAGACCTGAGAACTTTTCGATTCTTTCCATGAGAAGGCCGATGCAATATTGAACAGGACTTCAGGACTGATCGAGCACTGGTATATTTTAATATACATTCACCGAGGCTCCAAGAACCACAAAATCTGTTATCTAGCGACCAGAGGAAGCCGATAGAAGGCAACATTATCTAGAAGAAGACATCACTTGTATTGGTAAATATATTTTTTGTACACATTTACATGCCCATTACTGACAGGCTTAATATAAACCGTAACTTAGAAGAAACCGTAAACATGACTTCTAACGATTACAAAATTTCTACTACAGACCTTAAACTAATCCCAGAATTCGACGGAAATCCCAGCCATCTAGTACGATTTATTAATAAAATAAATTTTGTAGCAAATAACGTCTGCACAACTGACAATCCACATCACGAATATAACGCGAAACAATTGATAGGACATGCAACAAACAAATTAGTAGGACATGCCAAATATTGCGGAAGACGTAACTATAACTCTTTACTAGAACTGATCCAAGAACTCAAACTTAACTTTCGTGACGACAAAACAATACCCCAATCCAT
Source organism: Acanthosoma haemorrhoidale (assembly GCA_930367205.1). Lineage (NCBI taxonomy): Eukaryota > Metazoa > Arthropoda > Insecta > Hemiptera > Acanthosomatidae > Acanthosoma > Acanthosoma haemorrhoidale. Next base: position 3,764,818 of record OV884012.1, read on the forward strand.
AGCAGAAATATATCAAACTAAACCCGTAAGAAACGAACATCCCACAAGCTATGTAGAAAGACTGATATTATTACGAGACGACCTTGAAGGTAGATTATATACGGACGACACAAAATCAGACTTACAAAAACACACAGAAATAAACGTATTTGATGAACAAATAGTTGACCATTGCCAAAGACAACTTGAAACTTCAGTTGACAATTTCCTCCAACACCTACGAATTAAAAATTTGAGGGATTTGAAAAAGGCATTAAAAACCACAGCAGTACGAGTAGTCGAAAGAGCATACGGTAACAAACTAACACACAACGAATCCACACAAAGACGCAGTCAAAACCAACCGCCCTCCACTAGCAATTATAAAGGGAGGAATTACGACCCACATTATCACGAGAAAAAACGTGAATTTTATGACAATAATAGACAACAATCCCAACAACCAAGACAGTACAATCAAGAACAACCACGTTTTAACAATAACTACCCCCGAGACGAAAACGAAAGACATAATCAATCATGGAAACCCTATGAACAAAGACGATACTTTAACAAACCAAACCCCAGACCGGAACAAAGAGAAAATCAGACCGTATCAATGCGCACAGTCAGCAATCGCGTACACCACACGGAAAATGACAAAGACCAACAAATAAATGAATTACAAGACAGAATACAACAATTAGAATCTCGTTATGAGGATTTTTTAGACGTAGGTCCCAACAACAACGAACCTCCAGACCCGAATACCAATTAAATTACACGGACAGTCTCCCAAAAATAAAATTATATCAATCCCCATTCCTTACCCGAGGGAACAAAAATTAATTCGGAAGACTTTGTAATGAAAACTCCTACAGGCAGAGCCGAAGGCACTCAAAGCGCCATAATCGATCTCTATCCCCTGTTAGGAATTCAAGCAAAGGTAAAAATGCTAATATACCCCTTTAGCAATCGTTTCGATATTCTTTTAGGATACGAAACGATGAAAGAACTGAAAACTGAAATAAAATGTCACAATGACGAAATAGTAATAAACGGAACCAAACATAACCTGGAAAATGAAATTTACTATATAAATGACTTACAGACAATAAAACAACTAATTAGGACAGACCACATTGATAACAAGCTTTCGGACGAACTTGTGGTACTGATTGGTAAATATGGTGAAATAATAAAAACAAATGAAGAAAAATTACGCGCGACAAATTTAATTAAACATAAAATAAACACAAAAAACGAAAACCCTTGCTACACTAGGAACTATCGGTACCCCGTGCAATTCAAAAATCAAATAAACGAAGAAGTCGCGAATTTATTAAAAAATAACATTATTAGAAAGAGTAATTCCCCATACAACTCACCAGTATGGATAGTCCCAAAAAAAATGGATGCCTCAGGCATAAAAAAGGTTCGAATGGTAATAGACTACCGAAAACTGAACGAAATGACGACTAATGACAAATACCCACTACCCAACATTGAAGACTTACTAAACAGACTACAAAAAGCAAAAATATTCTCAACAATAGACCTTGCATCAGGATTCCATCAAATCGAAATGGATCCAGATTCAATACCAAAAACCGCATTTAGTACAGAAGACGGACACTTTGAATTCTTACGAATGCCCTACGGACTTTGTAACGCACCACCCACATTCCAACGAGCCATGAACATGATAGCGAACGTTCCTAACGCTATGATATACATTGACGACATAATCATTTACTCAAACACAATACAAGAACACCTAGAACATCTCGAAAACGTATTCCAAAAGTTAAAAGAACATGCACTTTCTATCCAACTAGACAAGACAGAATTTTTTAAAACTGAAATCCCCTTCTTAGGATATATTGTCACTCCCGACGGACTAAAAACTAACCACAAAAAAATAGAAGCAATCACAAAATTACCATACCCAAACAACGAAAAAACGACTAGACAATTTCTCGGAATGACCGGATACTACCGAAAATTCATAAAAGACTATGCGAAAATAACGAAACCAATATCGAAATCACTACAGACTAAAACATACGAGACAGAAGAAATAAAAAAGGCTTGTGACATACTAAAAACCCTTATGACAAATTCACCAATATTAGCATACCCGGACTGGAATAAGACATTTTACTTAACAACAGGCGCAAGTGATAAAGCCATCGGCTCGGTGCTATCGCAAAAAGATAACGACGGAATAGAACACCCTGTAGCGTTCGCCTCACGAGTGCTACAGCCTCCCGAGATAAACTATTCAACAATTGAAAAAGAACTTTTAGCAATTGTTTGGTCTACACACCATTTCAAACCATACTTGTACGGTACTAAATTCCAATTACTAACTGACCACAAACCATTAAAATGGATCTATACAATGAAAAACGGAAACACCAGAATCATGAAATGGATCTGGAAATTACAGGACTTTGAATTTGACATAAACCACATTAATGGAAAAACAAATTACGTAGCGGACTTACTATCACGACAAAACGAGAACTTAGAACAAAACACAAATACTAACCATATAGACGGAGATTTTGACGAATTTCTAAACGAACTAGCAATACTCCCGTTAGACGAGAACCCAGACTATGACACACTTATAGAAGAATTAGAAAACATGACTCAAACAGAACAAATAAATGACGCAATTAGTACATGTGGAGCAACTGTTCACTCCCAACAATCATCCAACGAACAAATTTGGATAGTAGACAATGACAAGAATATTAACATAGAGAAACATCAGATAATAATAAAAAAGGGAATAAAAGAAACAAACTTTACTAAACCATTTAACAAAAATAGACATGAAATTAAATTTGACAACTTAGACGACTTAGAATCACTAATCGAACAATTTATTAGACCCAAAATTACTTATGGAATTTACTGTGAACCAGATATCCCATTACTCCAACCATGGTACGATAAAACATTTAAAGATATTTCTAGACTAATACAAGAATCATACCCAACAGTTAAACTAAAAAGATACAAAAACTATGTAACCGATATCTTAGACAAAGAAGGACAAATTGAAATAATTAATGACTACCACATAGGAAAAACATCCCACAGAGGCACAATCGAAACATACGACAAACTTAGAAAATTATACTACTTCCCGTTAATGAAAGAAACAATTAATGACTTTATTAACAATTGTAAGACATGTAAGAAAACTAAATACGAACGCAACCCTATAAAAACAAAGTACATGATAACACCAACACCAAATAGACCGTTCGAAGAATTAATGATAGACACATTACATTTTGACAGAAAATATATCGTAACTATAATTGACACATTCTTGAAAAGACTATTTACACACATGATACCAGCGGTAACTGGAATTAACATATGCGAAGCCATTAAACTTTACTTAACACTATATCCAACACCCGTATCGATAAAAATGGACAACGGCAAAGAATACAAAAATAATTTAGTACTCAACTTCTAACAAACTAACGAAATCGAACCAATTTACGTGACCCCAGGAAATCCTAATTCATTAGGAACACTAAACAGAGCACATAGTACACTCATCGAAATATTACGAACACTTAACGAAAAAGAACTAACAAACACATCATTAAATAACAGACTAATGCTAGCAACAATAGCATACAACAATACCTTAAACTCTAAACTAAACATGACACCGGACGAAATAACATTCGGAATAACAAGAAGACCTAACAAACAAATAGAAATAAAAGAACAATACGTACAAAAATACCATGACGAAAAGAACATAATACATGAACTAATACGGAATAAAATCGTGACAGAAAAAGAAAATAGAACAGAGTTATTAAATACAAATCGCGAAGACCCACCTGACATAAATGACGAACAGATATATATAAAAACAACCCATCACCGCAAATACAATAATCCCTACAGACCCGTACTATTGTACAAAGACAGAAAAGAAATAAACAAAACACATATAAATAGAATCAAAAGACCACGTAAACAACACTTGAGACCGAGACCAAACATTACTGTTTCAGAAGGAGAAGATGGATCCTACTCGGACAGTACTAATCCAGACACTTCTATGGACATTGACATATACTATGACAGTGACTGATATAAGAGATAACCCCGGAATCCTACATTACACTATAAAGAACGCAAAGGTAATAGAAAATTACTACAGGACATACCATTTTTATGAAATTAGCTTACTTGACAAGGAACTAAACAATATACAGAACAATGTACCATCTTATAGGGACCTACCGACATACCCTATAATCAAAAACCTTATCATACAAACACAAAACAAATTAAACCTATTAAAATCACACAACAAACGAACTAAGAGAGGACTAATAAACGGACTTGGAACAGCTCTCAGCTGGCTTACTGGCACCATGACAGCTGATGACAAATCACATTATGACGAAGTAATAAATGAGTTAGGACGGAACAACTATAATATAGAACACAACATAGAACAAGACATAAAACTTAATAAACACGTAATTAAAAACTTTCAAAAGGACATACAATTAATTAATAACAATTTTAAAACAGAACAAGACAACATAATGAAGATAAACAAGGAAATGACATTCTTTGACATGTACATAATTCTGACACACCTACACAACAAAATAGATGAACTTACATTAACACTGGAACTATGCAAAATTGGCATCACACACTCATCATTAATGTCCCAAATACTACATGACATAAACCAAAATGTAAATCTAGCTTCTAGGAATCCTGAAATCCTGTGGATAATGAGTAAAATTCACTGCACTACTCATAATGAAACACTCCATATCTTTGTAGACCTTCCTAAGGCAACCCTAAATATAAAGACTTATTTACTCATACCTTCGCCTGAAAAAATTAACAACCAATATGTAACTTTAGATATAGACGAAACTATTATAATAAAAAAATTTAATATATTATATACAACAAATTGTACATTTTTAAACAATGAATATTACTGTAAGAACCTTTTTATTTTAAATAATACCTGTGTAAATAATATTATTTCATCTGGAACGATGAATGCATGCAAATATAAATTAACCAATACTAACATTAGATATATAGATAATATAAACAGTTTTATAACCACTAACCTCTCCAAATTAGACAATTGCCTTACTAATGATACTGTATACCTACCACCCGTTAGCTTACTCACCCTAGATCAAAATGATTGTTATAAAGAACTCCCCAAAATTTCAAGACATATAATAGACTCCACCATAAACAAATTGTACAATAAAATAGATATAGATGTAATCGCAAATATAAGCGAAATAGAAAACCTAAATATAACAGACATAGTTTTAGAACCACTTATATTTAATCAATCCAATACTTATTTTTATTTTTATTTAATTATAGGGGCCGCTATTATAATTGTAATCCTCTACTACCTTAAAAAATGTAAAACTACCAATTCCCTACAAAACCCTACACCAACAGTTGTATACCATCCCGGACAACAAGAGCCTATCAACATTTTGGCAACAAGGGTTTATCACCCAAATAACAGCCCTCATGCACCTGCAGCCATCAACTTAATTTCTTGATGGAACAAGAAACCTAAAGACGGAAGGAGTTATGGAAGCAGCTGACACACGCACACCGACAGTCAACACCCAGCTGACACCTGCACATCGCCTAAGTCAGCATAAATATCAGCACTCCTTAATCTAATCTGTCCTTATATAATTCTCCTCTTCCTCTCACCAGCTCTCATTCATCTCGTTACTGTACCCCTGACGTATTACTTAATCACTTTGTCATATAAGTTGTATTGTTTTGTCTAGTTAATAAACCACTTTTTAAAAAGGCCCCTTTGGTCATCAATTATTTAACTGACGTTGTGACTATTTTTATTAATTAGGCTAAATATATTGTTTAGTGTTTGTATAGCTCAGAATCATAGAACCGAACGGAGATTAGGAATTGAATCCAATCATTATCTTTTTTTTTCTATGGCAAATAATTATTATTAATAGTGAGCTAAAAATACAACTGTACAAACTACTTCGAAGGACATCCCATCTCTCAATAGAAAATAAATTACTAATCTACAAAGTTATACTTAAGCCAATCTGGACATACGGAAGTAGGGGACAGCAAAAAAGTCGAACATCAAGCGTATCCAATCCTTTCAATCAAAAGTCCTGAGAACAATAGTAAATGCCCCTTATTACGTCAGCAACAAAACCCTTCATAACGATCTTAATATACGCTACATTCTTGAACTCAACCCTTCCAAGTTCATAAAATTCCAGTTATTATACTGCGCCACTCATCCCTATAATCCTCCCCGGAGACTGAAACGGCAGTGGCCTCGTGACCTACTGCGTAACAGCGAGAGTCCTGGAAATGGCCAGTTTCTCCGATCATGTCCTGAGCGTCTGTGGCTCTCGTGCTCTTCGTCAGCCTACTCTGGCTCTTAACCAGTGAGGCGGCTGACGGAGGTGCGTAAGGGACTTCTCAAGACTCCGGACTTGGGAGATTTCTGGCCTGTTTGTATATACTGCATGAATGAGGGATTCAATGAAAATTGTAAATATGGTATGAAGGAGTTCATTTATCACAATTACTTATTGCCCAATGAGGCAGATTATAATTTTAATAATCATAATAAAGTTGTTTTAAAAATTAATAGTGTAATAAATAGTTTAGCCTGAAGGCTGTAAATACTCAGGTGAAAATTATAAACACCACAGTCCCTTAAAAGAGTCCTTTTTCAATCAGTGTCCACATTCTTGCTCCCAAGTAGAGACGAAAACAGTCGCTAACCGGTCAATGGCTCCCAATCAAGTTCACGGACTTGGCGGAAGTGCTCTCAAGACCATATCTCGATGAACGTGATCTGAATTAAGTGCTTAAGTCATTTTCCTGTTCCCCCTCTCCTAGCTACGGCAGGGTATTCCCAGAGATATTCTCGGAAAGGTTAATCTCTCGTTTTTTATCATCTTCATGGTTTCCATGTTTATCCCAACCCCCTCCCACTGCCGCCTCGATACCCTTGTGGAGGGGAAGTGAGGTATTTATAGTTGTGGAACCAAAGAGGAACATCAATCGAGTACACAAGTACGAGACTTTACAGCACACTATGTGAGTAGTTAAGTTAAGAAAAATGTATATATATATATATATATCTTAAAATAAGTTGCCTCGCCATATTTACTGACTTTAAATTTAAAATAATTTCAAAACCACTAATTAATTGATTGGTAAAACAAAACAATAAATGATTGTCTATAATCTTGAGCAAGGCATCAAATTAAATGTCTAGAAATCTTCATAAAATGGTATGTCTGTGTGTATTATAATTAATTCATTACTACTGACGTTAAAATCATTTTAATTACAACAGAAGGAATATAACACTTTATATCGTATTTTTTTCAAAGATTGGTTTTTTAAAATAAATTTGTTACATATTTATGTGCGAAAACGGACTTACAAGTAAGGCTGTTAAATAAAAAACCGACGAACTTTTCTTTGTTTTATTCTCAAAGAAAACTGTACGAAAAGCTTGAAGAATCTCTTGAAAATGTGGACAGTAAAATATGCAATTTCTGCTCTTTGTGAAGTATGGGAGGGGGGGAATTTACTTAAAAAAAAAACACTAATTAAAAATCATAGCTTCTGATAATAGTAATAATCTGACATTAAACAATTAAAACTGGTAACAGACTGCAAAAAACATATTTTTTAGCTAAGTTGTTTATGTATCCATATGTATGTACATATTGTCATTGTCATAACAAAACCTCGTTAACGAAATATATGTAGTATTTTGTTGAAATGATGATGCTATCTATTGGCAATAGTGTGATAATACTTGTTTATTAGTTATCAAAACAAAAAAAAAAGTATTTATTTTTCAGTATTTAAACACAAAAACCTTGAAAAGTTTCGATTTTAGAGATTTTCTTATGATGACGACATGTACTTTTTTGAAAATTTGAGTTGAAAATTGGTCTTTTTTGTTAGTTGAAATTAGGCTATAAAAACTTTTTTTTTTCTAATTATCCGGGAAATGCTCTCCCAGTCTTTAGCCCCGATGGCTTCCTTGTATAAGATAAGGCTTTCATGTCTACAAATAGATTCATAGATGTATTTAGATTTAAGAAAATGGTCAAATTAGCTGGGAATATGCTCAAATGCTGGCATTGGATGTCAAGAGGGCGTTTGTTGGCATACTAAAAATGGAGTACACATACACATGTATGTTAGTAAATATAAAAAAAATATTAGTAAAAATATAATATATATAAGTATAAGTATAATATAAGTAAACGTGGGATTTATATGTAATAAAAAAAAAAATCAAACTATGTACACATACATTTATTAATTTTCACAGAAATAGCTAAGTCCACAGATGTCAAAATCTTATAAAAGAAACATATATGATACGAACAAGATGTACTACATGCACTTTAAAATTTTGTGATAAAAAGCTGCGCTGAACAGTCCTTGACTTAGATTTATAACGGTCATTCGTGAACCGCAGAAATTATTTTCCATTCTACATACTTTCTTCCAGCCTGAGTTTTTCCGAAACATTCCTTTTAAATTAACTCTGATTTTTCAATGGCACAGTAGATATAATAGCGATGTTATCAATCAACAGTTAAATAATCTTCCTAGAGGAGAGTCTTTTAAAAGAAAAGGTTTATTGTGAAGTACAAGCAAAACACTGGTATATATACAAATATTAAGAGTTACGTTACTAGATACTGGCTGGAAGGTCTAGTGGGGTCTGGGGCTAAAGCTGAAACATATATGTATAAGAAAAGGATAAGATTCTGGGAAGTAGGGAGGTCTTGAAGGGATGCGGTTGCTTACTTAAAAATAACAGGGAACCAACAGTGAATTCTGCTCAAGCCCCTTCTACTTGTTCTTAGCAATATATATAATATTAGGATTATAAATATTCTTAGCATTATAAAACTAACGATCTGTAGTGACACTGAAATTCTGTTATTGTTTAGGCTTAAATAAAAAAGAAAAAAAAATTGCGTTGTCCGAAATGTACGCTAGGTTCCTCAAAATAGGTTTATCCATCAATAATTTGTCTGTTGTAGCGAACTCAAAATGAAGTTTTGACAGAAGCTCTTGTAACTATTGGTTCAAATGGCAAGTGTAGGTGAGAACAGTGTTTTTTTAAAAGTGGCTCTTTGTTTTGTGATAATCTCAGTTTTTAATGAGTGTTTCCATATAAATACTTTGTAAATAGTCATTCCTTGCAGCGGTTTGGTCAAGTATTTTTCTACCACCAAAAGAAATCCACAAGAAATGACAATTATTAGCGACAGTGTACAGGTCGGTGCTGTGGAATTACTTGAAGATGAGGTCAACGAATTTTGTTGAGTCCTGCACTTTCTTCATGTTTTGCTTTAACAAGTAATCTAAACAGCTTGGAAACATTGGAAGGTCAAAACTGGTCGGTTTATTACAGGACGAACAATATAAAATTCCTCCATCAATGTTTAATGTTTCGTCAAGAAATTCACGAATGTACTTGGAAACTTCATCATCACATATTGAACTAGAAAAACCTAGAATTCTACAGACAGAATATCATTTCGACAAAATTCTTATCTTTCAATTGAGAGCACCGCAATCATTTTAATTCTAATAAATTACATATAACTCCCAAAGAAATATTCAAAATGATAATTAACCTATATATTTGGTTAAAATGCCTTGGGAAATACAGTAATCGATGGTACATAAAATATTTTGCTTTGGGGATAATATGTAAATATATTATAAAATCCATTTATATATATTATATCTACACGGAAACCTTATTTTATCAACCCCTTGCCGATTCACCACTTATTTTGCCGAAAACAATTATAGCACTAAGAATATGACTTATTAAGAGGTTAACAAATTCGGTTACTTTTTATTCATCGCAATGGTTTTACAACTTTGATTCGAACCAATAGAGGCTGGAGAGCATACTCCACATTTCGATGTCGTCTAGATTATATCGTCTTGTTAGATGTGGCTCCTTTTTTTCAAAAATGATTATTATATAAACAACGTCATTACTTGAAAATGGCAGCTTCTTAAAGCAGTCATAAAATAGAAATACAAACTTGTGCGAAGAGAAAATTTGATTTTGTTTATTTATAATCTAAATCCACAAGAAACAATTAAACCATACTATTGTTATACTGCCTTGTAATTTCTATTTGGTAGACAGAGTCGACTGGCTAATTTCCTCTTTAGCTCTTCTAAACCTTAAAAATTATTTTCATTTTTTCTATAGATAGAAAATTAATGGCAATTTTTAATAGTTTTTTTTATTTATTGTAAACACCATTGTTTGTGTTTTAGAGTAGTAATCCTAAACCTTGACTGAATGGAGCTATAATTGAAAAATAGTAATTGCTTGTTATTATTAGTCTATGGATCCGTTATTACTTTTAATTAGAAAATTCAAATGGAATATAATAGAATCCGCTGAACCTTTAAATATTGGAAATTGAGTATGTCATACCTACAGCTGTGACATATTTTCTTCACGGTATTTCTTGGACATGTGATCTTCAAATCAGTCTTCTCATCTTCCTTTTTTTTTCTCTCTCGGGTAAAATGTGGATTTTCCAGGTTGACACTGTGCAATATTAATTTTTAATATTCAATTTATACTTTAAAAGAACACAAAGCTGCATTCGAATGCATCTATTTTAAAATTAAATTAACTGTATAAAATATATTATTACTTTTTTTTTGTTCCTGTCACAGGTATTTCCCTATGTTTGTTGTCGCCCTCCTGGCCGCAGTAGCCACCATCCAGGGGTATCCGACAGGAGCTCCCCCCTCGTTCTGTGACGGAGATATACCCTTCCATGGAGTTGACCCGCAGCCTGATTCCACCTTTCCTTACGAGATCATCGTAGAGAAGTCCAAGCTCAACGGGGGCGAATCGACCACTCTCACCATCAAAGGTACATACGTGTAATATTTGTTTTATATGACAAAAAAAACAACTAACATTAACCACATATGTAAACAGTCATTCGGAGTAATTAGAAAGCAAGGGCCTCGATCCATATAATGACTCTATCTTGATCTATTTATATTATTAATTAATATCAATAAAGTGATTATGAAAAAAAAATGGGTATTTTTTGACCTAAACGGGCTACGTTTTATTTATTCTGGGAGTACTGTAATAAACAACATTAGATCACAAAGTAGTAACGATTAATATTTCAATTAAAAGGCCTTTCAGAGAACCTCAGCGACATCGTCGTTCGACATGGGATGGCCTGGTCGGAGATTGGAAAACATAGCACATCTAATTGATTGTTACAATGATTTTTGAATAGCCGTGCAATATTTAGAATTATAATTTTTTATTTTAAATACCCTTATGAAGCTTCAATTTCACACTTTAATGTTTAGGCTAAAATACTATATAACAATATAGACATGAAAATATTACTCATTAGTACTTAAAAGATAAATTTCTCTCTCTTTCATTTTATCGAATTTCAATTCAAGTGATTTTTTTTTTACTGACAAATATTAAATTTGTGTTGTTTATTAAAATTAAATGTGAGGTTCCCGCCATAGTTGATAGATGGTATTAAGGCACATACTAACTTGATGGCGAACTTTCATTCAATAAGCTACAAATTTTCCCTCTGGACTCACAACAGATCACAATTAGACTCACCTCTCTCCTCCTTAGAAAAAGCCGGAATTGATTTGCAGTCAGGGATACTTAGAACAGGAAACTGTTACCCTTTATGAATTTTTTTTATGAATGTCACTTAATTGTTTATAAATAAAAAAGTCAAAATATTTTTGATTAATGAAAGGCTATTTCTTAGAGAAATCTGAACAAACGACAAAAGGGAAGTATCTTAAAGTAATCTCACTTAAACACTGAGTTTTCTTAAATTTATTTTTATTGTTCAAACCAATGGCCTAAATGATCTATGTTAAAATCTACGATAAATATCATTTAAAATAATATCTAACTCGAATTGAATGTTTATTTTTTCCAAACAGGCAAAGAAGATCAGTTTAGAGGATTCCTGATCGTAGCCAGGGCCGGTAAGGAACGTATTGGAACATTCTCTGCTGTAAACGATCTGAAGAGCCATACCATTGACTGCGGCTCAGGAATAAAAGGGGTATTAAACTTGTTATTATTAATTAATCAGTAATTACCAAACAGCAATAAAATAAATATCCTTCTTTTATAATACTTATGAATACCGTAATACAACCACTTTTCACTTTAATAATTTCCATAGTAGTAAATTGCACTGATATAATTAATTAAACAAAAAATAACGAGTTTCTTGGACGTTAGATTTTTTTTTTTTTAGTGTGAGGAATAACTTTAATAAATAAGGAATAATAATATAAATTTTAATTAAAAATGTTAATATAAATGAGGAATGAATAAGGTGTGTAAATTAAAACAGTCCGAAATGTCGCATTGTAATAAAGTATTATTCTAGTAGGATATTCGCCACAATTTTATTACTGGTCGATAATTACTTATTGCAATCAAATTATACACTTATAGACATTGCATGAAACAACACTTGCAAGAATCAGTTGCATGATGTCTGATGATATCTTGTTTAAATATACGACGAATCGAGTTTAACAGACTGAAATAATTTTAATAGCTTCTTCAATTAGTGACTAGAGTAAATATATTCTATTGTATAACTTATATTTTCAGGGGAATAAAATAAAATGTTTTTTTTTTCAAGGGATTCAAAATCGGAATCTTTGTATTATAAATTTACTACATTTTATGAGAGCCCCCTTTTAGATACTTGAGAATTATTTGGAATAAACGTAGAGATCACATTAAATTAAAAAAGATATGAACAATTTATAATGAGCTTCAAATACATTAGGAATTAATATGTTTCAGTTTCTTTTGCAGAAAACATTTCATTCGAGCAATAAATAAAATTGACTCTTAACTTGTGATTAATTGGAATTGTTTTTGTTACATTAACTTACTTTCACAGAACGCCATTACCCAATCTGAGGCCAGCGACAAGAAAGAGACGACAGTGGCCTGGACCGCTCCTGAGAACTTCAGCGGAAGCATCAACTTCTAGTGAGTGAATAGTTGTCAATTGTTGTTTATTTAAATATGATGTCTCGACAGTTGATCTAATCGTTTCTTTTGCTCGTTTTTGCAGCGTGACAGTTGTGAAAGTTTTTGACAAATACTGGATGGGCCACAAATCCTCAACAGTGACTGTTTACTAAAGGACTCAAGTATCGCAGTAGAGGAAATATATGTTGCCATGTTTTATGATGCCATAAACATAAATGATATTATTTAAAGAAGATTTTGTGATTCGTACGAATTAATACTAGTCTATATTAACTGTGTTTATACGAATCAATTCAAGAAAATAAAATACAGTTTTTTTTTATTTATAGAACTGTTTGTTATTAATAATTCAGATCGAACAATAAAAATATTTCTGGACCCAGTATCTAATATCTTATAGCGTTTTTCTTTGTCTGTAAATGAACCCTCCGATCCTACCAGATCCCATTCTTGTTTGTCCCCATTAAAATAAATGCAATTAAATATGGGTCAGTGAGCTCGTTTCGGTAAGTATCTTACTTAAACTACCAAAAATAGCCTTTCCCCCCCCCCTTTCATAGCCCCCTTAAATTTACAGATAATTATAGATCCTCAGGCGAATCTGTTTACAAATTATTTTTGTATTTCCTGTAGCATCGCTATGTACAGGTTTTCTTATTTTATAAAAATTATATAATGAATAAACAAGTACAATGATATACATTATACGTGATTGGACTAAACTGACTAATAAAGGTGATGGGGCTCACCTTTTTGATCAAGCTTAAAACTAACTTACATACTAATTCTTAACCTAATTTTTTCCCCGACAGTCTGTTGATGGGTTCATAGTGTTAAACACTGGGTTTGTCAGCTACTGCAACGAGTCAAAAAACTTGACGTGTCTCCGGTGGATGAACTCACCCACCGACGGCACACCAAGCGACAGGTGCAGGTCAGCGTTCTTCAACCTCTCGAGAGAGGTATTAAATTATTGTTTAATAAATCAATTCCTCTGAATTTATTGCTCATAATTAAAAATTATTGCCAAAGAATGAGTAAAAATGAGTTTAATACAATATTTACGTTACAAATAAATTAATTTTTATGGCGGGATTGAAACAGATTTGTGATAATGGTTGTTTTAAATGCAATAATAATGTATATATGGACAAACCAATGGTTTGAATTCAAATTTCCATTTTGTCGAATAGCAGACGAGGGAAAGTGCATTTGCTTTTCCTCGCCAAGGTGATAATTTCGAAAGAGGTTCCTTTCCAATGGACGAGTTAACTCGTTCAATTTTTCGATAAAGATTGTGGAAAACACGCAATGGGATGTTTATTTTGTAATTGGGCAGATCCTATTGCGAAATCTGAAGGTGTTAGTTCTCATCGTGAATTTAGACGTGTCATTAATTGACAGTAATAAAGCATTTTTCAAATTTGGAATCAAGTTATCTAAATATTTAAATGGGATTTGTATCAAAGGGGAATTCGTTCCTGGAGAGGTCCCAAGTGTTTTGGCTAAAAAAAGGTCTACCACTGAACCGTGGCCGATGAGATGATCTAAAGGATTAATAGTTTTCGTAGATCACTGTTCAATATCAACTTATATTTCGACACCACTTTCATAAAGATTCTGCTCTCATCAATAAATTATCTCTAAATAAATATATAAATTAACTTAAGGAGAAGAAAATGTCTCGTCATTTTTGTTGGACATACGGCCAAATACGCATAGGTATGAGAACACAATAAAACGCACCTAACACAAAAAAAAAATCACGTGTAAGTATAAGAACAACAAAACTGAGAACTGGGAATGTCATTTGCCCCTTCTACTCTATTTTGTGTTGTATGGTCACGACACAATCAGATACCTGTGATGTGCCAACATCTTCACCACAGACGAATAGAAGTTAGCCTGTTCTCGGACCAGAAAGCACCCGCCTACCTTTTAATATTTTATCAATAAAACTTCGGCGTCAGTACAGAGAGAGGGGACTACTTTACGATACTGACACGGCAAGAGCTCACTAGGGGCACGGGCGCCACTAATTGGCCGGAATAAAGAGCTCTCTCATTCGCTATAGGCAGGAATGACCTGACTATACATGGCAGAAATTCTGGGCTTTTTCAGAAAATAGGAATCAGACACTTCTCCCTCTCACTCTCTGCACTGGCGCTTGCTGCTCTACTCGAACCGTGGCTTTCTTATTCAACTACCTCTGCATCTCTCTTTTCTAACCTTGCTATGTTTTAGTCCAGCGTTGTCAGACCCCACATCTTCCTAGTGGGATTCTCTGCCCTTCGTCTCGCTAAAACTAGCACATCCTATAGAGGGATCCCTTCCATGCAGACGACGATCTCTGGGGCCCTACAAAATGTACCTAGTAACTTCTACACCCCGCTATCCAGTCTGCCTCTTTCCGGTTCACGTTCACAATATTTAGATAACTTGATTCCAAAATTGAAAAATCCTTTATTACTGTCAATTGATGACACAGCTAAATTCAAGGTGAGAACTGACACCTTCAGATTTCGCAATAGGATCTGCCCAATCACAAAATAAACATCCCATTGCGTGTTTTTAACGCTCTTTGGGATCCCGACGGTTTTCACCTACCCTCAGTTTGTGTACTCGTGGTCATTCCAAGACCACATAAACTACCTATAATACCTAGCCTGTACCTCTTCTCCTGAACATAGTCCACTGTCGGGGCACACCTTCTAAGATCTTATGGAGTTCAGGTCAATAGACAAATCCCACTGGTTCTATAATACCTAGCCTTTCATAACCTAATTCAGTCAATGCAGGACCATGTCCTGAGTGTGAAGGATTATCGTATTCACCGCTATCGTTTTTCTCGGTAAAACTATTATTAATTCTGACGTTTCTGTTCCATGATAACTGCCCAATGTATCGCAACTAGAATATTTATTTGATTATTATTGTACCACTGGCTATTGCACTTTGATCTTAATATCATCATTTAGGCTGACAAGAGCATCAATAAGGATTCACAGCTATCGAACAAACTGATTGTATTTGTTATGTTTTGATTGACATTGGGAGTTGAACCTGCCCTTGCCTCCATCTTAAAACTTTCGACAAGAAACTTAATATTTGCATAATAACAGCAGTACCTTGTCAGATACTTTTGCAAAGTATTATTTGAATCATTCAGTGTGTCTCATTTTTCTTTGTAACTCATATAGGACATATTCTCGGAAGAGTTTATGTATCGATCAGCGTGTGTTCGCTGATACGAGGAAGACGGTGAATATTGCTCGTTTGTAATACAAAATGTATTTTCTAACTCTCTTAATAATGGCGTCCTTTTCTGGCTGTTAGTTCTCAATCTTACATATTGGTTTGAACAGTTTGACCCGCTATGCTATATACTCGCTTGACTGACAATACAACTAAAAGTCTCCAGCGATTTCAGAATGGGATCATGAGAAAAGTGGTCAGGCATAGCTCTCTCGAGAGGTTAAAGAACGCCGACCTGCACCCGTTGCTTGTTGTGCCGTCCATGGGTGAGTTCATCCGCCGGAGACACATCAAGTGTTACAAACACTATGACCCCACCACCATTCCTGCACCTATGGCAACAGAATGTCCGGGAAAATTTTTAGCTGAAGTTTTTATTGTTAGATGTAAGTTAGTTTTATGTCTATGATAAATAAGGCGAGGCCCTCAACTTTTAATAAATTCAGTCCAATAATGTATAAAGAACATCATTATACTTTTGTACAATGCAGATCACTATTTTGTATACTAGAATTTGTGTAAAATGTAGTATATTCTGTTTGTTGTCAATCTGGCGTGGGCCATTCATGGTTGTGTTGATTCCTTAAATGTTTTATAACTGATTCTTTAGTGTCTCTTCCATCCTTTATCTAGTAACAGTCAGCTCTGATGTTTGACGTCCAACGATCGGGCACCAATTAACACTCTCACTACAGTAACATAATTTATTAATGAAAACAACTAACAGTTATTGCAGTATTTCTCATTCGCTAAAAGAGTATTTATTTGATTATGTGTATATTTAAAATATGTTCATACCATCGACACCACTTAATTTAACAGTAAGGATAATAATTACTTTGTGATTCTTTCTAATAAGTTGCATTTGAGAACACTGCAACTTCAAATCCAAACTCGGGTAGTTTCTTACCCGAAGGAATAGAAAATTATTCTATTATCAACTATTAGTATTAATGACAGAGAATAACACAAATTCTTAACTCCAATAAGGTTTTCTTTAGAGGTCGTGAAATGATACGATATGCAGTGAATAATTGCCTATACCTACTCTTAAATGCCTTATTTGCCGAGGGTTGAAAATTATCTCGGTCACATGATGTGACAAATGAATTGTACCAATGACTCCACTACCTCTTCTAAATCCTTGGGATCTTTCTAAGATGGCATACTAAGCGAGAGTAATTATACTCCTAAAAATGCCTTAATATTAAATTATATTTCCGAGTTAAAAGCCAAGATGACAATTTTTTTTTGTTCCACAAATAAAAACTATGGTGTTATTTTCCCTATGGAAACATAACTTCTTTAGATATACATTTCCTTCATTCGCCACTTTGTTATAATTATCTCATTTTCTTTTGCTGTTATATTTATTTTTTTTTACTTGTTTATAAGATACTGGATTCTTTTAAAAACTCACAAAATAAAACAAGTTAATTCCTGTTGCAACTCTTCGGTAAAGCTATAACAATTTACTCTTCACCTTAAATTTTGGTTTCCTTGATCAAAATCACTACATATTTATATCCTCACGATGCTAAGTGGACCCCGACTGCCGAAGGAAACATCTTTGACGGAGTCGGAAACCTGGTCCACCGCAATTAAAATAACATTTTTCTTCTTTTTTCAATTATTACACTATGCCGAAAAGTGATTTTTAATACTTAAAAAACAGTTATCTCTGCCAGACGGCCAATCTATTGCATATTAAACTTAAATATGAATTTCACTGCTATACAATTAAAATATTGTTGCAGTATAAATGCCTCTATTAATAGATAACCTGATCCAGCCAAGTTTTTCATTGGGTAATGATTATTAATTATTACGTTTCCTTTATGATATCCTGGCAATAACTTTTTCATCGATTGTAACAATATAATTTTTTTATTTTTGACCATAATCGTTAAATAAATACCTCAAACATTATAAATATGGCCCTGCTTTAATTATAATACAACGGATGTTGGGTGGTAAGGCTTAAATTTTTTATTATTATTAAAGTCAATTCATTTTTTTAGATTAAAGCTAATTATATACAAGAGCCCTCTCTAGTAAGAAAGGAAACTTTTAATAGTCAAATTCATCTCGCCCGACTAAATTTTCTTTTAATAAAACGCTAAGTTTTATAATTACTGCATGCATTTAAAGTAAAAAGATAAAATGATGAAACAGGTTGAATAAATAAATAAAACAGACTATAAGGATAGGAGATTTTATTTAAGAACTAATGGTTACAAATATTTACAGATATAAGAGGTATACAACATACAAATTAATATAAAAAAAAGATAAACCTGTAATGTACTTACAGGAAACAAAAAAATAAAAATAAAACTTGTTATTTAATATTTACACTCGAAAATCATTATTGAACATCAACACTAAGGAATGCCTTTGGGATTATTGAAATAGTAACGACATTCAATACCAAACATTTGTTGTAATGTTTATAATTTTTAATTTTCTACTATTGAAAATTAAACCGAATAAGATATGTAACATAAAATTAAATATTTAAAATAGTGGCGATGCACGAAGTAAATTTTTTTTTCGCTGCATGAACGGCAAGGGACACAAGTATTGAACATTCAACGAGGAGCTATAATTTATAAACCTAGCAATGTCTACCTTTTTTCTTTTTTTTTTTTTTAATGGTTTAATTCCTCCATAAGTGGCACGTGTAAACAGGCTGGGGTTTTACATGAAATCTTGAAAAACAAAATATTTACAGTGTAGACAATTATAAATTACAAAATAGCGTAATCTTCTGACAGAAAAGAAAGTTTTGAGACCAGTCTCTTTTCCCCAGAGTCTGTCCGGTCGCCAGTCCCTGCAGCTCGGGCTACAGCATTTCCACCTCAGCAGATTAGATGGGAAACAGTGCAAGAAAGTCTTAAATGAACCAATAGCAAACATCGGACAAGCTCCTTCTATTCCTCTGCCGATTATTGATATTTTACAAGGCAAAAAAGTATTATATTTACATCTCCATCTCTTTCACACATATGGGCGAGGGGGGGGGCTGTACAACTAGTACATTCAAAAGTTTCTTACACCCTAGCCCAAAAATAAAAAAAACGACCAGCTTTTTAAAGGGTTTATAATTATTTTTTTTACACAATGTCACTTAATACAAAGTAAGTCACTGAATTGTCACTAGGTGCCGCTCTTTTTGCTGTCAAACAAAGTCTTCGTTAACCTTCAACTTAAAAAGAAAAATAATAATGAAAAAAATACAAATCAAATAAATGAGAAGACTCGACTCAACTGTAATGTCAGTCTTAAAAAAGAATTCTTCTCTGACAAAATTAAACATCGTCCAAATATTTAGACAGGGTTCTGAATTTTGAAATAAAAATATGGGAGTTTTGCTCTTTTTTTTTTGTTTGTTAAATATTAAAATACAAAAAAAGAAACATGACAAAGTATAATTAAATGATTTCGAAATTGTCCACTGCCATCCGCGATTTGTTCAGAACCCCAGTGTACTTACCGGCGTACTCAAGAGGGGCTGGGAGTGACCTGTTTCACCTTGGCAGGTAGCATTGTAGCAATACCACTCCTTCGACAATATTTAAATATATTGTCCTTCGTTGATGAACTCACTGCAGTCAATCTGAAACAGATAAGGCAGCTGTTTTTCTTAGGAACTCAACGTTAGAAAAAACAATATCAGTAAATAATTGTTTAATGGCTAATTATCAAACTAACCAGGGATCAATGAGCATTTTTTGGTTAGCATACCATAAAAATAATATTTTTGCAAAACATATACAACTGCAAGGATACAATATCATATTCCTATTATTGAAGCAAACTGTAATAATACAGGATCGGCAACTCGCTAACATTTTGTTTTTATCTCATCTCTTTTCCCCTGGGGAATCAAAGGAGCAGCAGTTTTTTACTGGGCCAATCACCCGTAATCGAGTGAACTCATTTATGATAAATGGACGACCTTAACGACAAAGCATGGAGAAATACCGTACAGACATCGAATAGCAAAACTGACCGGTAAACAGATTGAAATAGAGGAAATGGGTTGATACAAGCCGAATACTTTTCTATGCACGAGTTCAAACAGATATAGTGGGTTTCCTGACGAAGAATAATATCTTCGGTACGGCAGGAACCCGACTCATCCAGGTCGATTAGTAAGGACACAGTTTCAATTGAATGACTGACCAAGTCTACTGAGGCCATCAATAATTTTGGTTAATCAGGAAAATCTTAAAAAAAAAAGCAGTTGTGGGGTAGAAGTTGGTTATAATCTGGATGAGAATTGTATGCCGTTTCAGAAGAAAATAAAGATCTAGAAGAAATAAGCTGCAAAGAAATAAAAATGCCAAAAATAAAATTTCGGCAAGGACGACAGGGTGGGTAAGACTTATGTTTTTGTATAGATTTAATCTTGAAAAACTTTGGAAAGAGATAAGATGTACGTAGCACTCCTTGATTTAAAAGTGGCTTTTTGACTCGATACAAAGAGAAACGTCCCTCTGATCTGGCGGACAATGAAATCAAGACTAAAT
This sequence comes from Acanthosoma haemorrhoidale, assembly GCA_930367205.1. NCBI lineage: Eukaryota > Metazoa > Arthropoda > Insecta > Hemiptera > Acanthosomatidae > Acanthosoma > Acanthosoma haemorrhoidale. Next base: position 3,785,755 of record OV884012.1, read on the forward strand.
AGGATCAATAATAAGCTCAAATGAAAAAATGGAGGCAACGCCTGCTCGAAACATATGAAAACCTACTCTGTGCCATATTGCCGACCTAAGTTTACTTTGCTTATGTATAAAAAACAAAAATGCAATTAGGTTCATGATCAATTTAAAAGAAGGTTGCAGTCAATAAAAATTAACGTTGAAGCTACTAATCCAAGGATCAACTAGTTCACAACTTTGGAAAATTAAAGTTAGTTTTTCTTTATCGAAAAGAGTTCACAAAAATAAAACTACAAACGATTATTAAATGCCGCTAATATCCTTACACAAGGTGGTTATTACGATCTAAAATGAGATGGTTTACACTTACTTGACTTTTAGTGCATATCGCCATACATACTTATCATAAACAGATAACCTCTTCTTGGATGCTATTAGTTTTCTGGTTCTGTAATCGAGAGAAGCAGAAATAATAGGTAAGTCAATAATGAAAACACTACAAGACTGATAAATTGAGAAATAATGTAAAATGTCCGTTACATTCGTAACCTCAAGACTGGATCTGTTTGAGTCAGGAATTTCATGGTGTTTGTTTACATCATCGGCAGAAAGAGATGAGTTTGAATCATCCCCACAAGAAACCACTATCCTGTTCATTGGCGGATCTCCGTCCTGAATAAGAATACATATTAGAAATAACTCAAAACTAACTCGCATCTTTTGGTGTACTTTGCAAAATTATATGTACGTACTTTGAAGGAATGATATCAAAAGATGTAAGGTAGATTAAGATATTTCTTTCCTAAATTAATTTTAAATTTATATACAAGATTAATATCAGAGTGATTCTAGTGTCAACGATTCAAAGAGGTAGATAAACGGCAAATATAAGTTATTCATAAAAAAAAATTTGTTTGCTGACATTTTATCAATTTTTTTCTTCTTTTCAATGCATTATTACAAAACATTACGGTCCTATAGCGGTCATTTATATACAGTCATAGATATATCACATATAGTATGATATGTTTATAGTTCAAATTGCCATAAGATTTTTTTGTAAATTTTCTTCAACCAAATAGTTTAAAAAAAAAAAGTTTTCATGAAATAGGAGTCAAAATTATAATGAACATAATATTGGTACTATATAAATACAATAATTATTAATCCTAATCAAATGAACAACCCAGGGGAGAAAATCTGGGTCCTTGTGAGTTAGTCCGAGTTCAGGAGGTCCTGAATTTGAACCCCGACCCTCACATTAAATTTCTTGTTAATCTAGGCGATGATCGATAATTCAATATAAAACTATCTTAGATGTTAAAATCTAAAGTGCTGGAAGAAAATTTGCTGCCCCGTTCATCCCGTATCAAATGTTTAAATTATTATGTTGTTCAGTTTAGTGATAATAAATTACGATGAATTATAACTTAAAGCCTAGTAAGGGCTATGGAATATCGCTGCTGACAGTTGACGTTTCTCTACCTCACCGTTAAGTCAAAATAATATATGCTTTATAATGAAACAGTAACCATTTTTTTTTTTTCTAATAATATTCTATTATGAAAGATGACATGCCATTTGAGGTAGGGGTTGGTGGAGCTTGGGCTTCTTCTGTATCGTGTCGAGAGAAGAATCCGAATGACGCTTGTTAGTAGCGTCACCAGCTTGAGGCTGAGGAACCGTCACGCCGTTCTTGTGAATCGGAGGAGAGTTGCTGTTCCTAGGTGCCACTGCCTGTTCATAGAAAAAAACACATTTAGTCTTAGCAATATGCTGTGATTTCATAGTTATGAATTTAGATATTGGTAGATTCTTTGCTCGGAATCTGCTTAGGTTAATGAAAAAAAAAAAAAATGCTAGATTTTTATCGAACATATTTACAGAAGTTTAAATATAATTTGTACGTCTACATAAGACGGTCTAATGGTGGCATTAAGATACGAGATGTAGTTTTACAAATATGTATATTAAGCCTTTCGCATCATATTTGCACCGCCATTCCCTCCCATACAAGGATGTGAAGAAGCAGCCATGGATGGCGTGTTGAAAAACCTTCCATAAACAAATTTGATAAAAAATCATTTCTTTCTATCATTAACCGAAGTCGATTCATTAGTAATAATTAATCAATATTTACTTAATTTAAAATAATATAAATCCAGTGAAAAAAAAAAAAATGAGCCTCTTATGAAATAAATAATAAATGATACTCAGCATTGAATTTAAATTTATTTCAATTTCAACAATTTAAATATTACACAATACATAATAAGTACTAGATTTTGTTAGCTATACCAATTTTATTAGTTGTAAATTTTGATAATGATTAAATGAATTTATCATCTATAGCTCTTAAAAATTGTTGAAGGCAAAAAAGGCTTTTAACTACTCGTATATATCTACAAAAGTCAATTAAAATTCGGTTAATGATTTAAAAAAAATCATTGTAACCATATTAAAAAATATATAAAAATACAACCCACTCCAAATTAAAATGAAATTAATATGGGGCAATGCTTTATTTCAAATATACACAGTAACATTTATTTAAATATGAATGTGTCAAAAATAGTAGGAACAGAGTGAATCAGGTGGCTATTGGGATGTTGTTTTCAGAGAAATTGTTTTTTGAGCCAGTGACATTAAACGAGCACTTAATGCTGCTATTCGTATCGTCTGCGTGGCGGTAGAGGACCACAGCACTGTGGTATATCTCGCTCACCGCCTGGCGCAACATCGGCCGACCAATCACCACCATCACTTGAGGCTGAGACATTTCAGCAACAAGCTGTTCCTCGTTTTCTGTACAAACCTTTTTCTCTCGCTTCAAAGTGTTTCCCGGGAGGTAAGTGCTAAGCTGTTTCCTGAAAATTTATCAAATATTTATTTTAGTATTTCAAATAAATAAGACACAAACAGTAAAATAGACCAATCAGTCTTACTAATATATTGAAACAATAATAGGCCAAAGAAAAGAGATAATGACAGAGCTACTATGACTTCCTATTCTCCGTCCAGGATGCTCTTCCATTCAGTGAGCCATCCCTGTCGAACCTGTAGCCATGTCACCATTTAATCTCTTCAGCTGGTCTCGTAAAACCTCTGAAAAATTACCAGAAGGACAATCTTTCAAAGGAGAATATGTTTTCTCCGAGAACATGATTGGTTTGACAGCCGCTACTACTATCAAAAGCGGCTCAGACATTGAATGTAGATTTATTTATAAATATTAAAAAAAAAACTTTATTATTTACTTGTATTTAAATCGGACTGTATGAATGGGGAGTAATGTAGAATTTCCGACACGTGACCAGGCATGTCAAAAGTAGACAAATTCAATGCATCAAGGTGAATTTTAACATTTTGCATAAGCAAACATTTTAAGGGTCAGCAACGAGGAAGCACCAAGTTAATTATAAACTTGTTGGGGGTTATTAGTATTTTAAATGATTATTTAACATTGTAATTGTTATTTGCCACAGCACCACAGAGTTCAGCCAAGTGAAGCTAAGCTGATAAAACAATCTCAGTGAAAAATTGCCTAATACAATGGAGATGCCCTATTTTACGACATACCTACGAGCGTCTGAGTAAACTCACTCATTAAATTCAATCTGATCAATAATGTCAGTACATAAGTTTAAGTGGGGAAAGGGAGATTCATAACCGATGAGATGAGGCCTCTATATGCTCAACATTTTAATAAAAGCAATATTCTACGTCACAGACACTTCTGTCAACAGGACAAAATTTCAGTCCCTACCTAGTCATGTCCGATCGTGGGAATTTCTTCTAAATGGTATAAAAAGAAACTTAGTGACGTTTATTTGCCCTCCAAATTTTGTTTTTATAATTTGAATTGTGTGCTAGCAGTTTTATTAACGTACTTCACACAGTCCATTACGACAATTCTTTCGAAGCGCAATGTCCATGAAATGTATACTATTTATAACAACTGTATTTTAACAAAATAACACAGTGGCGTGTTACATGTTATTGGTCAAGATAAATTGAAAATTTGATTAGTTCTATGTGCGGTTTTATTTGATACATAACAATTGATTTTGTCATTTTAAGCCAAATTGTAATTGTGTTATTTTGTTTTATTATCATTAACACCTCTCATTAAAAAAAAAAATCTATAGCTTTGGGAATAAGAAGTTAAGCAGAATTAATGTCAAAATGCCTGTATATGGTTTGGCAGTCTTTGTTGGGCCGATGAAGAAATAATTGATATTATTGAATTTGACTACATGAAAATGTAAATGTACGCTTTTAGACTTAGCTACTTATTGCCTATTTACCAACCGCAGATATATTGATACCATCAAAACTCAAAAAAAAAACCGAAGACGAAGAAGAAACGGCAATTTGAAATGAGTGCACTGACAACTTTTTGAGAGTGGAGCTCTTACAATTATTACATATAACCAGTAGTTGCGAAGTGGATCGAGGGAGGGTTCCCTTATTTTAGGACAAAGCAGAATATGTAGACTTAACATATCCTATTTCATTGGATTTCCTAAACATATCGAGACTTAATTTTATTTCTAGCAATAACCTATAGTTGTTGTCTTCCATTTAATAGCATAGCGAATTTCAGAGATTTACTTTGAATTTTTACTTTAAGCGTGCTTGCGGAAGACATGTAGTCCCATGAACGTGAAGTGAGACATATACTTAGGTCATTGACAAAAGCTAGAATGTGTTCAAAAAAAGACGTCACGATATTCAGCTCAGATATGATTAGAATTTTATTTTTTGCAATATCTCCGAGCATTGCGTTTGTAATTTGGTCAAGGGAGGAAAATGTCAAATCAGCTTTTAAGCTGTGCTTTGAAAAAGGCTTTCCGTGAAGCCGCAAGGGTAAGTGATTTTCTTAATTTGCCTTACAGAATGAAACAAAAGTTAAGTAATAGATTTTTGAGATCCATGAAAACTAATTACAAGTTATCGAATCGTTACCAAGAATTTTATAATACTGTAAGAGCACATTTCGCTAGTAGAGAGCACGTAAAATAATAATTAATGATAAGCATAATGAAACATAATCATGAGAAAACATCATGCGCACAGCGGAGAAATAACTTTTTATTGTCGCATTTCTGTCACAAACTCTGGGCTATATAAACATTTCCTAAGTGATTTAGAGAATTAGAAGAAACCTTTTTCTAATGGCATTTTTATTTCAAGTTTTCAAGTAAAGCATGTGTTACACTATTACGAGAAGGGGGATTGATATAAAATTTTCAATTTAACGAGTTTTGATAGTATTAATTAAAAGGGTATATAAAACATACATTAAAAATGTATAGTGTTTGTATGCAATAAAAGTAAAATATATTTTTGTTAAGAAACAATATAACGATGCGAAACATACCTTTTGACATGTCTGGCTTCAATTTTCATTGTCTCCTTGATCATCTTGATACTTGTCGCTTGCCGATGGACTGGAAAAAAAAACAATTTAATTATTAGTACCGTATCTAGCTGATGGCGGTTTTGGTTTGGGTCTTTTATTGATCACTGATAAACAACGAGTGCCTCCCCCCATGGCTTTTTAGCATACTTGGCTGTCATTCTCAATAGTCGCTGACCTCCACGCTTCATTTATAGCCGTTCCCTACAGAATAAGCCCTATCCAGAAAGGGTATCTCAAATAGCTTTGTCAAGTGGATTTACGTGGAAGCTATCACAAAGAACCATATAGGCACACTGCCACGGAGACAAAGGTAGCAAATGTCTATCTCACTGTGGATGAATTTCTCAACAGGCTGTACACAATGCATCGATCTACCCACAAGCCTATGCGAATAATACAATAGTGAATATCACTGGCCTGATTATACATACAGATGGAGGGAGCAACCATGGAAACATGGCGCAGAAGACAGGGCTTTTCAGTCAACTAGACAAAAGCCTGGATTGGGAGCAGGTCATAAGCTGAATTGGGGCCATTATCCCTCTCCCCATAAATCATTTTTATCACAAAAGCTCTTTAAAGATTACTCGGACTAATTCAAAGGAAATAATCAGCAACTCTTTAGCCTGTTGCAATGTCCTATCTCTGTACAGACCAGGAGCATTATAAAACCTAAATAAATTATACCACAGATATTACAGCCATCCTAGAAATGAGGTGGGTCGGACAACATAGCGTTAAGAATGGTCACAGTTGAGAATACCGCCTTTTCATATGACGTTTAAGAGCAGGATTTAACATTGGATCCAAGTTCTGTCAGCTGGTGATGAGAGTTTAACACCATAAGCAAAAGATTAAATGTACTTTCTTTGAAAGAGGTAAACTTATTTGATGAATACCATAATTATGACAAACAATTGTTGCAAGACTAAAATGCACAGGTCGGTAAAGAAGTGAAACTGCTGGCAAGTTTAACCTCCACAAATCATATGAATGAAAACAGAATGATTAATTTGCTAATTTAAAGGAACTTACTATTAGAAGTACCAGTTCCCCACATAAAAAAATATTGTAATGATTCTTATTATTACCAAATTAATTATTTAATGGACTAAATTAAAAAAAAAAAATTCCTGGCAAAAGGTAATGAAAAGGTAAAGTGTATCGACCCGACTAAAGGCCAGGTTTACCCCTGTGATCAAACTTAGATATACCTTGGAGGACCCGCCCAGGATGTAGCGGAAAAGCCTGGCCAATTAACAGGGGCAGGGAATCCCGATGACACACTAGAAAAACTCTTCTTAATATGTAAAGAGGGTATAATCTTACTGCGGGGATAATTTGTATTCCGACTGCTATACCAAACTATAGCTAAAATCAATACCGTTCAACATAAATAGTAAAACGGTCAACGACAGAACACAACAGCAAGGTTTTATATCTGACCCCTTTAATTGAATCTATCTACGGGCGAATAAAGAAAAATAAATAATTACCAGAGGTTGTAAACGATTGGATATCATAAGTGAGGTCGACATTGAGGTTCTCCAGTTTTCTGAAGACGATTCCTATAAACCACATGGATGTCGGTACTGGCGTTTCACCGGGCGGAGTCGGTGGACCTGGGTAGCACTCAGGGTTTACGTGCGCCAGGCTGATGAACTGATTGCGCTCTAAATTACCGACTAAGTGTCGAACCTTCGACTCAATCAGTCCACACCACTCTAGCTGCTCTTCTTGATTCGCAGACTTAGCTAGCAATACGATAAAGTGCCTGCAACAATATCAAAATAGTTATTATTTTCAACACACTACACCACTTGTAGATACATAAAATATTTTTTTAAGATCAGAGGATAATATATAAATCACATGGTCCCAAGACTAAAGAGAGATTCTCTACTTTCACTACAAGTGATTGTCTATACAATGTCAAACTTAAAAACGATTCAGACAATCTGAAGTTTTAAAGGTGTGTTCTAGAGCAACTTGTAATACGCTGACTAGTTTTTGGTTCAACTGTTGTAAATATTCAAGATTTGAGAATCTAATTTTTCCTTTATGGTTAAATATAAATTAGATTATCGAGAATAAGGCACATAATGCCATTCCAGGTGATTTCAATAGGTTTTTTTTTTAAAAAAAAGGTGATTTGTGTGAAAATGTCACTGGAAAGGTTTAATAACCAAAATGAAGTAATTTGTATTAAAAAAATATCATAGGGAACTGTTGGAATACTGAATAACATTCAGCTAGAATTTCTCAAATTATTTCTTTACTTTCTACGTCGGTAATATCATGTATATATCAACAAAAAAAGAGAGGCTTTATGTGGATAATCTAGTTAGATGTTAGTTAAACTTACTTGTATTTTAAGAAGAAATTGGGCGCCTCGAACAGTTTGTCCCAGGTGGATTTACCGTTAAAGATCTCGTCGGTAATGGAGAGCCCATTGACAAACGCCTCCTGAAGGATTGTTCTCGTTGAAGTAGATACGTTAAAAGTCGAATTTTGTTGAGGGTAAACAGGAGTTATGATGGGCATTAAGTGGTATCTATCAGAAACCGTTACCTGCAACGAAAATAATGAAAATTGTTATAACCAAAGAATAATTATTGCAAAAATAAAATAAAATAGGTTCAGTAAAAATTAAAGAAAGCTTAATCATAAACGCTATAGTTTTAACATAAACAGCGAGACTGGTCTTCTTTAATGAACCAGAGCTGTTGTTACACTTTTATATGTCGGTAATGTTCTCTATAATTTAAGGAGAGGGTGGTTGGGTTTGTTAAGTATTTCACTGAAGTACGATTACACAGCACAAAATGAAGATTACTTTAAAACTTGTAGGGTATTATACTTGTAGTGTAATTTATTAAACTAAGCGACAAACTATCTCCGACAGACATTATTAATTTAGAAGCAGAAATGGAGGGATTAATAGTACAAAAATCAGAGATATTGAACCACAATTGTCCGAAGAATAAGAGACCATTACTCGGACTAGGGCAATGCTTAAGTTGGCTTATGTGATCGGAAATTTTGACTCGCACTCGCCCTCATGATTATCTACGCAACCAAGAAAGAAGAAGTGGAGTCGTGACAGACAGAAAGTGGAAGAGGTGTTAAAACTCTTAAACATATGTAACGTACTGAAATAGTGTTCCAAATCATTCCCTGAAAAAGTTCATTATAAACAAAGCGCTTTCTCTGTCGGTAGCTTATTCTGAACCAGTAAAGCCGATTCCGGCATCTACCCAGTGATAATCAACCTCGAGAAAGAGGGTGCCCCTTTCATATCAGATGGTCTCGATAAACTTAGAGAGAGAGAGAGAGAGAGAGTAAACTGAACAGGTTTCTCATTGGTCAAAGGTAGAGCAGATATCACAACCCTGACAGCCATTATAAGCTCTCTCAGAAAGAATAAACATAACTACTGGCAGAGAACTGGGCACAATAAGAAGAGGGCAATCTTTGAAAAAGGTTCAGCATTGGCGAAACTCCCCTCCGTGGCTGTGGATAAGAGGAGTAGACCTAACAATACATCCTTCATTCCTGTGCGCTCCTAGGAGAAAACAGGAATCTTAATTACTCATCTTGTGGCTATGTGTTTAAGTAACGTCCTAAGTGTAAGGAAAGGATTGAGGAAGAAGAAGTATTGTACATAAATATAGTTAACATTAGATTATGAGCCGCCATTGTATCTATTGAGGTAGACGGAGGCATAAAATTACAAAATAAGCTGGACAAATAATCAATATAAATACCCTCGGGTCCCAAACTGGGAATCCTAGGTTGACCTGGTCCGGCTGCTTGAGTAGGACGGGTTGGGGCCACTTCCACTGCGAGAAGACCAAAAAAAATTTGTGGACTAAAGTAGCCGCAACAGCATTAGGGTAAAGCTGACAAGTCCGTGCGACAAGCATAGCCCAGCTCACTCCGCCCAGATAACCCATGACGTTGCTATATACTCCGTGCCCTAAAACAATCAATGTGTAGTAATAGAGTCATGTCCAGGTAGACTATTGCTGTTAAACATTAAAAAAAAAAAAAATTACTTTTAGCCCAAAGTTTGATAGTCCTTAGCGTGAGACGAAAGTTCTCGATGTCCGGAACCAACCTAAGGATCTCATCAGTAACCCTGCAACCATTGAGACTTCTCACACATTTCTGGTCCAGATTCTTCAGTAGCATATCATCTTTCAAATCCTGAAACATTTCACAATTTTGTGATTATTAAAAAAATAGATGAATAATTTATAAGTACCATAGCGATATTTTTGGTTCGATAATAAATAATTAAATAAATTAAGGGTTAAAAAATAATGAGAGCAGCAAGCGTGAAGTTAAGAGAAGGCATTAGATGTTTACTGCTACTAACTTAGAGTTAACAGTTAACCTTTAATCTGATAAGAGATCGAATTAAGAATTTTGTGTATTTAAAAAAAATTAATTTCAATAAAATATATTAATTACCATAGAATCCGGAATTTCTTTTAGAGCCAATCTAGCAAACAGCATATCTATTTCAATTCCGTCAAAGTTCATTTTAATGACAGGAACAAATGCTTCCTCAACAGCCTGAAAATAAAATAATCAGAATAGATAAAATTTATATTCACTGTAAGTACAAAAATGGATTTTAAATGAATAATCTTGTTCAAAACTCTTCGAGAGCCTGTCACTTGAGCGACTTACCAGTTTTGTATGGCATGAGTACTTGAAACTAACATTCAGATATGGAATGTCGAAACATGATATTTATGACGAGATTATTTATTGAAAACCCTTAATAGGAGAACTTTGCAAGTTTAACAATTCTAAAATGAATAAATAATTTTTACCCTAAGATCGGTGACTTCAGGGTGCATCTTTAATTTTTCGAAAAAAGTAGAGAAATAATCAGCCCTATCTATGTGCCTAGGAGCTACACATAGAGCGTCAATATCTGCTCCTTTATGGTGGACCCCGAGACGATACGAGCCGAACGTGTAGATCTTGCCTCCGACAGAGCTAGCAACACTCTCTGGCATGTTGCGACTAATGCTAATTTCTCGGATCCATTCTTTAACTAAGCTGTTCAGTTTGCTCAGTATCTCCATTCTGGAAAATCAAATTAATATTTCAATGAAAAAAGAAAAGAAAAGTCATGGATTAATCTACGGCATTAGTGTACTTAGTCGAGCCCTTACCGGTGGTTAAGCTCCTCCTCCGTCTCGGAGACATTATATGGCTTGAGAGCTTCGACTAGATCACTCGTCTTAAGGTGATCAATGGGCTTGGGCCCAGCTAGCGTAATAGCTGATGTGAGTCCTAGAGTGCGCTGCTGCTGCTGCTGAGGTACAGCCTGCGATGTGCCCTGCGACGCCCACATCCCTTTCCACCCTTTGCAACCACTTCTTAAACAAATAATCATATTTTAGAGGGTATTCGCCAACGTATTAAAAATAAAAAAAACTTCATTGGAGTAACACCCGATGAAAAGGTACTAGCATAGATGGGGCTATTTACACTTATAACAAATAGACAAATTGCCGAAGAGAGACATTGTAGATGTCTTTTATCTCTTTACCGTAGATCTATTTTTTCTGTATCCATGATAAAATTAATTTGACAATAATCATGTTTTCAAATAATATTGATTAACAAGCTTATCAGTATGCATATATGTCTATAAAGATGTTGATCTTTTTTGTCAAATATAATTACTTAATGCAGAATGTAAAATATTCTTATTTGAACAAATGGGTTGAGGTTTATTAATTAAAAAAAAAAAAAGAGTCATAAACCTTAATAATATACGAGTGAATTATTTATCGGGGAAACAGCTTAGGTTGATGAAAGAAAGATGTCAGATTTTTTTTCATCAAATTTATTATTTACTTGCCAGTTTGTAATTATGTCTGCTAACAGCTAACACCTTACTTCCTTCCATCCTCTAAACATTTCACACTCTACGCGAACCAGACAAATATAGTGTGTTAATTTGCTTAAAACGTAACATCTTTCTTTTAACAACTTATATCCCAAAAAAAAACACTTCTTAGCAATGAACAAACAATAAAATAATTTTTTTGGCATTGCTACTTTTTCAAGGCGCAGATAAAAAAAACTTTACTTTGTTTGTTAGCTAAAAATCATTTTACTGCAGCAATAATAATAGACAACACAAATCCTGTCATTAAATTAAAAAATAAAACCATTAGGAGCATAAACATAAAGAAGGTGAAAATCGATTTAGGGTCTACTGCATAGTTATAAATAATATTTCATAAAAATGAATCTGAGATATTCACATCAACAAACACATATTTTTTTATCTCTAGTGAAGAGATAACATCACTACATATGACTAAATTCAAATCATATGTTCAAAATATATACAACAAAACTTTTATGTACTAAAAGTTTATTTTTTAAATACATAAATGTCTTATATTTTACTGTTGTAGGAGGTAAATACAGAAACCGTAGCTATAATTAATAGGAAGAAATACACAAAAAGGTCAACGTGAAACAAGTTAACAAGGTTAATGAATGCACACTATAATATTATAAATGGTAGGTAGCAAGTTTCGAATTTAGATCGCTTAAAGGTTGGTTGAGGTATTCGGATCTAAAACACACTATTTCGATTCGGTTCATAATTCTAATTGTACGTATATAAAAGATTTTGTTGTAAAATTAAAATTTAACTAAGTCGACGTGTTATTAGCTTATATTAAATTAGCAATATAAATGAAAATAAGCTCTACATACTAAAAGTACGATCCACTTTTTAGAATAAATAAAAAATGTCCTTTTTAAATTGATTTACCTGAATGAAGAAACCATGACGGCGTCAGTTGGCAAAAGCAAATGCTAATTATTTCTACTCAATTCAGGTGTTATGTATTAGAAACATAAGATTATTTGTTGTGATTTTTATTTTTTAAATATTCTTATTATATATCAAAAAAAATACTAAAGCCATTTTATATGAATAAACTTAAGTTGTAATAAATTTTACAGATAAGATACCTCAATACAATGGCCAGAGAGCATGTTCAGTGAGTGGGGCTCATTACACAAGTTTTTTCCTCTTTTAAGTCATCATGTTCTACGGTATCCCATCTGCGGAATAATAAAAACATGTATATATCGGTAGATAATATACACACACATTCTATTACAATATTAGTAACTAGAACTTCTGGACTCCTTGCTTACAGCGTTAGGTTGTTCGCTCTGCTCATATCAACGTCAAACTGAAAAATAGTGGCTTGAACATACTTAATAAACTACTGATCATCTCTCTGAATGATTGTTAAGTCAAAAATCAGTTCAAGAGGTGGTCTGCAGTTTTACAGCCACTAAAAGTTTTATAAGTAAAGAAAAAATATTATGATTTACAGTGCAAATAAATAATACAAGTTATAAGAGCACATGGTTTTCTTTTCTTGTATTTTATATCCGATTAAATATCACAATAAAAAAAAAAAAACCTAACCAAATATGTGTTTAGATTTGCCTCCATTTTGATGAATTGACTTCATTCATCTTGTTACTACAAGGGTCCATTGTTCGGACACATGGGGAAAGCTAAAAATTGGCCACAACAAAGACATGCGGGTTTTAATCTATAAAAATCATAAGACTAGTATCTTACCTCAACATTATATTACTGTCCAAAATTTATTCTAAAAATATACAACCTAATAATAATCATCAAGATTGATTAAATATCTGATTTAATTCAGGCAAGTTTGATGAATTGACTTCATTCATCTTGTTACTACAAGGGTCCATTGTTCGGACACATGGGCCACAAGGGGAAAGCTAAAAATTGGCCACAACAAAGACATGTGGCTTTTAATCTATAAAAATCATAAGACTAGTATCTTACCCCAACATTATATTACTGTCCAAAATTTATTCTAAAAATATACAACCTAATAATAATCATCAAGATTGATTAAATATCTGATTTAATGCAGGCAAGTTTGATGAATTGACTTCATTCATCTTGTTACTACAAGGGTCCATTGTTCGGACACATGGGCCACAAGGGGAAAGCTAAAAATTGGCCACAACAAAGACATGTGGCTTTTAATCTATAAAAATCATAAGACTAGTATCTTACCCCAACATTATATTACTGTCCAAAATTTATTCTAAAAATATACAACCTAATAATAATCATCAAGATTGATTAAATATCTGATTTAATGCAGGCAAGTTTGATGAATTGACTTCATTCATCTTGTTACTACAAGGGTCCATTGTTCGGACACATGGGCCACAAGGGGAAAGCTAAAAATTGGCCACAACAAAGACATGTGGCTTTTAATCTATAAAAATCATAAGACTAGTATCTTACCCCAACATTATATTACTGTCCAAAATTTATTCTAAAAATATACAACCTAATAATAATCATCAAGATTGATTAAATATCTGATTTAATGCAGGCAAGTTTGATGAATTGACTTCATTCATCTTGTTACTACAAGGGTCCATTGTTCGGACACATGGGCCACAAGGGGAAAGCTAAAAATTGGCCACAACAAAGACATGTGGCTTTTAATCTATAAAAATCATAAGACTAGTATCTTACCCCAACATTATATTACTGTCCAAAATTTAGTCTAAAAATATACAACCTAATAATAATAATCAAGATTGATTAAATATGTGATTTAATGCAGGCAAGTTTGATGAATTGACTTCATTCATCTTGTTACTACAAGGGTCCATTGTTCGGACACATGGGGAAAGCTAAAAATTGGCCACAACAAAGACATGCGGCTTTTAATCTATAAAAATCATAAGACTAGTATCTTACCTCAACATTATATTACTGTCCAAAATTTATTCTAAAAATATACAACCTAATAATATTAAGATTGATTAGTAAATGAGAAGTTGGCATAATAAACAATCTCACATGGACTAGAACAAATCGTTTATAAGGACGACAGTAGGTTGTACGCCAGTGTCTCCGCTCACAAATATTGATAAATAAAAAAAAAACCTTTCTTTTGTAAATTCAAAATTAAATTGGGCCCCGACTCCAAAACATAGTTAAGTCAACTTTTAGGGCATAATCAAACAAAGGAAATAAATTTCTCCTCCAGAAATATCAGAGAGATTGTTGTAATTATGATAATTGAAGTTATTCACAGTTTTAAACTTAACTATTAATATAAAAACACCATTAACACTTATAACACCAATCTGTCTTAGTTTATTACCGTAGACTTACAGAGTCAATTTTAGTGACCTAAAATCTGTGCATTAATTCCAAAAACCTGACCACATGCTCACATAAAACTAACAACAATAGCAAATAGTAGTTATCAAAGAAACAAACATAGTAATGTCAATCATAAATTATTATATGAACCGGAGTTCCTACTTGCTCCAAAATATGAAGACAAAAACACACATTAACACACCAACTTTAAAAAACAATTCCTCACATATATAAGGCCTATTTCAAATACCTTGCTGTAATGTGAAATAACAAAAAATGAATAGGCATTTGGAGAAAACACACAGGAGCTTGACTGCCTCAAAGGAAGGAAATTGATAATAATTTAATATTATCTATTAAGATTAAATGAGTTCACACTCAAGTAAAGTAGAATAGCTGATAAGCAAATGTAAATAATTACATACATAAACTTGTTAAAATGATCTATGTTATAATTAATTCTAAGAGGTAAAAACAACAATATATATTAAACTTACTTGTGAGTACGAAACATTTTTAACGACGGCAGATGAACAAACAAACTCAGATCCCAAGTGAAGAAGAATTACTAAGCAGGGGCGAGTACCTCACCTAAGCGTTGTTACAGAACAAGTGAATTCAACAGGACAAAGAAATAGAAATCTAATACAGCAGTGTTGCTTTTATAGGTTGTTGACAAATCCTACCGATAACAAGGCATATGTCACATACGTAATATAAATGAATCACTTACCTTAACCTTGAGATTCAGCAAAATGTGGATATTTTTCAAGTAAATTTACCAACTAATTTAGGGAGAACTCAAAACAACAGAAATACGTCTAGTCTCTATAACCAATACCCCATTATGTTATACTTCCAATATGGCCACCGACCTACCTACATGATAAGCGTTGAACTAATAATTGTTACGATTCAAATTTTTTCTATTGAATAGGTCTTTTCCATTTGTCAAATTATCAATAGATTATTTCTTAAGGCATATTGAAAATAGTTTAATTGCACAAAAGAGTAATTTGTAAAAAAAAAAAAACAGTGGCTCACCCTATGATCAAGGAACCGAACTAACACTGCGTCTCCAGCCCTATTTACTTTTTTAATATGTAAATTTGATTTTTCCATTTGTAAAATCTTCAATAGATTATTTCTTAAGACATACTGAAAATAATTTAACTGCTCAAAAGAAAAATTTGTAAAAAAAAAACAAACCAGACACAGGTTGGTATGAAAACAATGGCTCACCCTACGAACACGGAACCGAACCAACAATCCAGCCCTACTAACTACCAGTCTGTTATAAAATATCATTGCTCTTTTTTAAGTCAGTGAATGAGATTAAATATTTATTACTTCTTAATTTTAACAGTTTCTTCAGGTCCCTCAGTGAGGGTTTTTATCTGCGCAATAATATTTCCGATCCACTGTCCTAATTTGGACGATGATTTGAATTGAATTGTGATGACTTGAACATGGGACTCCTCGTGGCTTGTGGACTCTCCACCACGGTCGCTAGACCTTTAAAGCCCCACCTGAGGTGTCCCTTCACTTTGCATTTTCTAGTAAAAGGGTCCCAATTTGAGAGCTTAAGGATGGGGTGGGGGGAGAGGTCACCCATGAAATTCTTAGGTCAGGAATGTCCCTACCACTTATTGTGACCTGAAGGTGAGCCCCTCCACCTTACCTGCCTAGTCCTGAGTCCTGTTTTTATTTAACATAATTTTAACCATAAAAATAATATTAGTTTTTTAAGTCATAAACTCCTTAAAATGCATTGAAAAGAGCAGCCCACAGCTAAATTGCTGTTTGTAATTATTAATTTATAAAATACAATAGGGGTTAAGGGGGAGAAAAAAATAGTCCCAACTACTTAAGTTTAATTATTCTTGAATTGTCTCGTTCATTAACGGTTTCTTCTTGTTTTCCCAGCTACACTACTCGTCAAAGATATCTCATCTCTGCTCCCGAAAAACTGATCCAATACTTTCTATCGAGACGACTCCCCTAAAGATATGGAGGTTCATGTTTCTTCTTATTTAATTAATTGTTTAGTTAATATTCTCATAGGAGGGAGTACTCAAAAGAAACTATTTTTGTTCAAAGTGATTTATTTAATTTTTTTTTTTTTTTTTTAAAAAACCTTTAATCTCTTTCTAAATACTTTCGATTGGAGTCCAGTCTCTTATTCCACTGAAACATTTTTTAAATTCCTTTACTAATTCAACATCTGCAAAACGCTTTCCTTTCAAATCCCTTTTCATTCGAAGGAATAAAAAAAAAAAAAATATTAACAGGGCCCAGATCGGGGCAGTGTTCAAAGCATTTTTAGCCAAAATTCGGCGCATATTTTGACTTTTGAAGCAATCCTTCTCCTCCCTAAATCTTCACTTAAAA
Organism: Acanthosoma haemorrhoidale; assembly: GCA_930367205.1. Lineage (NCBI taxonomy): Eukaryota > Metazoa > Arthropoda > Insecta > Hemiptera > Acanthosomatidae > Acanthosoma > Acanthosoma haemorrhoidale. The sequence continues at coordinate 3,802,782 of OV884012.1, forward strand.
TTCGCAGCACTGAACTCCAAGTCATTCCAGATTTCATATTGATTTCGCGAATGTACCACTACATCATTTGACAGCACCAGAAATTTAATTATGTTCTATAAAATATAAATACCTTGTAGTTAATGTGTATAAACAAAAAAAAAAAAAAAATCCTATTGTTTATGTTTTGAGAATAGTTACAAAAGCAGAAACCTGTTTAAACCAGTCACCTGGTAGTTGTGAAAACAGCCTTTTTTTTTTACCTTAAAGCTCATGACGAATCATGGACAATGAAAAATATGAGTGTTGCTGGAGACATAAACCTGGATCGACACTGTAGTTGGAGTGTACAGATATTTTTTCTGTAATTAATATCTAAGGTTGACTTGTGGAATTATACAGCTCAAAACATAAGTAGATTTACTCCAATCGCCAGGCAGATGAAAAATATAAATACATTGCAATAAATAGAAGGGGAAGAGCCAGGCTGTCTAAAAGTCTTAATCATCCTCGCCTCACATTTGGATCTAAAGCTCGAGCCAAGACGAAAACCTCCACCTATGTAGGGTACATCAGCCTGGAGGAGACTGTAGGATCCATAGAGACATCGATACTGCGTAGTCTGTCAACATAGAACAAAATAAAGACTTATTAAAATGGCCTCTGAGCCATTAAACACTGAATTAAATGCACAATCTCTAACGATGGCTAACAAAACTTTATTCCTTAGATTATCATTGAATTAATTTATGAGCTGTCGCCTTAAGCGAGTCTTCAACTTAAAGAAAGAAATCAAAAACAGGTTCCGAGCTGAGAAATATTAAAGGTAAAATAAATGAGTTAGACTTTTTTTCATTTTGAATCTTTTCCCCATATACTTCCTATTGTAATAGCTTTAATAAAAAAATAGTACCCTTATTACACTGTCAATATTTTGATAAGTATATTATCTAAAGAATAAACTTTTATTAGCCATCATTAGAGATTATATATTTAATTCAGTGTTAAATGGGTCATTTTATATTATTACCATACTTACCAAAATATGGACAGTGTAATAAGAGGACGTTTTTTAAATAAAGCTACATAATTTTAGGTTGATTAGATGTACAGACAGAATTGACCATTGAATAACAACCTGTTTAAAAGTAGAACTACTATCCTTCTAGGATTTCTTCTGCAGTTCTTTATAGTAATCACAGCTATAGGAGGGCGAGATATATAAGCAAATAAAAAATCCTATTAATCGGTGTATTACACAACAAGGAAGAAAATAAAACAAATTTTTTCTACAAAAAAGAAATTATATTACAAAAAGCACGTAAAAACAAAAAAAAATAATGTAAGAATTCCATCATTATACATATATAATGTATATTACAAGGCCTACAACATTTAAAACAATTTGTCGACAAAGACAAACAAATTAAGGCAAACAAATAATACACATACATATATACATATACACATGTGTGACTTAGATAAAGCAGACGCTGGTGGCTACGTAAGCTGAATTAACGAAAGACATAGCCGATATGAAGAGAGCTGGCGGAGTCTGTTACGCTCCTCATTTCTCTGTTCCCTCTACCCCCGCCTGCGTCATCAGGTCGGAGATGTTCTTCTCGAGGTCATCGATCCTGTTACCCATGTCATCTAGTACAGTCACTCTGCTAAGGAAGTTGTTTTCTGAACATTTTTTACAATGTAAAAATAATAATTAAATTTAATTAATCTGGAATTATCAATTATTATATGTAAGGAATCATTGTGGATTTAATGATTGGCGAAATAAAATGAGCTATCTCATCCTCAAAAGTGCTTTACTGGAACAACGTTTTCCACAAATCAAATAGTCATATTTAGCAGACTCCCGTTAAATTGATTAAAATTATAATGTTATTACAAATTTGAACTATTGAATTGAAATATCAGTTTAGTTATTGAAAAATTTATAAATAGTTATCATTGGACTATTATGGGTCTTATAATTAGATTTCATTTTGAACATATTTGAAAAAAAGAATTAGGAAAGAAATATCTGCAATTTTAATTTGTTCATCTTAAATTTATAAATTTTAACAGCGAAAATGACATGTTTCATCAGTCAGCAAATGTTATGCCAATATAACACTTCTTGGAGAGGCAGGCCATCAACTTTTGATTTCAACTTGAAGAAACCACAAATGATGTAAATGACAATGTTTTCTCTGCAAATTGATCAATCATGCCTCCTTCAGAAAAAAATGACTTATTACTTTCCCGCTTGAATATTTTTTTGAACAAGGATAACCAATAATCCCCCAATAATTTGTAATCCCGCTAATTTGAAAATCTTCATGATTCATAATAAATCCTCGGTCCTTTGGCATTACAAATTATCGGGATTGAACTGTATTTAAAGAAAACCTTCATTACTGCTACTTCCCAATAGCATATCTAAACTCAACTTGCTCAACATATGAGTTTTGCAATACCTTACATATTCAGAATAATGGGATATCACAACCAATATTGCGGAAACAGGCAAAAGATTTTTAACATGGTTAAACATAAATAACAATAATCTCATCAAATCTTGCCGTATTCAGTAGCAACTGTTAATGGATTATAACGGAACAACGAACATTGCATGTCAATCGCCACAAGTCTGCTCTCACAGGTAAAAATTGAGCGTTTTTTAAACAGGATAGTAACAGGCGATGGGTTACCTATGACAATATAGTCTGCAAAAGACAGTGGCTTGATAAGGATCAACCGCCCCTACCAGATCCGAAAGCAAACATCCATGGCAAAAAGATTTTAGTGTCTGTATGGTGGGATTGTCAAGGAATAATTCACCACGAGCTGTTGAAGTCAAATTTAACGATGATTTTGTTATTTAATGAGAGCAAAATAAATGTCTGATAAAAAAACGGAAGTTACTTATGACTTGACCCAAATACATGAAACTTGATAACAAGTCGATACACACTACCAAAAGCCAAGATTATTATTTGAAATAAAGCAAGAACCAATATATTAATGTACTCCACTACAGAGGAGAAAGGGTGTGGCCGGGGTCAATTCCCCCGTGAGCAATAATCTTCTTACTATACAGTGGTACAATGGACTTGTTTTAGGAGCTGAAAAGCTCTTGTGCTGCATGTGACGTAATTAGACTAGACGAAAGCTGTTTCAAGGAATACTAAACAGTGTTGAGAGATGAAAAATTAGAACCAAGAGAAAACAATAATAGAATAGAAGGTATCTGGTAATTCTGATAAGATCGGATTGGGTAGAGAATTCTAAGCCCGATAGAGAAACATTTCCGTAAAATCTGGTATTTGCATGATAAGTAGTTCCAATATATTTGAATGTAGAAAGGATGTGAGTAAATACATGAAGCCACTTTCGAGCTTGAATAAATGTTTTTGTACATTATGCTATTAAATATTTTTTACTATAACTTAAAATACGTATCACACCACCTCCCTTGAGAAGCTTAATGGCAACATTTACACAACACAAGTCGTCTTCTCAAAGAATTACGGCAGAAAGGTCTATCGATATAAAGTAATAAATACAACTTAAGTTGGGGTCACTAATTCATACTGAAAAAAACCCACAATAATTAGTGTAAATAAAGGATATTCCTTGTGATGATTTGATCCGACATTGTTTGAAACTTCTCTTGTGTCTGCTGGAGTAAAGTTTGTATCTAAAATAAAATAAAATATACATTTAAACACTGTATCATTCATTTATTTTTTTCCTAAATGTTAATTTTGTGAGTTTAATATTTATGTACAATTAATAATACACAAAAATTATTTTTTAAATCCTTTATATGTTATATTTGCAATCCAATCAACATTTATTCATTTCTATAAATTTCGACTTATAATTTATTCAAATGAGAAATTGTTATCAAAATAAGCCATGAAGGATAAACTAACTAACTTTATTTTAAAACACTACATGGATTAGCTGTATGGGAAAAAATCGCCTTAAATGATAAATATTGTTATATTTATAATAATTTCAACTTATATAAAATTCATACTAATGAATTTTAAAATTTTAGGAGAAAGTATTTGAAGAATTTTAAAACACTACATAGATTAGCTGTATGGGAAAAAATCGCCTTAAAAGAGAAATTGTTATCAAAACAAAACATGAAGGATAAACAAAGGAACTTCATTTTAAATCACTACATAGATTAGCCATCCGGAAAAAAAAAAACCGCCTTAAATGATAAATATTGATATATATTTAAAATAATAATAAATGTTCATTGGTTTTTTTTATTTAAATTTTAAAAGACAAATCCATCATCTGAGACCTAATGTTTAGGTTATGTTTTCGGTTCAAAATCCGCAAATGTAGGAAAATTTTAAAACGTTGAAAGAAATACTTACATACTGAGTTAACTCTTGTAAATTTTTAGGATCGCTATTGTTACCTACTGCGAAATTTTGTTGTTCGTCGGTTTTAATATCTGGCTTAACGTCCGCCATAATCACAAAGGTGGCTGGTCTGTGCCCCTGTGATTCTTCGATGGTTTCAAAGGCCTGTAAATGATTTCTCGATATAATAATTACAGTAATTTACAGCTTTTTTAGAAAAAAAAAACAAAATGAAAAACTGTCTGATGAATAAGAAGAAGATAATTATGGCCGACGACTGTAGCCAGTCAATAATACACGGACAGCGGTACCAGGCAGTAGCCGGTCCTGCCTGGTACTGCACCGTACATCTTTTATCATCGAAAATCTTCAATATCAATCAAATAAATAAAAACAATATCTCACTGAGTTATTATGAATATATTATCATCTATTAAGCATCAGGGCGGCGGACAAATCTGGCCAAAATCACATTCAACACCCTTTCGTTATTATCAAAGATTAAAAAATAATTAGAAGGATTTTTTTTCTTCATGACGATCCCCGTAATTGTTTATGTCATTTAATGGAAGATAAGATATGGCATGATAAATAAAAAAACAACAACAGTATCTGACCAGTAGCTCTCTGATTAATCCCATTAGAGGACATAGCTTGACCTGAGTCACTTCAGCAGCAACTGCTCTTAATATGCATTCACATTTTAAATTATTATTATTATTACTTTTAATTCACATATCAATTATTTGTTGCCAAGTGTCCGTAGAGATTGATGAGGATGTGAAAAATCTACCGCCGGTTATTTTTGGTAAGACAATTTTTTATTCGATCCACAATTGAATTTTTATTGTGTGCTAATTTGAGAATTGTGAACAGTGCCCGGAGATGGAGGCAGTCAACTAGAGGCCAAGCTGAACAAAACAGTCACGGTTCATTATGTCTGCGACAAGGTGACTAAGGACTATTTCACTTTATGGCTCGATGTGAATCATTTAATACCAGTCGCCATTGATTGTTGGGTAACTTTCTCAATTCGATATATTTTTAAATATGAAATCCCTGGTATGTATACCTATATATATATCAAAATTTCAGGCCGATAATATGAAATTAAGTTATGATGAGGCAACTAGAAAAACCTTTAACCAACCTGGTGTTGAGACGAGAATACCCGATTTCGGCAATCCTCTTATAGTCGAATATCTAGATCCAAGCAAGCTGGCTATAACTGGCGGTTACTTCAGCTATATTGGAAAAACCCTGGTTTCTATGGGTTACATCAGAGGGAAGAATCTCCATGGCGCTCCTTTTGATTTCAGAAAAGGCCCAAGTATGAACTTATCACAATTTTATTTATTGAAAAAGAAATAGAAATATTTTATTAATAGGTAGCCTTCAATTTAATAATCTATTGCTAGAATTCATATTATATGTGTTTAAAAAGATAAATATACAGTATAATTAAATTTTTATATGAAGTATATTATTTAATAAGTACAAGGCCATTTATTTACATATAATTGATATATACTACAAGAATTTATGCATCTCTCAATTCATATTTGTATTTATTGTTTCTTATAAATATATATTATGAGTTATTCAGTTTTGCTTTTGTGAATGTTTCGGTTAATTTTATTTTATTTTAGGCGAGCTGGGTATGTTTTTTGAAAATCTGACGAGCCTAATTGAATCTACTTACGAGAACAATGGAAATACTCCGGTTGTCCTTGTGGCCCATAGCATGGGCGGACCTTTGTCTCTTATCCTATTGAACAGCAAACCTCAGTCGTGGAAGGACAAATACATAAAAACTCTAATTTCATTATCTGGCGCATACGGCGGCAGCGTAAAAGCATTGAAAGTTTTTGCTACAGGTAGTCACCAGCTTATTTACATTAATAATGTAATAATTTGTATTTGAACTCAAACAGGAATTATTTGCACCATTGCATAAAACGTTTTTTTTTTGTATGTTTGAATTTAATTTATATGTATTTTTTTATTACATAAAAGAATATAAATCATTCTTCTGTAAAACCAAACTCTTATTACCTAGCATAGGGGATAAAAAAAAAAAAAGTTCGATAATAAAAAATAATTAATTTGAATAAAATACACTATAAAACTTAGGCATTGTGAAATAAGTATTGGTAATTATTTGCTAAAAACTCATTTTAATGAGTCATATTTATCGGTACTTCGCATGATAAATGATCAATCATATCTTAAAATAGGATTTCTCAACGATATCACACTTTTTAAAACTAAATTATTCTCTTATATATTTAATATGTGTACATTTATAAACCTTTTACTGAAGGTAAATTTGCTTAATAAAGAAATTTAATCTGCCTGAAAAATGATATATTAACATAAATGAATTAAAAATAAACTTTGTTCTGGTACATTAGTCCACTAATAACAAAAATGACATACCTATAAGGCCTAGCCGACGTATACGCGTAATAAACAGATAAATATGTTTTAGATAAACAAAAAATTAACAATTCACGCGTTGGATTTTAAAGAAAGCAGTTAGAAGATCTGAGGTATAGAAGGGAGACTACATGTTCGGATGTTGCCGGCGTAGGCGGAACAGGATTCAATTTCGTTTGTGGAGTTTTTTATCCCGTATGAGGAGTCGTCCTCTGGAAGGGGCAAAAACTAACGAGTTCTTTGCCTTTATAGTCGATCTATTTAATTTAAACGTAAAAAAAATACTCTAGGTTTCAAAAGCATTTTGACGTATATATTTCTATTATTTAACCGATTTAAACTATTCAAAAGGTTTCGATTAATTGCTGCAAAGATAAAGATAATTTGTTGTGACATAATATGGACTTTCGTGATTGATGAGTTTGATATGAACGATAATATTTTCTTATTCTCTCTTATCTGGGTAGATTTCAAGTCAGCTTTTGTTTTTTTTATTTTACTATACTATTTCTCCTTACACTAAATTTAAATTAAATGAGTAAAATATTTTTGTTTGATATAATGCTAAAAGGTTAAACAAAAAAGAAAAAGTGAAATGGTTTACTAACAATCAACTGACGTGCCAATAGTTTTGGTAGTTAGGTATTATTATACATTTAAATAACTATACAATTTATAGATTTTTTAAAAGTATTTTATCGTGTTAAGGATTTTTTCCAGAAATCAGAATCTTTTATTTTTTTACGGATAGAATGACTTGAAGTTTTTTACGGATAGAATGACTTGAAGTTTTTTGTGGAGGTTTCAACTTGATGACCCAACAATATAAAAAAAATACTATTAACTCAATGAATCATTATTATCATTAACTAATTATTTTGTGATGAACAAATAAGTATTTTTTCTATCGTATTAATACAAAATTTTGTTTTCACTACCTTAATAAAGAAACCTTTGTGATAAAATTCATTAAAGAAAAAATATTTGTTATTTGTTGTAAAATTTTTTGGGATGCCCCAATACTTCCGAAACCGAAAATTTTTGTAGTATAGTAATTATCGAAACATTTACATTAACATACAAAGGAATCCCTTAAAAAAAACTAAAAATAGACAAGTATTACTTTTATAATTTACGAACAATATAATAACTGTAACAGATTAAAATTTATTAGCGAATTACCGCAGCTAATTATTAGTCGAAATATAAAATGATGTATATAATTTTACTTTTAATACTCTCTATATTAATCATTTCTCTAGTACCTTTTGAACTATATTATCTCGTTTACCCGATACGGAATTATGAAAAAATTAGTCAAGTGTGATATAAATGACACAATTAAGAGTTCGATTAAACTTACTCCAATAATCCATCTTTGAATAATACTTGTGATAAATAAAACAAGCATTAAAATTGTCGATGAAGTGGGCCTGACAATATAATTAACGTTAAACTTGAAGAAGAAAAAAAAATCTCTAACATCATTTATTACATTTTTAATTCATTAGTTCGTAAACAATAGTTTTCAAATTATATTCCTTCTATAACAAAATTGTTGACACTTGCTATATTCATGTGATTTAAATATTTATTCTGTGAATAATAATTATGTACAAAATAAATAAATTCAATTCTGGCTGACCAAATAAATAGGAAAAACGAGAATAAAATAAATTATTATTATAAACAAAATTATTTAAAAGATGAACGGCTTCACCTTATTATTTTTAATTGAAATGGAAACAGCGTCTCCGCCTTAGTTGGCTACTTAGACTGTAAGTATATTGGTTGCAGGAGATGACTTGGGAGTCTACTTGCTAAGCTTGAGTGTCCTGAAGCAGGTGCAGACGACACTGCCTAGCAGTGCGTTCCTCATGCCAAACGCCAAAATCTTTAAGGACGACATACTCGTCTCCACCCCTGACAAGAACTACACCCTCAACAATGTTGAAAGCTTCTTCAAGTAAGATGACGGTGTCTACCTAAGCAGTAGACTGATTTTCTGCTGCTAATGTATTTAAAAACAAACCCTATTTTAATTTTCTAGCGATATCAACAATCCAAATGGCTGGAAGATGTACTTGAACGAGAAAGATTTTACTAACAACCTCACCCCTCCGGGAGTTGAAGTCCACTGCCTTTACGGGCAGGGAATGACCACTATAAAACGGTAAGTTGGACTATTTAATTTAAGTATTCAAATTTCTTATACTTGGTTGTCACTAAGTCCTTGTGCGTGAAAGCATTGTTGATTAGAAAATGATATATATTAATCCTTATTTGACTCGCATATAATAGGGGGACCGGAAAGTAATGTCGTTTTTTTTTTACATTAAATTCAAACAGATAAATTTTTAACAAGTTTTTGTTTTTGATCAATGATGTAATCACCCTCATTATCAGCAACCTTTTGCCATCTAGTATGCAAATTTTCAATGCTTATCGATCAAAATCAATCGGTTTTTGAGCAAAATATGTGGAGATGGCATTTTGGACATCATCCAAATTTTGAAATTTTTTGCCACTTAGAAAATCTAGCGATCGGAATTAATGGCGGAATTAATGGAACAATGAAGACAACAAGAATTTATCTGTTTGAATTTTATGTAAAAAAAATGACATTACTTTCCGGTCCCCCTAATATTTCAAAGAGAATTTTGAAGAAAAATATTGTGATTTGCGGTCTTCTAAGACTTTAAGGGATTGAGTACAAAGGAATTGGTCTGCGAGAAGTTGAAGCGTTGCTGCGTCGAAAAACAATCAATCCTGACAATAGCAGTCTTCAACACTCGATGAGGTCGCTTGTTGATGACAATGAATTTCTCAAGAGTGTAGCCCAGGATTTGTATATGACCACATGAGGATTAGTGGGTTTATTAATTTTTTCAACTAACTAGTTTCATGCCTAAGAATTTAAGTAACAACCATATATTTTTTAACTTGATTATAGCAACGAACCCCATTGTCGAATCGTCCAGAGTCCCCCCTCATTTAAGCTAGTCTAATTCCAAAATATTTGTACAATATATAAATATCTAGCTGATCTTTGTCACAGGCTGGTCTACAAGAACAATACATTTCCCGATCAGCCGTCGTTCATATACGAAGATGGTGACGGTACTGTGAACCTTCGCAGCCTGGAAGCATGCCAAGACTGGTCGAGCAAACAGAAACAGAAGGTGCACTTACAGGGCTTCCAAGGGGCGGACCACATGGCCGTTCTTAGCGATGTCAGGGTCGTCAACTACATCATTAACACCATCAAGGCTTGGACCAATCCGACCTATGGCTTGTAGCTCACTGATATAGAATATGTAGTCATATTTAGTTTAACGTCTTTTGTTGTCAAATTGAAGTTCTAATAATGCACTTATCGTGATTATTGAGAACGGCATAATCGAGATTCATTTTATATTATAATATTGGAACTTGCAGCCTTCAAATGGTTAACCATGTTCCCGGGTAATAATAATTGTAAGGGCCTCTTTATTGATGAAGTATAAAAATATTTATAAATTAGATTTTATTATATATCATCTCGAATATTATATTTGCAACTTACAAAGTAACATAAAAATATAACATTTCCTCTTCATATTTTGTATATGTTTCCGTAATTGCAAAATACAGTGAAGATTCATGTCGTATGTTAAACTATGTTCAGTGCGGGTTGCGAAATAATTCCTTAATGGTTCAATAAATTTGTCTTTCCGCAAACTTTTTTATTGAGGGACAAACGTTTTCAATTGTGCTACACAATCATTGTTAAGTGTTGTCTAGTTTTATTTTGGTACTGAAACAATATAACTTTATGTGGTGCATGTCTGCGTCGCCCCTCTTCTAAATGTTGTTGTATCCTAATGATATGCTTTTTCAGTCTTCCCGAATTATATTTTTTTTTGGCAAAATAATACGGACTAAGACTGTTTACAATATATTCACTTTCTTCAACTCATCATAATGAGGCTCTTATATTTAACGATTATTGGGTAGGATCTAGTTATTGTTAATTTTTTTATTTTACTATAGAATACGACTAATTTTTTTTTTATTGTTATATTTATGTTGTTTGATTATTCTAGTACTATTAACTGTTCTCAAACATAAAATCCAAAGAATTTTTTATATATTTATTGAATTATTTTAATAATGTGATTATATTATGTTCCTATTTTTTTTATTTTATGATTGGTATAAGTTATTTTTAATTATTATTGAAGACAAATGTTCTAAAAATAGCACTGTTTTTTTTATTGATAAAACAAATTGTAGTCGAGAATAAACGTTTGGGAATTATCAAGAGAAATATAATCATTTTATCGTGCTTCTTGTGTATCTGAACCCAATTCAATGTAATACCTGACGTTCATAAAATATATATCACATTAAATACAAATAATGATCTGTAGTCAAAGTCATGTATTTGTTATATAAGGAGATATAAACATATCTATAGGACAAAATGGTCGAATTAGTAAAGTACTTGGTACATAGTTTTAATTAAAATAAGTTGTATAAGATGAATGGAAATCAAGAAATAAATAACATTATCTTTGAATTTATTCATTTTTAGGTTTATTATTTTTTTCAAAACCAGAAACCTTAATGCTTTCCTCTCTGCCTGCCTGTTTGCTGCAGTTTCGATGTCCTTGTTCATGCTGTAGACATGAAATTTTACATAGAGTATCGCAATTGATATAACGAAGACATGACAACATAGACATTTCCATAAAACACAAGTAAGTAAGTGTCGATAATAGTTGATATCAAATAAAATTAATATATTTTTAAGTTAGGTTTCAAATTAAAGATTAAAATTAATTTTATGTAATTTTTTTTTTCAATTTATAATTTATAATAAAGGAGTCATTAAAAATGTCATCGAAAGTGCATTTACAACTCCATTTTCATATCGCGGAATGATGGAAATTTTGCATGATAGTTTTAAAGAGGGGGTTTTGATAAATAAGAAGGGTGGTTTGGGATTAGGTTCACTACACAGGTTTTTTTTTTGTGTGTAAACCTTTTCTTGAATAAAATTTAAACCAATAAATGAGATCAATCTGTTGAAAACGGTTTCAATTACAAATATAACCATAATTGTACGACCCTGCCGAGTACAGGTCATTATGGTAATAATCAGGTCGATCGAAATTAAAGTTTGTGATTGAATAATTTTAAATTCCCAGGTGGATATCATGTAGAGATCAGTCCCGAGTCACATGGATTGCTAATTGTAACAACTACATTCCGAGTTGTGCCGGATCGGAATGAGAACCAGAAAAAGGTTTAGGTTTTGTCCAACAGGCATCAGCACTTTTAAGCAACCTTTTGTTCCGTGTCACATATGATCAATGCAAAAAATGCAGTCAAAATTATAAATAGTGGTCTATAACTCTGTACCTTACTTATTTTTCATTCTTTTTTGTAAACATTTAGTAATTTTAAATAAAAATAACATGTTTGCCTTCGAAGAAATGAGACAATGCTTCACAAGGTTTATCCAGTACAAGTGTTATCCCGAAACACATGTTGTAAAACAGTTTAATTGTACAATGTAAAAATACGTAACGAGAAATAATTGGCACCTGTAGAAACAAGTCATAAAAGTGTACTTTATATAATTGTAACCTTGTTATTTTTTGGTGATTCAAATTGGGTTAACATGTAATTATGAGAGTATTATTTTCAAAAATAGAGAGTTACAACCTAAAAATGATTTTTTTTTTAATCTTGACTTTTAATAGCATTGTAAGTTTATATTTATATCCTTTTATTATTACTATCCTTTTACTATATAATACATGCTTGGATGTGACATCAATTAAATTTACATAATACCATCCATCAGTATGATCCAGTATCATACTGAATTTAAGGGGAATAGTCTGTATTTTATCATCCCAGGAATTCTGCTAATTAAAAAAAAATTAAACAATAACTCCATGTTAATACAATTTATTTATAACATTTCACATTTATTTATTTTTTAATCGGACAAAAATTGTAATAGACAACAAATATAAAAAATAAATTGTAACTTACAAAAACAACATCAAAGAGCTCTAAATTATTTTTATATAATATAACACTCGTTTCTTAACACTTTCTAATTGGTAACTAGCGAATTGGATACAATGAACATTAAGGCCACACGCACACACACGTAGAAATATAGGTAACGTTACAGAATCATTGATAGCGATAGCACAACAGTAACGTCGATAATAAGCACAATCATCAACAACTAGCGTTAGGGTTGGTTACAAACTTTCAAACAATAAACCCTGCGCAAGGTCTTCTTTCAAGTCGTCTAAAGCCGATATCAATTGACAAGAACATGTCAATCCTTTAGTTCATATCATCCTCTGTCGACTGTTGAGCCTCAATTTATTTGTTAGTTTTTATTCCGTACATTGTGTGTGTGTGTGTGTGAGTTATCTATTTATTTATACATAATAAAATTAAATTATACACAGTAAATTAATGGAATGCTATTATAACAATAAATGTATAAGTCTTAAATAATAAATAAAAACGAAACGAGGAAAACTTATATTACATAAATATCGCTGTACAATCACACGATTACATTTCAGTTTGAACGAGACTTTAAAATTCGACTACTAAGCCTGTTTAAATATTAAAAAAAATAAAGACTATAATACGAGGCTTAAATGAGAAAGATTGTAAGCCTTTGAAATGTTTTCATCGCATTGAAAATACCAACAGACGTAACTCATACAATAATACATGAATGTCCTGTGTGGACATTCGACACCTGTAATACTAATCCTAACATTTATATACACTAGATTATATTTCTTCATCATTTTTTCAAAACAATAGAATAAGTTGACATTTTTTTTTTCATTGTAATGTAAATCGCAAGTTTGCCGAGCTCATATGTTTACAGTATATAAACAAAAAACAATATTATAATAACATCGATAATAACAGCTTAATTGAACTAAGTTTGATAAGGCACAACTGAGATGGTCAAATGGTACTGTCCGGGTTGTCAGAACTACGCTATGCTTCTGATGAAAGAATCATCGAGTTGACTTAGATGCCTGCATCAAGCAAAAAATATGCTAACTAGATGACAAAAGTGAGGTCTCCCACCAATCAGCATTAATTCAATGTTAGAAATATAAAGCTTACCGTGTTAACATTTACATATTTTTGTTCCTAGTCCAAATTAAAAGCACAATTTTACCTTATTCAACAGCAAATTAAAATATCGAGGTCTTATTGTATATACCATATTTATTAGTATATATTGTGTGTATAGTACTTTGGCAAGCCCGATAAAAGAGGTGGATCATACGTTTCACCAGTCAGTTCGTAAGTGTCTAATATAACTTTGGGCGCAGAGTCGCACTCCAATCCCACACTGGTGTTAACCCGCCCAAGGGAGTACTTTTATTTTGCAATAAAATCACCCTCCAGTGGCATGTTAGAAAAAAGTGTCAACCCATAGCTACCCAACCCCCAGGTAATCAGGCCCGCCTAAATTAAAAATCATAAATGATGTGAAGTTCTGAACGTTGGCCGTAATGCAAATGAATGCTTTCAAAGAAAACCATTACAATGGCCTGAATCAGTGAATACTTTTTCTTTTATTTTAAAAAAAAAGGTTATACAGCAATATAAATAGATAAGCTTTGAAGACAAAGTTGATCAGTAAATAAAAGTTATGCTTCAGTGTGTATTTTCATTAGCTTACAAAATAATCTAAATACAACCGCTGCTCACTCGAAGGTAATATAGGTATTATTCTACTACCAAGAGACATTAGGATTGCTACCGAAATTAATCATACGATGAAAAAATAACTAATGAAAAAGCTTTAGCGCGAATAAAACAAAACCTGTTACTTTCAGGTAAAAGCAAACATCAAAGGAAAACAAAACAAGATAAAAAAAAAACATTTGTTGTTTTTTCCTTACAAAAATCATCATCTGTTATCATTGGCCCAAAAGCTTATAATTTATTTTTAAAAAATGACATTATGAGAGAGTTAGAGGAACCCCAGTTCATCCAACGATGTCCTAGCACAAACTGTCGGTTAGGCCGAGAAATGATTTTGTATTGATAATTGTGGTTGATAGTTTTCATCAAGATTGACCGTAAAACTGCTCTAATTCAATTATCTATATCAGGAACTGGTCTGGTGTTTGTGGAAGATCTCGCATAGATTGGCCCCACCGAGAAACTAACCTGTTCCAAAGCAGAACTGTTACCTCTTGACCTATATTTCAGTTTTCTAAATGTGATTTGGTACTTCTTTTCGCTCATGAGGATGAACGTCCAGCACTGGGCTGTGGTATCACTAATTCAGAGGAAATCTGTCGTTCTGGGCCGAGAGATGAGGCGGATCTTCCACACTTAACAGCAATATGAAGGCAGTGAAAGATGCTGTTTAAATTAATGGAGCCGAATTCTAAGTTTCTCTAATAAATGTAGATACAATGATATATCTTCACTTTAATCGCTAAGACACTTGCCAAGTGCCAACAACGATAGATATAGTTGCGCATGCGATTATCGACTAGACTAACAACAGCGACGAGATAACTCCGTCTCAAAGTAAAATTAAAAAAAGTTATAAATGATTGAATTTCTCTTCAGAAACGCTAGATGTTTCACAATTTGAAAAAATTGTTTATCAGTTCAACTGATTTGTTATATTCCGCAGTAACAACAGATACCAATACTTTGTACATGCTAGAGTGATAAGGTAGCCTATCCCAGATTTCTACGCGCATTCTTAGCTTAGGGACAGTTTTTCTGATCGGGCCTAAAAAGGTTAAGCTAATACATTAGTAGTTATTAGCTGTTGTATCAATTGCCACTTCATAATATACATTATGCGATCATGCGCACTCGTAACATTTAAATATACTTATTGTTCTCTCCTTCGATATATTCTCGCTATGGCTAGTTTTCAACAGTAGTACGAGAGCAATATTGACTAGGCTACCCGTTCGAAAGCAATACCTCAGTTGGAATGATGCCAGCCACGTTGACTTTAAATCAACTGTTTATGTTCACTGGTACGTTAAAATTTGCAATGTTACGATTGAATCTAACGGACCAAGAGGGCACTAAAGATGTGCTATTTATATGTAGCAATCCTTTTTTGTATCCGGAGCAGCGATGACGACATTATTCCACGTGTGCTAATTATGATATACAGAATAGATTTATTTTTTCATGAAATCTCGAATAACAGATAATAGAATAAGTATAGGAATTTCAACTAGTATTACAGAATACTAAAACCATTCATAACTAAATAAATTTCCATACAAAATAATACAATACAGACGACGCAATTTCAATACTATCTTTCTCGAGAGAGAGATTATACTATATAAGTTACATATTCTTAATTCTGTTCACTTCCCTTAACTTAGCCTAACCAATAATTATGCCTCACAAATATATATACAAAAATTATGTTGTGAATAATATTATTTTGAATAAAAGCTAAATTATCATATTTATCAGTCTATAAGACAGTTTAACAAAAAAAAAAAATTAGAAATTAGATTGTGATTCATTTACACATGGAATTTGTTCACAAATTAAATTCTGTAAATAATTAAACTAGATTTGGCTTTTGTGCAAATCAAATAACACTTTAAGTTTTTCAAATTATTTTTTACATTTTCAATGGGAAAAAATAAAAAGGAGTATTAAAAAATCACCCATGAATTATAACAAATAAAAGATTAATAACAAGCTTGTTTATGCCGTACACATCATGGATGACTTGATGTATAGTATGTCGAAACATCTTTCATAAATAAATATGATGAGAATCTAACATGTTTCTTTAATCAATCGAGGCGATTCGCATTTCCATATCAATTCACGGTTTAAAAGAACATATCTTTCCCTCAAGACTTATATGTACAACAATCAGTTATTGACAGTATTTTTTACAAAAAATTATATACTAATAATATTTATCCTATACTACTGGCTTTTGATCCTTGCAGCGACGATATAACACATTAAAATATCAATGAAAAACTAGACGGAAATCCCCAATTTCTTGTCGATACGTAGCAATTGAATCGCAAAATAATGTTCATATACATCACTAACCTATCACCAATTTACTTATTATATTTAGAGTTCCTTTATTTCCGCAGGACTAACCCAGTTATAATAACCAACGGATATTATATCATAATAATATCCATAACTGTATTTCTATAACAAGACTTTGATTATCACTATCATAAGAAAAAATGGTTTGTCGTGCATGTTTCTATGATAGTGAACTTTAAAAATTAATAAAACTTTCAAGAATAATTAAGATATAAAAAATAATAATAATGGAATAACAGTATAACAATACTCTTCTAAATATTAAGAAATATTTAAACAAATAAGACAAATCACAACAGAATAAGAAGAGATGCTGATATATTTATTACGGCATACAATATAGGCAAGGCATCTCTTGTGTTCAGTGGATAGACGTCATGACGGGTACAATGTTATACCTGGCGAAGGTATGTGCGAGGCGTGGCGGTAGGCCGGACAGCTGATGCTATCTGATCGCGGGCTGGCCGCTTCCTCCCCGCAGGTAGGCGTAGAAACCGAGTGCGATACTGACCGCGATCAGCAGCAACTTTGCCCGCGAAGCCGGCATCATGCGCTCAATGTGACCCCTTAGCCTGCTGTTGATATTGTTGTTGTTGTTGCGCCTTGCCAGCGCAAGGCGTCTCTTCTTTGCATTCTCTTCGTCTCTCTTACGAGCCTCTTTCCTGCACAACATAAGAACGCATTAAAAAAATGAATACATAAAATGAAAGTAGACAAAATGAAGGTCGATTACGCCACCATTTTTTCTCTGTCACATCAAAGATTTTATACTTTGAAATAACAACTCACAAACATCTTATAAAAATTTGTTTATATCAAGTGCAAACTAAACCAAATTGGGAATATATTGTAGTAATATTTTGAACTCATATATAAAATGGTTTATGAGGCCATAGCAACAATAGACAGTGTCTATAGATATATCAGATAAATTAGATATAAAAACAATTTAAGACCCCGTTATTGTTGTTTGCATGTTTTTAAAAAAAAATATCAATCAGATGTTACTCAGTTGAGAAGTTCTTCAGTTGTCGTTGGTAACGAGCATGGAGACGTGTCAGTAAGTCCATCAGATTACTTAAGTCCATAAGTACTATTAATTAATGAGCAGCAATCAATTGTCATTAATTAATTACCAACAATTAACAAACTGTTATGAATTAGAACCAATTAATTAGTAACGATTAAACAATGTTATTGTTTGGTATCGATTAAACAATATTATTGTTTGGTATCGATTAAACAATATTATTGTTTAGTATCGATTAAACAATATTATTGTTTAGTATCGATTAAACAATATTATTGTTTAGTATCGATTAAACAATATTATTGTTTAGTATCGATTAAACAATATTATTGTTTAGTATTGATTAAGCAATATTATGCATTAGTATCGATTAAGCAATATTATGCATTAGTATTGATTAAGCAATATTATGCATTAGTATTGATTAAGCAATAATATTAATTAATATCAATCAATTACTATCAATTAATATTATAATTGACAGTCCTTAACTGTCATTAACTAGTATCTATTAATTAAGTATTATTAAGATCATTTTCTAACAGAAGACAGTGAAGTGTGAGCTATAATATTTAAAAGTTATTGTGGAAGAAGTCAACCCAACCAAACATATTAATTTATTGACTATTACAGAGGATGAAGCATCCACTGGAAACAATGCTGCAATTAATTTAATTATGTGATTAATTAATTAATTATTCTTTAAAAAATTTTAACATCTTTTCAATTGAGAGTTGACCTCAGACCTGAGATTTATGATCAGTTCTAGAACACTTCAATGTTAATTTTTTTTTTTTTGTCAAAACATTGTATTTTTCCTAATAAATATATTTTTCCTTGTAAATAGACATATTTATAAAAATATAATATTATATAAATAATATATTTTTATTTCACATTAAACAGAACTTCAAAGAAAAATTAAGACATTATTGAGAAATGTTCGAGCTCTTGAAAGGAGACTAAGTGACAGTTTTTTAAACACTTACTCCGCATTTATAACTAAAAATATTTCACTATATTAATAATCACACCATCTCAATTACTAAAAATAACATTTTAAACGAGTGAAAAAAAATAATTGTGAATAGTTATAATAAAAAACCTATTAAAATTCTCCAAACATATTTTTTTTTTTAATGTCTAGGAAATTTGTTACGCATTATCTCCAATAGAGTGTCATTTAGAACACGGGGAAACTATCAGTACTAAATGTTAAATAACTTCTGAGCCGTGACTTGAGAAATCTTAAAAATGCTACGGGGCATATTTCTTCAGGTTTAATTTTTTGCATACTTCCCTTATTGTATTTCGACAAAACAAAACTAATTAGCATATTTTGAGATGAAGTGAAACGTACTTTTAAAATAGATTAAATTATTTGTCTACAATTTCGAGAAGATTTTTATAACAGACAGGTTGTCATTAGAAAAACAAAAACAAGAAACACAAAAATACTAACTCTAATCTTGTCATCTCTACAACCTCTGCTTCGATACTATTTGGCGGATATAGGTCATACAGTCCGACAGCTTCTGTGACCAAGTCGTCAAAAGGCAGATCATCGGGGAGCTGTGAAACATAAGGCGAATTATAACATTTAAATAATAAAAAGAAAGTAGGGTATTTGTTAATTAGAAGGAATCTCGCAGAAGATAAGAAGTAAACTCCTCTTTTAGTTTTATTCGCGATCTATAGATCACCTACAAACATACAGATTATTTTACCTATAATGTTCAATTTAAAAGTATTTCGTCAAATAAAGGACAATAAAAAGTTAAGGACACAACATTAAAGATGTTAACAAATGTTTAAAAAATATTTAAGTTAAATAAACATACCTGTGTGTGTGACTGACTCGATAATAGTTCCCAGGTCACAAATTTAGTATCATACAAATTGATAAATGATTTTTTTTTTAGTACAATTTATTTTATTAAGAAAATAGTAAAGTACTCAGAATCTCTCAATCAAATAAACAAATCAATATTTACTGTGGACCATATTAGTGCGCTTATTACAAAAGGCAGCTTGGAGAGTACCCTGTCCGCAAACTATCTGTTTTATTTGGCCAACAGATATTAAAAGAGTGGAATTACCGACCACTATCAATTATTATTAATATTAAAAAAGCAAAAAACATTTGTCGACAGTGCTGTTGCCATATCCTGCCTGTTATTTCCTTGTAGCCACCGATTACCCACACCTCTCCTTCCATCCCTCAGATCTACTAGCTGCTTCCCTTAAAATCCTAATTTTACATCATGTTCAGACTTTACGATTAGCTTGCATTAACGTTACCCATTCACACAACACAAAATCTCACTTATTAGACCTTTAACTACATGGTTAACAGATTCTAGTTCATCGTCCTTTCCTTATGTTTTATGTTTAATCTATTGTTTTTAGAAAAAAAACAGAGAAATTGTGTTACATTATAGCGAAAACTTGCTAATTTTCTATTTATTTATAAGTTACTCATCGAAAATGTAACTATCTGGACTTGTTAGGTTTATCAGCTACCTCAGCCCAGATTCGGTTTTATAATAATTTACATTTTTTACAAAGTCCCAGAATAACATTTATTTGTCATATCTATTATGAACTATATTGTTGTGATATTTAGAAGTTGTCAATTTAATTTATCAAGATTTTGAATTTGAAAAATTAGTGGGATCTAGTAGATAACAAAAGAGGAGGCTATAGAAAACAAGATGGCATTAGTTGTTGTTCAGCTGGTAACACCATGAGATGAAGTAAAAGAAGAGAGCGTTATTCAGCTGAAATTTGTAGAAGAATGAACCTTTTGTATTTGATGATGATTTGTAGTGTGGGAGAGCAGTTAGTGGAAGAATATTTTCATCAAGAGAAGAAGGATTGAGGTGATAGTCGTGGATGAGACTGACCTCGTGGTGGATCAAGTAAAAGAAGAGAAATACAAGAGAATTTTAAAAATCTGGCCAGTCGCGTGCCGTAGTAGTAAGGTAAAATAAAAATTTAAGTAATAATAACATTGTGATTTGTCAAAGAATGAGCTTTAAAAGAGTTATAGAAAATATAGTAATAATCAAATTTTCCTTTTGCCAGAGTTTTTCCTCTTTGTACATTAACAGAAACTATAAACATCAGATAAATTTAAATTAATCAAATAAGATAAAACATAACAATATATACCTGAGAGAGGAAGCAGTGGAGAGTGGCCATGTCTGGTTCTAGTTGAAGGAGCTTGACCGCCCTCCGCCCGACGATGGCAGCCGTCAGATAGAGTGGCATCAGAGGGGGGGTGGCGAGGAAAGCATCGTACAGTCGCACCACGTCCTTGTAATGGTTGAGGCTGTGTCCAAACCAAGTCAGGAACCACGGTAAGCAGAACATAGTACCGACTCCAGATCTTAAAACAAAAGGGATTTTATCACTGATTAATCAAATTCGGTCACTGAAAATTTCATTAAAAAAAAAATGTGAAATAATTGAAAATTAAAAAAAAAAATAATCCCTTCTATAAATTGGCTCGAACAAGCAGACGGAAAAACGTCTTTTAATTCATAAAAATTTAACTTTCGCAATGTTTTTTGATGTGTCTGATTGTGGGTTGTATCTTAAATAATGAAATTCAGTTTTGACTGCCGCCATCAGATTATTTTATTCTCACAGCAAACCACTTCCATTGTAATCAAATTATTATAATCCTTGATAGAACCCTAATACAATGAACTTTTCTAATAATTTATGAAAAGTGAATAAACTTCTTCTTTTTCATATGATTAGTGCCGGTCGTGGAAGGGTACATAGATTACGTACGATTAAATAATAATAATATACGTACGATAGAGTACGTATGATTAAATAATAAATCTTTCACAATATTGTGAACATTGTCGAGAGACAGAAGAATTATTATTTAACATTTTTTTGTTATAAACTATTAGACACTAGAGACTATTTTTCACTGGGCTGGCTAAGTGATTTGGAGTCATAATGTAGGATTTAATCTTTTCAGGGTTCAAAGGTTCATTCAGTTTATTCCCAAAGGTATAACTCTATCCTTATATTATTTCAATGGAGTTCTATCAAGCCTCATAAGCTGCGATTATAGAAACCACTCCGATACCGAAATATTTTAACGGGCAGACAAAGACTGTTGACTTCCTTTACTAGTGTTTATGTGCCCTAAAACATCCTTTCCGCTCCAACTAAAGCTAGAGAAACTGTTTTCACGTTGAATTTTTTTTCCGTCTACTTCCTCCTATTATAACCTAATCAAAACATGTACAATTATATAGATTATATACAGTATATAGATACAGAAGGACAAACATTGTCGGTTTAGTTCCAGTGTATACACTACATTACTTACTCAATTGGTAAACTACAGAACCAAAGGATCTAGTGACTCCTTAGCAATTGACTGGAGTATATTAATGAAATAAAATGTATTTTTGACTCTCCGCTTGTCTTGGCTTAGTCCTAAACATTTTGAAGGACTAGGCTAAGCTAACAAGCTCATGGTGGCCGTGCCGACTGAAGGCTTTAGAAAGACATCAAATATGTTGGAACTACACATTCTTCGGAAAAGAACTCATTTAGAGCGGGGGAGTCAAGTGATCAAAAAAAAAGTGGGTCGGATTAGGATCAATCAGATTGTTAAGTGATTGTGGAAATTGAGAATGTCGGTTCGTTAGAGACATATCTGTGCTGTGGTTTTCACAAACAGAGAGCCGGCAAGTGGAGCTTTCTAAATTCAAAAAATGTGTACATAGCCATGCTATTTTCATATACATAAATATAACACATTGACAAGCTTCGAGAGTATATATCAGGCTTGTGCAAGATTATAACTACGATGTGTCAATATATTGTTGTGAGTTTGTGATGTTGTGAGTTTGTGATGTTGCCTTTGATATAAATTCGATATTAGAGGGCATAAAAGGGCGGTAAACAACCCGTGGATCATGGTTATGAATGTATGGATATTATTTGCTCCTGTTGTATAATATTAATATTTGTCATAAATAATATCAATGATTAAAGTCAAATATTTTATTATTGTATTTGTTAACTTTAAAATAATAAAAGTTAAAATATATGAGACAACTGGCATTGGAAGAAAGGAGAATGAAAAAATCAAGAAGGCAAGGCAAAAGACAAGTGTAAAAAGGACGGGAGAGCAGGAGGCAGGTCTTGTTCTTTTTGATTATCGCAGGAGACAAGGTGAGTTGTTCTTTTTGGATCATCCCATGAGACAAGCATATGGAAGAAGAGTTTTTATAAAAGGAGAAGGATGTAGATGATAGCAGTGGACTTGTACTGATCGCATGGCACAACAACGACAAACGAAGCAACAAAGGAAGAACAAAGAAACCAGATGAAACAAACAGAAAAGGAAGCACAATTTCGTAAATCTGGCCAGCCGCGAGTAATACAAAGGTAAATTTAAAGTTTAGTTAATAAACCGTTGTAATTTGTCACAGACGTGCTGTACATAATAATTAAGGAAAAGTAATGTAATTAAACAATTTTTCTTTTTTAATATTAACAGAACCTTTAAAACCTCATATTAATTTAAATATAAACAATATAGATAAAAAACATAATAATATATAAATGTAATCGGTGTTGTAATTAAAAAGCTATGAAGAAAGGAAGAGATTTCATTTAGACAATAGATAATTATGGTAGGTAATACTATTTGTATACTTCTGTTAAACAACTACTTCAAATTTTTATTTTTATTCAAACATTTAATATCCGTTGATTTTAGAAATAAAACCTTTTGATAAGATGAAATATTTAAATACACTAATATTATACAATTGTATAAATAGTAATTCACATCTAAACTCACTTTTCGAGATGGGAACAAAGCTCTGGGTTTATTCTCTTGATGAGGGGGAAGATGTAGTTGAGGAGGTGGGAAGTTTTCTCCATTGTCGGCTCCATGCATTCTCGCAGGTGGTTCGTAGAGAGTTCTTCCATGATTCTGAGGGCGAGCTCTTCGCCAACGACCAGCAGGAAGGTTATAGCCACATCGTGATAACCCTTATTGTACAACAGTATATTATTATTGTTATATATATAATAATTAGCAAGCAACATCTAAGAGTGGATACAAAAAGACAATCAGTTATTTGAAGCGTGGACATTGCCCATGCTCTGCTAACCGAACTATGCCTCTATTCTCCAGGAAATATCGCTATATATATATTCTTTTATTGAGAGTTGTTAACTTTAAAGTCATTACAAATAGCATTATTTTTTTTTCTGAGTAGACTGTAGTCACTTTCATCATATTTTGTGAAATTTCATTTGCTTTTTAAATAGCATTAATTACACAGGCCTAGAAGAAAAAAAAATTCGTTTTGGTTCCTAGGATTTTAGAGCCGATTTTAGTTATATTTGGTGCGCCGAAACTAAATATAAAATCAGTTTTTTCTCTATCTGCTCTACTTGTTTGGTTAAATTTTTTTTTTAACGTGCAGTTTTAACAGTTTCGAATCCGTTGGGAATAACATGAGTATTAAAGTGCACCACTATTTACACAGCCACTAAGACTGTTTTCCTGAAAATTTAGGAGACCAGTGAGGAATAAGGTGAAAGATCTAAAAACTATGGAGCATATGACCAAGAAAAACGGGATACGCACACGATGGCAGATTACTGGTGGAGTTTAAAAAAGGGACTGTTCCGAAATGCATGAATGTCCTGGAAATGAAGCTTCCGAAGTGTACAGTGACTAGTTGATTTCATCGATGAATTTTTCCTCTATCTTTGTATATAATAATAATATTTGTATTAACATAATAATAAAAAAACTGTGCGACGTATATTTCACTAAAATGTTATATCTCAGAAATTTGAGCTCCTATGCAACAACTAATGCCATATTTGAATTCAGGGCATCAAATTCATATGAAATCTGATTACTCCGGCATTAAAACACCTGACGGACGGTGTTTTATTTTTAATATAACGTTAATAATTAGACAACAGGCACGGCTCATTGAAGAGTTTCTCAACAGACGTTCCTGCATTTATACCCTTCAGTTTCAGCTAGCAATATCGCTGGTAAAGGTATTGGTATAGTTTAGATACCTGATAGTAGCGCAGATGGGGGTACTTGGTGATGACCCTGAGGATGAGGTTGGTTAGCTGCCCTTGGAGGGCGAGGCGCTGGTCGATCGGGATGCCCGGAGGGAACCTCTTGAGAGAGCGGTTGACGTCTAGGACAACCTGTGTGTACTCTGGGTGCTCCTTAAGGCTCTCTTCACTGGGCATCTCCTGTCGGGCATTCGGGTCCAGTCTGAGCAGGGCGGGCCATCCGTGCTTCCGTGTCTCGTCTGTGGTAACAATAACATAAAAAAACACTCACGATAATAATAATAATAATAATAACTGTGACTAAGAAACTACCACGAACCGTTAACTAATCCACCTGGAGACAAAGCATATTCCTGCCATGCTTCTAAACTTAAACCAGAGTGTAGTTTTTTTTCAATTTCAACTGCTTTATTCAGTAATGATGGTATCTGCGGACCTACAATAACAATAGAATAAACTATATTAACTATTTGTTATAATCTCAGATAATAATACCAGTAAGTTCATAGTTAGCTGTGAATTTATAAGTGGATTATTTATTGGGCTATGGGCTTTGAATGATGAAAGTTATTAATTATTAGAAATATAAATTAATTTATAGTCAAGGTTTTGGCATACTAATAATAAGATTGCATCAATTCCTCGTCTGAAATGTTCGAGGAAGATGTCTGGTTACCACATATTACAAAAGCAGTACTAAAATTTAAATAGATAATAAGAAGCTAACTTTTTACCACCATCCTCCAACCATCTGTCAAACTAAAGCCTGATGTGGACGCGCCTGTCGTCCATAAATAAATCTGATGAAAATCATCTTTCTTTTTTATCGACCAAGTACCTATTCTACGTCAGAACATATTTAGTTCAATGCTGACTTTTGATATCGACGGAGATGTGCAAGAGATAGGGCTCAGCAATCATCATCTCTTTCCGTTGTCGATTCTATTTTCACTTCCCACCGACAAAGTGATGATTCAAATGTAGATTCCTCCGGAGTAGAAAAATGAAACACACAGGGAAATGTCCTGAAGAATCGTTTTTCCTTTTTATATAAGTTGTGTGGAGGGGGGAGGGTGCAGTGTGTTTGATTAACAAATACACAGAAGGAATACAAACTTGTCCGGTCAGCGGGAATAAGGGAAAGATGAAGCCAATTTATTCAGAAATGACTGCGTCACCCTTGAGACCCCCCCCCCATATATATATATATATCCAGCTAATAGATAGCCCGCTCTCCTACCCCTTGACGCCTGGATGCAAGCCGGTCTGTCCTCTTTCCGCATCCCCTATTGATTCCAAGCTAGTCATCATGCGCTGAAACGTTGCATTTGCCTTTATTGTGCCGTGACACCTCAGTCCCTCCCCTTTTATGTTTAAACTCTTCAATACATCCGCACTTTGATATGGAAACATTACCGGTCATAAAAAAAATGTTATGAAAGACATTTCCATCAACCATGACATCAAGTAATACTGTGTTATATTAAAAAAAAAAGTTGTTCATAATTTTATAAATAGTTATATTTTAAGATAGTCATATTATTAATTTATTATTCTGTTTAGCTCTACAGCTCAGAGACAGATCTTTTGGAGGTTAGTTTAGAAAAATATACATTTTCTACATCTATTTAGAACTAAATGGGATCTTTTGAAATTTGAGTGGAGGCATTTCTCTTTATTAATTTGGTCATACAACGCATGTCACTATGTGATTATACGAGATGGTTCAAGAATGGACCGAAGTAAATAATAAATAATCCACTCATGTCGAGTAGTTTAGCTCTAGTTGAAAATTCAAGAATTTTCAGCTGTATTCAGTTTAACATCTTTAAGTTGTTTAATTAATCTTAGTCACAATAGAATTATCCTCTGAAAATATAACCATTTACCGATTGTTAACATACTCTGTCAATTATTCTCTGAGCGGTCCACAGCTTCTCAAAGGTACAGTGGCTCTAGAGAATGTGGATGATTAAAAAATTAGTTTGTTGTGTTTGATTGATTAATACTTCATAAATTACCAACTGATTGATTATCAATATTTATACAACATCGAAGAATTGTGAGGATGGATCTAACATCTATTTGAAAACCTACATTTATTCTTTACTGCTGAATGTAGAGCACCCATTAAATGAACATACATGAAATTTCTTCTACATTATTTTTGAAACACATTATAGAAAAATATTAAGGATCACTAATTGTGCAATGCCCCAGTTATAAGAAAAACAACTTGCAAAAAATTAAATAATTGCATTACTTACTGAATATCCTTTAATTGTAAACAAGTTGAACATAATGCAAACAATCGGAATAATTATTAACAATTAAAAATAAAACCATTAATTTGTTAATTATTTCTAAAATAATAATAATAATAATAATAATAATTTATATTTATTATCCTGGGAGTATATCTTTTAAGAACAAATAGTTGTTTTTGAACTGTATTAGTCCCCACTAAATTTACAATAGTGTAAATAAAATGAAAAAAAAAATGTCTATAGCCTCATCCAAAGATCAGATATTACAGTGGTCCCTGGTTCTACTTATTCCTTTATAATACTAAATATGTTATTGCTGTTTTATCAAGAGCTCGGAAAACAGAACATAGATTTAGTTTATGGAAAAAACTCCTTATTTTTTGTAGGTAGACTTTCAACTTCGACTACTTTGCTACCATTTTATAATGCATACGAGGAAATTTCACGCATCTACATGTTCCAGTCCATGACAGTATGTTTAGATATGATCAGTTATCAATCTTGGCTCCTCACGCCAGCAATATCTAAATATGATGTACCTTCTTACATTTTATTTTTTTTATCGCATCTCCAAAATATAATTTCATGCACTCACATACAAGTTTTTAATACGATATATTAAATATTTGCTACTATTCAAAATTAATTTGATGAAAACAGCAATAACATAACCTTCCCTTATTTTCC
The DNA here is from genome assembly GCA_930367205.1 of Acanthosoma haemorrhoidale. Lineage (NCBI taxonomy): Eukaryota > Metazoa > Arthropoda > Insecta > Hemiptera > Acanthosomatidae > Acanthosoma > Acanthosoma haemorrhoidale. The sequence goes on from OV884012.1 coordinate 3,830,795, forward strand.
ATAGACAGGTGGTCCACCATATTGGGATAGTACCAATTTACAGCAGGTATTTTCAGAGGATAATTCTATTGCGACTAAGATTAATTAAACATCTTAAAGATGTTAAACTGAATACAGCTGAAAATTCTTGAATTTTCATCTAGAGCTAAACTACTCGACATGAGGGGATTATTTACTTTTAGAACCTTCATCCTTCTTAATACTTCTTGATGATAAATAACATCAGATGATTATTAATGAATTAATAATGTTAATTTCTTGTGAAACCGAGTTTTGAGTTACTTTCAGTAAGGGTAACTTAAGTATCATTAAATATTTAATATATAATTTATAAAGATATTAGTGGTTAGTTGTGCAACTCATATAACATAAGTGCATATTGTGCAATGTTACTACGTTTTGAATATCAAGGCTAATGAGCTTCTTCGTACCGAATATAATTAACATTTTCACATTTAAACAAAATAAATGTTGACAACAGTTTTCAATTATATATAAATAGATATACCTTCAACGAAGTTCAGTTCTATAATTTCTGGATCACTAAACTCATCGTCAGACTTGGATAAAGAAATAGTTTCAATCAAACTGTCCTGTACTGGTTTTCCATCCAGTAAATATTTTCTTTTAACACTGGATTCGATATTCTCCATTACGACACAATGCCAGGCACTAGTTTCACAATGAATTAAACGGGTTGAGGAGAACAGAGACCATTTGTCGTGGGTCGAGAATACGGCTATAAAGAAATGTCATTACTGAACACACGAGTAAATAAAACTGAGGTGACTGATGAGTTAGTGTATTTACAGATGAGGTTCTGTTTGGTCGTAGATCGATTGTAGCATTGCACTGACTTAGAGCACTTATTGCTCAATGTTCATTATATTTCTTCACTGCACTTGTGCAATCCTATCTCTTTGGTGCCGCTTCACCGTCCGCTGCTTCTACCACTTTTCATTAACGGCACACATTCCGACTAAACCGCTTCCCTTTTTTTATGACAAATTAACCGATTACCTCTTATGAGAGAAAAAATAACCCCATTGACTTATTTATTAAATCGCTAAGCCAGGTTTACACTCCAAAAAAGGGTTTTTGTGTGTTTGGTGGAGTATTCGCGGGGTCGTTTATTTTGAAGTGCTGAAATCTGGACAAACTGTGAATGCAGATCTCTACAGTGAACAATTGGATCTAGTAAATCAATGTTTAATTTTAAGAGTGCTCAGCGATTGTAAACAGAAGGCGTTATTCTGCAACATGATAATGCAAGACCGCATTGCGCTAGACGAACCCTGGAAAAAAATAATGAATTTGGGTGGGAGGTATTGCCTCACCCACCATACTCGCCCGATATTGTGCCATTGGATTTCCATTTATTCCGATCACTACATTTTCCAAGTGGCAAAAATTTGGAAAATTGGATGATGTCCAAAATGCCATTTCCAGATATTTTGCTCAAAAACCAATTGACTATTATCGATCTGGCATTGAAAATTGGCACACTGTATGGCAAAAGGTTGTTGATAACGAGGGTGATTACTTCATTGATTAAAAACAAAAACTTGTTAACAATTTTTTTGTCTTTAATGTAAAAAAAAAAGACATTACTTTCCGGTCTCCCTCATAGAAGTCATAAACCACAATAAAAAGAAAATGTAAACAAATAACGATATCTGTATGTTTCAAATATATCATACCATTTCAATCACATCGAGATGCTTTCGTTGCTATTATTTTAAGAGAGTGGTCTTTCAGTGGGAGCATCAACTACCGTGTCCTTCCAGAATGCTTGAAGTCTCTTGGTTTTCTCTCCTCCAAAGTTGCTAGCCTAATAGAATACTCTAGATGACGAAGCTGAAGAGACAAATTGGTAAAACTTCTCCTGGGAAGACTTTGATTGCCAGACTTTCTTATCCGCCCTATTATTTCCTGACTAACGCTCAACATGACAGAGAAGTATTAATTGACACTCCTCAACCACTGTCGATTCCTCCAAAAGCTTCCAGTCTATCCTGAAATTAAATAGCTTCCGAAAGTAATCAGCTGGTTATGGTTTGATTATTTCTGAATTACTTCATAATTTGCCGCGAAAAGCTCTTGTCCAGTTAACTTCTCTTTATAACTCACGCACACCATATTTTCGTACCCAAAGGAAATTTTACCTTATCAGAATGATTTAAAAATCTAGTAAAATCCCACGCTTGCCTTCTCTTTGCAGACTTTTGGAAAAAATCGCGTATAAACGTAATATCCCTTTTTTTTTTCAACAATAAAACTCAATTCCAGCCCATCAATTCGGATTCCATACAGATCACTCAACCATTCACCAATTCCACAAACTTGTTGACTATGTAGCTTCTTCTTTCGAGACAGGAACATTTCTTGACGTAGAACATGTTATTGACAGAGTTTGGCGTGCAGGACTTCTCATCTAACTGCGACCGATATTTATATCTTGATACTTGATAAACAACTGTATTATGATAAAATTTCAATCTGTCTCATTGGGCAATAAGTAATTGTGGTAAATGAGCTCATTCGTACCATATTTACAATTCCATTCACTCGCTCATTTATACAATATTTACATACAGCCCAAAGACCTCCCAAATCCATTTGGTTGTCACCTCCCTCGCGTGCGAAGGAGGAAGCGGAGTCTAGACAAGTCCCCCACGCTTCTACGTCACCCGCGTCACTGGATAAGACCAGTGGAGGCTGACCAAGAGCGCGAGAGCCACATACGCTCAGGACATGATTGGAGAAACTGGCCATTGCCAGGACTCCCACGGTCACGTATTTATAGCAGGTCACGATGCTACTGCCATTGTAGTCTCTGAGGAGTATTATAGGGATGAGTGGATCAGTGAAATGACTGTGCTAGGGGATTAGGGTGGTTAGATAGGTTACTATGGAATTTTATAAACTTGGAAGGGATGTCTTCAAGAATGTAGGGTATATTAAGATAATTATGAAGGGTTTTGTTGCTGACGTAATAAGGAGCATTTACTACATCTTGATACAGAAATCATGCTTTTTTTCAGTAAGTGAAAATTTAGTGACCTCATTAAGGCTTGCCAAAAGAGGCTGACTTGAATACCGCATACGAAAATGAAATGGCAAGTACTTAGTCACAGGTTAAAACTATCTAAGCATTTATTGGACCAACGTTCAATACTTACCTTATTCCAGAAACTATTGACATACAAACTTCTATTTATAATTTAAAAATTACAAATTATTTTGAAAACAAAAACAGTACAAGGCGTGACCAACAAATATAGATATTCTACTACAGAGGAATCCCGATTATTCGTATTTCCGGCAAATTCGTACAAATTTGCCGGTCTCAGAAGAAAATCCTGGTAAGTGGTATAAAAACAATGCATTTCATTGCCTTTGGTAATTCGTATTATCTTTATGCTCGAGGTCACTTAAAACGCCTTATAATACCTATTTCCAGCTTAAAAAACCTCGATAATCTGTACTGTTTCAAGAAAGGGAAAGAGGACAGTGAGAGACCAGAGAGCAGAATGAGTGCGAGATAAATGTTTTCTATGAAATCCCATATGTAATTCGTACTCTTTTAACTGAAAGGAAATAAGGAGAGGAGAGATGGAAAGTTTTAGGAATTGTACTAAGCTTTTCTTTCGTTTCTACAGTTCAGTCTCGTTTTAGTTATCGTTGTGACACGTTACCATGCCTCCGAAAAAAGTTAGCCTCTCTATTAAAGAGAAACTACAAATCATAAACGCCGTGGCCAGTGGCTATAAGCAAATTGACGTATCCAAGCGTTTTAACGTCCCTCGTTCCACGATCACATCAATCCTGAAGAACAAGGACAAAATCACTTCCCAGACATCAAGCAGCAAAGTAAAACGCTTCAAGACTGGTGATTACCCACAACTTGAAGATAACTTAAAAAAGTGGTTCCCGCAAGCAAGGAATTCAAATGTACCAGTTGGAGGAAATATACAAAGGAATTGACAATACCCGTTTGCAAGGATTGCGTCAAAAAAAAATTACGGATTTTTTTCGTACAAATGATTGGTGTATATTTAATCTATTGCATGTATTGTTTATTGTATAGTTTAGTATTAAACAGTGTTTATTGCATAGTTTTATCCTTACTACATTGTACATACTTCTTAATACATACATGTTTGCATTAATACGTTTTTTAATTTTGTACTCCCGATAATTGGTATTCCCGACAATCCGTACCATACTGTCAGTCCCTTGACAATACGAATTATCGGCATTCTACCGTACCTTCAAATAATGTAGCTTCAACAATATAGGGGAGGACACTGGATGATTAATATATTTGTAGAACAAATAATATAGCGAGTATATATTAAAGTAGATATATAAAAGTAATTCCGTCGTAGCTGTTCTAATCTAAAAATTAATGTCGTATACGACGAGAACTTTGCGAAAATCACTCAGTATCTGTTTCAAATCAAAACCCCTCAAAATCATATAACGTGACATCCAAAATTCTAATTGACAGCTAGGGGGTGTGAAAGAAAGAGACATCGGTGACCAGAGAGATTGGAAGAAACAGCCACACAAGGGGACTTACTTGGTTTGTGTGACTACACCATGACAAGAATACGCTGAATTATAAAGCCCACATTACAGCAAATACATTTACACAGTTAAATAAATAAATACTGAATATGAGAGATGTGAAGAAATATCCACACAATCCTTAGGGTACTTACCTCTATGGGAACATTGCCACCTTAGGTAGGTTACACCGGCTGGTTCACACTATTCACACAATTCCTGATTACAGTTGTCACAAAATTATAGAATTCATGGATCTCGACGTTTTAGATGGAATTACCTTCATCGAGTTAGTATCAGGTCTTTTATCTTATCTTCCGTTAATTTAGTAAACTCTCTGTAAAGTATTGAACTTTCTGTTTCTAGGTATCCACTGGATGAGGGAGGTTTGAAAAAAGCAGTTGAAGAATGGCCAGTTTCTGTAGAATATACCAAATTAGTCGAATGGCTAACCAAAGAGCTCCAGCATTTCTGCAAATTAGATGAGCATGTCAATGCAATCACTACCTCTGATGACTCGGGTTCCTTCTTGCTGGAGTTGAGCAGTTTTTTAAAAGAATTAGGTTGCTGGCAATAAGTTTAAAATACTTAATACTAATATAGTCTAATATCAGTTAATCATTTTCTTGTCTATTCGGTAGGTTGCCCTTACAAAAAGCTGACTGAAGGTAATGTTGATGACAGATTAAAGACGAGCAATGACAGATACATGCTTTTGGATTTTTTGATCACTGAAGTCCTCGCTTCGAGGATTACCAGTGTTAAGAAACCGTCCGGCAACAACATAGAGCTAACACTTGTTAGTTATCTTTTACTTTATATTGTCATTTTAGATAAGATTTTGAATTTGGTACGTAATACTTTTCTCCGTTTGATATTACAGAATGAAAGCGATACTGCAGCTTGGATGAAGAAAATGCTTATGGCATTGAATTTCCCTAGGCCTCCCACTAATATTACTGCTCAAATACTCTTCACCAAGGTTCAAAGCAAGGTATTGATATTGTACTGTTATCGTTAATGCTTATTACTATGAATATTTTCAAGCTTGACATTTATATATATAAAAAAAAACAAAAAACTAGTAGTTAATTCAATGAATGCTAGGTTTGCCACTAAACCATCTACTCTGTACCCAATTATTTATTTCAATAGGAAGGGTAAGTAACCTATTTATACTTGTAGATATTCTCCTTCACAAACTTGGCTGTATACGTGTTATATGGATCATCATATAGCTTTAGGCCATATTAATCCATGAGAATATGGATAGTGATTTTTTTCAAATTAAAATCCATTTCCAGTATTTACTTTATTATAGATAATCTTGTGCTTATGTACAATGGGTCTAATCCAAAACCTTTATAAAAAAGAAATATTATCGCTTTTGTTTATGAATAAAATCTTCATTGAAGATATAAAGAAAACCTAACTACAAAAACTAAGTGTTAATAGAAATACATTTCTTCGTAGTATATAATAAAACATAAATTTATCTATGTTAGCAATGTTTTGTCAAAGTAATGTAATTCTCAGTGTTTATTACATATAACTTTTGTGGTTATTCCTTTTAAAATATATAGAGAATATAATCATCTTTTGATACTTATTTGTGCAACTTAAAGTTTGTCAAATATTATTCTTAAAAACTCATTTAGGATTATCTGAAGTTTACTGATATTGTTATGACTATGATTAAGCTCCGACTAAGTTAATATGGGTCTTATTATAACAAATTAGCGATTGAGTAAATTATAGCTTGGGTATTATGTTTAGAATTTGTACTGGTAAATGGGAAGGGTATAAATATAGCCGATTTAAGCTGGCTGGGAATACCAATATATATTTGTGGTGTGAAAGTGAGTACGCGATATAGGCAAACCCCATAATATTGTACATTTTCTGTTAATGAAAAATATTTCTTTACTGGTTTTTAATTCTGGTAAGTCTATAACGTGATGTTTAATGTTTTTATTTATTACTAATACTATACCTCCGCCTTGCGGCTTTTGATTACTCATGTCGAAGGCATAAAAATTAAGCATACCGATGTGTTCAAAAACTTATAAATGGGCTGGCTCACTGTCTTCATTTTTTATGGTTGTACAGTTCCGATACATTATTTAAAAGTTATTTATTTGACTTAGCCTAATATATCACCATTTGATTCTATTATTATAAACAGTTTTGATAGAGGGTCTTTTTATGTTATTACCATCTGTGTTATGCTAATGAGAGACTGGGAATTAAATTGTTTATTTTTGAGAAATTAAATATGTTTTTTTATTTCTTTGACTAATAATGAACCAATACTAGAATATTCTCGTTTATTTATTCGAATGAGGTCATGGCTGCTGGACAGGACTAATATGTTGATGACTTTTTATGTTCCAATCAACGACTTTTATTTCTCCACTCTGCAATTGTTAGTATTCTTCATTTTTATGATAAAAAATTTTAAATATTTAATCGAATATCTGCTTCTACCTTCAAGTTACATGAATCATTTTAGATTCTCCGCATTTTTTATGGATAACACTATATATCATCTGGAATATATACGTATTTCTTTAATTGTTATTCCTCTGTAAATGTTAGATTAGACGACTTAAGTTAATTGTTGATAGGTGAAAGAGCTGTCTGACAAGTGTATCAGTGACCCGTTGTTCAGCGGTCTCCTCTCTTCAAAGCAGTGGGCCGTCCTCTCTAATCTTCAGCAAGAACTCAACGAGGAATACAAGACCCGTAGACAGATGTTGCTGAAAAGGCTCGATGTCACCATACAGTCTTTCCAAGTAAGTATTCATTTATTCACTAGTTTATTTTTAAACAAACTGCATATATATATTCAGCTCTGTTGCTGCCTGTTCCTGTTTGCAAGTAGAGCCACACCGATATCAGCTGGCATAATTGATTAGATGATAAAAAAAAAAAAAAAGTTTCGGGTACATATATAGCAACTGCCTGATGTGTTCAGAACACCATTTTCACATTATCTCGTGTATGCTAAAGGTGAAATTTTGGTAAACTCAGAAATACTGTTATTCAGACCTTGTTTCGGCAGTTAGAGAAAAATCTATAATATCAACTCTTGTACTATATTCCAAAAAGTTTTAAATCAAGACATGTGACTTATCACATCCAGCCGGTAATTAAGGCAATTCACTAACAATGATGATTGGTACTCTTGTGCATATTATGCTATTATTTCTTTGCTCGTTTTTGTACTATGTTAATTTTTTTTCTGTATTGTTAATGATTTAATTTTTAGTGGTCTGAGAGAATGAAAGGGAAAGAAAATGAGATTGCCAAACATTACTTGATCAAAAGGTTGTCCATGGTCGACGACCCGTCAGTGAAGCTCTCCGACTTGATAGCTTCGAGGGCACACTTGGCTATTTTGGAGAAGACGTCCAATGCCAATGTCAGGAAGAACACTCAGTCCGCATTGAATAAAGTTATAATTGGTCGGGTATGTTAATTTTTTTTCTGTTTGCTATTTACATAAATCCTGTTTTTAATTTATGATTTTATTATCAATCAGCATTTTTTTTTTTTTTGGTATGCCCAATTCGTGTACTTTGAAAATGTCTTTTCATAAAACCAATCAATTTAGCCCCTCTACAACAATAATTAATTAAGCAATAAAATGATAATAGGACTTAAGATAATTTACAATCTTCTAGTTGTTCCTGGTTCTTATAAATGAACTAAATGGTCTAGCCAGGTGGTACGAGATGGTACTCTCGCGACACGTAATTGTTCAAAGTCTCCCGAGCTATCTCGTCTTAAACAGTTCTGTCTTCCTTTTGAGGCCACGTTTATTAATTAAAGAATGTTTACTCACCCTTTTACTCTCCTCTCCAGAAGTCATCGTCGCTCTGTCTGATTTTTACTTGATTTATTTCCCAAGGGTGATTGTATTATCATAATAGGCCTCACTAGCCTAGCTTACGCTGTATTCTCTGTCTTTTAAAAACAATAGAAGAATACTTTCACTACTCGGGTTCGAATTCAAACAATCAATAAATATATTTATTTGAACCAATATATTAATGGTTTATACTAATTTTTGAATTGTGTTTGAAGCCATTGCCCTGATAGACATGTTAGTGCAGTTCGGGCTCAAATTAAAATAGCTCTATTTTTAATTAAAAATTACTATATAATGTAATATAAATTTTTTTATGTACTTAGTAAAGTTTCATCTATGGAAGATAATTTTTTCATTTGTGGCAAATAAATAAATAGACGATGAGATGATTATTCAGTGAAACTGTTATAATATTTTAGTACGTAATATAGTTGATATGTGGTTGTAGGTTCCCGACCGGGGAGGTAGACCTCAGGACCAACAGCCCCCTCCGCCAGAAATGCCAAGTTGGGCGCCACGTGCCAATCAACCACAAGGTAACCTAACAACACTTATAATTGCTAATAAAAATATTTATTTTATTATGGTTACAAATGCTAAAGCCTGTTCAATAGACACAATTCATTTTAGGAAATTTAGGCGTAAGAAAATGTTTGATTATGGAACACAGGCAGTCTTAAGTTTTGTTTTTTTAATATCTCAGCTATGAACTATTCTAAAAATAATAAAGGGGTACATTTTCATCAATAAAATTCAATTATTAGAGTTATGAAATTACTCGATTATTACAATAAGTTCTCTTAACAAATTATTTCAGATATGTGTTTTATAACAGTATGTTTTGATGACAGGTGGATTTGGTGGTGGCGGCGGATTTGGAGGAGGCGGGCGTGGGGGCGGTCGAGGAGGTGACCGTGGAGGGCGGGTACAAGGTGGCTGGAACTCCGGCGGAGACAACTTCCAAGGAGGCAGGGGTCATCAGGAGAATCATCACCAAGGGGGCAGGGGTCATCATCAAGACTATCACCAAGGGAGTGGCAGGGGCCATCAGGATAGCTACCACCAAGGAGGAAGGGGACATCAGGATAGCTACCACCAAGGAGGGAGGAATCATCAGGACAACCATCAAGGAGGCAGGGGTGGTCACCAGGATGGCTATCAAGGAGGAAGGGGAGGTCACCAGGATGGATACCAGGGAGGAGGCGGTGGATACTATCAAGGTGGTGGCGGCTATCAAGGAGGGGGCAGAGGAAGAGGCGGAAGGGGACGAGACAGGGACAGGTACTGATCACTCACCCTGGCGGCTCAATTGTTATCTTTCAGCATTTAATGTTTGGAATAATTATTTATAATAATAATATCATAAATGTCTAATCACATTACTAATACCAGTATGTGGTTAATATATATATATGAATTTTGTATATAAATGTTACTGCATTTTTATGATTAATAAATTTGAGAATGTATCTGTCTAGCGTGAGATTGTTTCTGTAATATGTATACGTATATATCTTTGGCTGTATGCAATTACTTATTGTATATGAATGAATGTTCCGTTCTTCGGCATGATACAATTTAGATCTGATATAAATTTATTAAAAAATAAATCCATTTATGATTTACAATTTGTAAACATTTCTTCAAGACAACCTCTGTTCAGTATATCCCTTAGTTTGTTCTAACCTTTCTGAAGAGTTATACATTTTTCATTTTTTTGGTACAAGGCTCTTCCATACAACTAATGCGTTTTTTCAGGTTATACTGTCGATACAAAAAAAACCACAAGTCATTTTACCAACCCCCCCAACCCTCCTCTATTGTTGTATAATAGTACTTCGGGAAATCAATCAATACCTCGGGAGAGAGGTATGGAGAGGCTTCATATGTACATATATTTCATTTTCAAATTTAGAGCGAATAATTTAAAATATTTTTCATAAATTCACAGCTTTATGCAAATAAATATCTTTACATAAAAATTCACATTTCCCATGTGTGAATTTTTTATTGCATTTTATTTACGTAATAAACATTTTCTTTTTTCAAATTACCAACATTTTATGTAAAATGTCTAATAATAATAAGCTATTGAACTCACTAACACCCACCCTTACAGTTGACCATTTTTATAGCAACAGTGACAATGGTGAATTTACTTTTTGCGTTGACCAAAAAATAAAATCTCTCAGAGATGAGTATGGAACCGGCACGGTTCCGGCTCAAATAAAAGCTTAGCAGCTCTGAGGGTCCAGGATTAATTATGTTAAAAAGGTCAAAAAGAATTTTGTATAAACAATTATTTAAGTCAAAGAATTATATTAAACGTTTAAAAATGCTGACAAAAATAAAATATACAAAACTATGAATTTAACATTGATATTAATTATAAATTTATTATCAAAAGAACTTGGGACAGTTGGAGAATTAATAATAATACACACAGGCTAACTTAGGTTAAGAAATTAATAACATTGAAGATATAGTTTTTTTACAAACAACAAATGGTTTTTATTCGTCGCAAAGCAATATCATCATTGGAGACTTGCAGTTCAGAGACCAGAACAGTTAATTTATATAAATCTTAAAAAGGTAACCTTAAAACACAATTACATTTTATTTTTAATCATCTTTATTTAAAAAGAAATAATCCTTAGAAATTAAAGCTACTAGGCAAAACTAGTGCCATATTTCGGCAAAAAAAATAAATAAAAATTCAATCTTAAATCGCCTTCATTAATTAATTAATCTCTGGTGGTAGGACTACCATCGGGGTCCGGTCGAGAAGATTAAACTGATTTTTGAGAAATGACGACAGTTGCAGTAGAATAGAATAGAACGACGCCTCGGCCCATATAAGTAATTTATTTGGTTGATTGATTCATGGTTTGATTTATAAGGGCTGTACCCGGAGGTACTGCATACCGGGTCAACCCACAACAGAGGTGGAGCAGGCCCTTAGCCACTCCGCCATTTCCCAAAAAAAATTGGCCCGTGCAATACTTAAAAGTTAAACAAAATCAACTCTAATAACAAAACTTTTCTACAAAGACTAGAAAGCAACACAAATTACAAACGTAATACTTATAAGTAAAATGGTTATGACAAACAATCGAACAACTTTGGTTGGATATGCAACAGCTTGTTACCATCGAGTGGGCAAATATCAAAACTCAGCAATCTTCACTTTTTTTGCAAAACTTAAAATTATAAATGAGTACTAAATGGAAAGCGTTTCGCTGCATAAAATAAAACATTGTTTTGCCAGATCAAATTGTATTTTTATATTTTAAAATTAGCAATGAAGGCTTTTATAACTAAGTAACCTCCCTTGAAAAAGTGAAAAAAGCTGGTTTTGAATCATACAAACCCCTTCGCTGGTTTAGTTTGTAATGAAAACAAACATAAGGCAAGATCATTCATCGGCGGTCTTTAAATGCAAGCTTCAAATCTCATCTACAGCTCTAATCCTTCTTAAAGTGGCTCTCTTCACCCGAAGATATCTCTTTGACTTTCTTTTTCAGATTAGCGTTGCATTCCTTGTACAAATTATTTAAATCAAACGCAGCTTTCACGTTATCCTTAACAGAAAGAAAAAAAGTCAATAAATAAATATAAAAGAATATAAATTAGTAACAGTTATGTATTTAATATTTTGTAACGGTGCAGGTAACAAACACTCTTTCTAAAGTTCCCTTTACATCTGTACGATTGTGATTCGCTTTCACGTTCTTTCAACTGACTTAATGACTCCCTTTCGGGCATAAGAGGAAAGAGTACATGAGGGCTAAATACCTACACTATAAAAAAAATGAATTCGTCAATTGCCCCAACAGCTAAAGGGTACACCAGACTTGTACTTGATATTCGTGAGTCTGCCAGTTTGTTTCTTATTCAATGCAAACAGTAACGCTACTTTTGTATTAAATTTGGAGGAGTAGGCTCGTTCCATTTAAATAATTGGAAACTGGCTTGTGTTATAAAAAAAAAAAAATGTGATTCACATACGAAGCTCAGCAAACTATTGTACAAGATTACTGTAACTTGGTCTTGAGAAATAAATGTTAAAGAATCATAATATAATTTATTAATAATAACGCATATTTCCTTTGCTATTGGTCTAGTTTGTATCATAAGCTATAATATGCAGTAAACCTTTTATTAAGTACTTTACTGCTTCATTCAAATGTAATATCACAGCGGAGACCCCCCCCCTGTCTTAACAGATTCCTCAACAAAGAAAAGGAAAAACTCAAAATGAGTCAATGTTAATAATTAAAATCTTTTAAAATTAATAATCGTCTATTATGAATAATTTTTTTTAAAAACATACCTCAGTAAAGAAAAATTTGATTAGTTTCCCCTTTGAGTCAACAATTGGACGACGTGTAACCTCTTTTCCCTCTTTGAACAAAATAACAGTAGGCAGTTGTTTGCTTAAAGAGGAATCATTGATATGGTACTTATCTGCCGCTTCTGGGTACCGGCCGACATCAATCTTGCCAAATTTCAAATTATCCAAATCATAGCTACATTATCAAAACAAAAAAAAAAAAAAGTTACATAAGATAAGTATTATTACATTTTAATAATTACAACAATTATTGATTAATTAATAAATTAATGATTAAAACAAACAATTTACTGGATCAAAAATGACTAAATAATTTGTTTTTTTTAAATATGAAATAATATTGTTTCAGAGACTTACTCAGCCGATAACTGTGCAAAAACTGGAGCAAAATTTACACAAGTTGGGTTCCAGGCAGTGTAGTATGCAACAAGCCAAACCGTTTTCTTATCTCGGTTGATTTCATCTTCCAAGCCCGTAGCAGTTCGAAAGTATGTAACTTTGTCAGGACCGCTATACGTCGGTTCAGGAAGTAACAAACCAACCACTGAAACGTTACAAAAAATATTAAATATTCTTGCGTCGACAATTTCTGGTCAAATATAAATTGTATAAAACATATATCTTACAAACAAATAAAACTCCATAAACAAGTCCCATCCTCACATCAGAATAAAACCACAAGATTAAGTTTGCTACCTTTGTGTAAACAAAGCTCGATGTAAGATAATTTAGCATAGTTACACTGCCTGTTTTTCTCGATCTAATCATCACAACAACTGCGAGAAAAAATAAAATCTCAGTTTCTCTCTGTAACATAAAAAAAATTCAAGTACAAAATTATTTGTAAGGGAAGTAACAGTGCTATTTATTTGTTAAAAAAATTCACTCACGGAATCGAGTTCACACATGGGCTTTGCCGAAGGAAATAAAGAGTCACATAAACCTGGTGTTTTTTTAGCCATTAGGTAACCCAACGACATAAGTATATTTATTAAATAATAGGGTTTTAACAGCAGTTTTAAATCTCGATTAAAAGCCATTGAGAATAAATGATAATCAACTACTAAAATAAAATAACTAATAGAAGTTTTGCTATAAGTGAAAGAAGCAGGTTGGTCGGATTCTCATACTGTTGGAACTTTATGAACACATTAGGAAGCAATTTAATAATTAAACTGATGCTCTAGTGAGAAGAGGATTGTTGACAATTGACAGATTACAAAGAGGTCACATTCCCTTCTTCTGGGCTGTTAGTAACAACTTGGACATCTTCCTACGACATACGTGCTTACAATCACCCATTTCAAAATATTTCAAGTATAAAGAAAAGCTTCTTATTTTAAAAAGTAATTATACAAATGAGTGTTTCTTCTAAAATAAAATCAGTTGTACTGACAACGCACTATGCTTCTTAGTGCTACTGACACTTGTGTCAACTTCTTCACCACAAATAAATAGAAGTTCACCCTCTTCTCGGCCCAGAAAATACCCACCTACATTTCCATATATTAATCACCCAGTTAAGAGAAGGGGAAACTAGTGCATGAAACAGCTTAAGCCCACTAGGGGGCGTAGCCTCTGAACTGCCTATATAAGGCCGAGATTTGGGGCTTTTTGCCAGACTCTTGGAACCCGGCACCTGAATTGAACACTGCTATCCCTCTCTCTCTGCACTGGCGCTTGCTGCTCTACTCGAACCATGGCTTTCTACCTCTGCATCTCTCTTTCCTAACCTTGCTATGTTTTAGTCCGGCCTTGTCAGACCCAACACCTTCCTAGTGGGAATATCTGCCTTCGTCTCGCTAAAACTAGCACCTCCTTGGAAGTGACCTCTTCCATGCGGACGACGGTTCCCTGGGGCCCTACAAACTTTACCTAGTAGCGTCTCCCCCAGTGTTCCAGTCTGCCTCTCTCAGGTTCACACTCACCTTTGGGATCCGGACGGTTTTCACCTACCCTTAGATACCCAGTGTGAATTCGAGGTCATTCCAAGATCACATAAACTAAAAAAAAGCTGCCCGCCGACTAGGCAGCCAGCAATCTCTTTCTTGACGCCCGCCGGCAAAGGCCGGGTCGAAGAGACCCTAGCCCGTGGCGGCCGTCCTCCCCCCTTGGGGGACATTCCCGACAACACTATGAATATTATGAAAAGTATGATATGTCAATACACAAAACATAAATAAAATCCAATAAGATAATATCAGTATTCTAGTGGGTAGTTTAAACAGTTAAAGTTGGAATGGTGACAGCTAGTACCACTGTATGAACATATCCTAACATGCTGCAGTACAGCTACTATCACTGTGTGAACATGTCGCAACATGCTGCAGTACAGCTACTGGCCATTTTCTTTCATCCAAGTTAAAAGGTCCGGCTACTGTCTACCGGCAAGCCAGCTGCTCTCAATAAGTGAACCATCCTTTAGTCATATAAGTAAATATCAATAATAATGTTACTATAACTGGTGATGTGATACAACAAAATTTATTACAACTCCTATAAATGAAAATAATTGTCCCTAGTGAATTCGAACTAACAGACTCAGCAATCCTCTCTGATCGATTCCAAATCTTGTCAAAACAAAATCACTTGTGATTTGAGCAATGGCGCCTCTACACCCAAAACCTATGCCCTCGTCTTAAAACTAAGGATTTCATTGAAACTTATTTGATATTTCCCAGTTTAGCATAAGTAAAATTTGCATTAGCAATGAAACATTTCTGTTACATACAAACCCTTTATTATTGGACATTTTACTTTTAGATAACAACAACAATTTACACCCACTCACAATAACCTCTTTTTTTTAGTGATGAGAGAAACTTTTGTTCTGATGAAAAGAAAGTGCAGCCTATAGGAAAAACTCCAGAAGAAAACACCTCCATACTAGAAATGTCATGAAAATATTTGTTAGATTTTTACAAAACGGTCACTTTCATGGACATTTCGTTCTAGTCTTTAAGTGAACATATACACCTTTGAGTAGGGTCAAGCTAGTTGGAATTAATAAAGATAGTGAAGATTTGTAGGACCATAATTTACGAAATTCCTTAAATGGTGTTTTTTATTGCGTAATTGAAATATTTCATATCTCTATGATTGAGCCTAGTTTGCTCGTCACAAGGAATATACTCTTTGTCAATAGTAAAATCAAAAATAACCTTTCATGGTTAATGGAACCTTTTCAAAATAGTTTAGGAAGTAAGGACAGGATTAGGTCTTATCATTGTAATTTGTTTTAGAAGAAAACAATTATCTTTAAGTTTTAAAGAGGCATGAAATATGCATTTAGATGAAAGTATTTAGTTTTTTTTTTATAGTATAAATACTATTTATTTCAAAGTAATGAACCAGTTAAAAGTGTTGGAGTTATACAGCGGGATTGGGGGTATGCATTTTGCTCTGAAAGGTAAAAAAAAAAAGAAAGAAAATAAAAACAAATAAATGAGCTTTACGCTTTCTGATAAAACATACATTTAAAATAAGCAATGCACTTTCTTTTCTATATCAGAAAGCGAGATAGCAGGAGAAGTGGTAGCAGCTGCCGATGTGAACACAGTTGCCAACACCGTTTATCGGTTCAATTTCCCGAAAGGTCGTCTAGTTGAGAAAAACATTCAGTCGTTTACACCAGATTTTATCAACAAACTTGAAATTGATGCAATCCTAATGAGTCCACCATGTCAGCCATTTACTAGGTAATTCCTTGACCAATTCACTTAAAAAAATAAAAATCATTTAGTTAATTTTGAGTAATTGATTACTTGTAAGCGATCTGGCATGGCTGGAAGGTCAAGTGCCTGTCTCTTATGGTTAGCAATCGTATCTAATTCAACCTTCAATGCCAGGAGTGTTATAAAAGAGTGACAACCTGTAGGTAGCTTGTAGTTTGATTGATTTCCTAATAATAAACTAGCTATTCAAAAAAAAAACAAAAAAACGGAAGGATCAGAGATTCATTTTGTGATTTCTATTGATTAAGTAAATGAAATTGAATAAAAATACATCTATTCACTTAATTGAAAATTATTTTATGAAACATTAATTATTTAACAGTAGTACTATACAGAAAAGACTCAACTTCCTTTCTTTTGTGTTTATTTATTTAAAAAAAAAAAACTGCCTCATTTTTCTTAAAAATTATGTGTTAAGGTCAACTTCTCAAACTCAGCGCTCTTGGTTGGCGTAAAACCTGGTACTACCTCTTGATAAAGCACGAAGCAATCCCTAGCCCAAAGATAGGAAATTAAGCAAGTTAGGGCCGATTGTAATGCAAAGTATATGACTTACATGAACATATTAGTTAGCAAAAACATCATGTTCATCGTTTGAATACACTGAATAATTATAATAATATAATCAGCTTTATTATGATAAAATTACAATATGCCTCATATTGTAATATATGTTGGCAATAAGTAATTGTGATAAATGTTTTCATTCATACCATATTTACAATTTTCATTCATTCAGTATTTACATACAGCCCAGAGACCTCCCAAATCGACATGAATGTCACCTCCCTTGCATGCGAAAGAGGAAGTGGAGTCTTGGGAAGTCCCCCACGCTCCTCCGTCAGCCGTGTCACCGGATACAAGCCAGCGGAGGCTGACCAAGAGTGCGAGAGCCACATAAGCTCTCAGACATGATTGGAGAAACTGGCCATTGCCAGGACTCCCACTGTCGCACATTTATAGCATGTCACGAGGCCACTTATATATTCCCTCAATATGAAATTGAGACCACTAAATAATTATGACTACACCATTGATGAGAGTTTTTAACGACTAAGTAATTGTAGTTGACTTAATATCCCCAGCGGATATTGCATGTTATTAATCAGGATATTTACTCTACTCAATATCACCTATAAAAGACTGAAAGACCAAGACAGGGTGAAAACATGAACATGAATTCCATCTCAGCTCTATCTCGATTGAATAATCCTTATTTTTGATATGTGATCCCAAAATAATGATTGCTAATTAAAGAAATAAGTAAAGTGTCAGGGCTGGCTGGGGTGGCCAATATCAAATTGCTGTAGCTAGCCTAGATACGTTTCAGCTCTAAGGTTTACTTTCTTTGGTAAAAAAGTAGTTGAATCCATAAAAACTAAAAGGTAATTCTTGATTAGATGTAACATCATAAAAATTATGATTGAATATGCTGAACTGAATTTAATCGTATTTGTTTAGATTACTTATCTATACTTTTAATGTTTAAAATTTGTTTTAGGGTTGGAAAGAAAAGAGATATCTCAGATGCGAGAAGTGATTCATTGCTTCATTTAATTAAAATTCTTCCCCAGATCGACGAAAGATTGAAATTCATATTATTAGAAAATGTGACAGGGTTCGAGGATTCTAAAGCGAGGAATCTTCTGACTGATGTGCTTCAACATTCATTTACATTTCTAGAATTTAAATTGAGCCCGTTACAATTTGGGATCCCTAATAGCAGAGAAAGATATTATCTTTTAGCTAAACGCCAACCGTTAACGTTTGCCCAACACCCTGAGAAACCTTTGGTAATATTATTCCTACATTTTTTTATTGTGATTTAATGTGTTTTTTTAAATTAATAACAGATGGTTTCAATGTTGGATAATTTTTTTTGTTATAGTTGGATGACGCATCATTGCTGATAAATAACAAAATAAAACTTGGCAGGATCAGTAATATTTTAGAATTTGATGACAGCTCAGACCAATATAACGAATTCTTGGTACCCATAGAACAATTACGGAAGAGAATAAAAGTAATGGATATTGTGACGAAGGAGTCGGAGCGATCCTGCTGTTTCACGAAAGCCTACAGTCGTTTCTTTGATGGTACAGGTTCATTGTATTGTCCATACGGGGAAGCGGAATTAAACAAAATTTCCGACATTAAGAATACGGCAGAAACTGAAGATTATTTACATTTACTTGAAGATCTCCGTTTAAGATTTTTTACGCCTAGAGAAGTTGCTAGGCTGATGTATTTTCCAGAAAATTTCTCATTTCCGGATGAAATAACTCTACGCCAGAAATATAAACTGCTTGGTAATAGTATTAATGTATTCGTTGTTTCAAAGCTAATCAGCTTTCTCACTTCGGGCACATAATGTTTTTAAATAAAAACTTTTTTTATTTTATTTTTAGTTCTTGTTAAAGGTTTCTACATCCTTGCTACAGTGGCACTTCTACGTGGCTTTTAATTCAACGAGGTATTGTATGTTCTGATATTTCATTCTGCTGATGATGGTACTGAGATTAGGTCCATTCTTTACACTTTTTGAAAGGGGGGTTATCTGGTCAGAGTATATATAGGTTTGTGAGGGGGAATTAGTAGTTGTAAGGACAAAGATATTACAAATTGAAAGTATCTAATAAAACTAAAGAAAGGTTGAGATGTAATAATAATAACTAACAGTGCTAGGAGCTACTAAACTCTCGGACCTTGTGGTTCCCGTTCAGATCCTGTACTCATACTGATTACTGATATTGCCAGGATCCGAAGACACAAGCAGCTCAGTTGGCACACAGTATTTTATATTATATTTTATTACCCTAGCACAGTCATTGCACTGCACCACTCATCCCTATGATCCTCCTCAGAGACTAATGTGGCCTCGTGACCTGCCATAAATGCGTAATAGTGGGAGTCCTGGCACTGGCAGTGCCCAGTTTCTCCAATCATGTCTTGAGCGTATGTGGCTCTCGGGCTCTTAGTCTGCCTCGTATCCGGTGACACGGCTGATGGAGGAGCGTGGGCACTTCCCAAGACTCTACTTCCTCTTTCGCATGCAAGGGAGGTGACAACCAAGTGGATTTGGGAAGTCTCTCCCAAATGCAACACTGTAAACTAGATAAAATTTTCTTCAAAAACAAGTAGAATTTGTTTTTTTAAGAAACGATGAAAGCCCCCTTTTTCAAGCGGTTAAATTACGCCAAGTTCTGGCTTTTTTTAAAATAATGGATTGTCCGTGATTTTGTTTTAGCCTATTGAAAAACTTTCCTGTTCAATAAACTTAAGTCCATGTTAATTAAGTTTAGGACGGAATAAGCTGAGATTCATCCCCAGCTATTTTGCGTCCTTTCCAAAAAGGCATTGACTGCTGCAAGGACCTCTTGACTCTTTAATACTCATTTTGTTGCATTTTAAAATTTTTCTTTGAATGAATGCTGATTTTTCAACAAAAAAAAAGATTAATTTA
The DNA here is from genome assembly GCA_930367205.1 of Acanthosoma haemorrhoidale. Classification (NCBI taxonomy): domain Eukaryota; kingdom Metazoa; phylum Arthropoda; class Insecta; order Hemiptera; family Acanthosomatidae; genus Acanthosoma; species Acanthosoma haemorrhoidale. The sequence continues at coordinate 3,850,792 of OV884012.1, forward strand.
TAAATTATCAGCTAAAGCGATAGTGCACCAGTTCTTTTTTACACAGATTTCAATTATAGTAATTGATCCTGATGGTGTTTCACTGAAAACACTGGTACTTTCAGGAGATTTCACATCATATAATTATTTGGCAGCACAAAACTGGAGGCGAAGCTCAGCTTAATCTGTAACAGACCTTGTAGACTTAAGGCTTATTAAGACCTTTAGGTAGACACACCTCGGTCTTTCAGGCCGAAGTGATGGCGATCAATGTCTGTACCCAAACCTTAATTGGGGAGGGTGTAAGAAACAGACTGATCACAATTTTCACGGATAGCCAGGCAGCAATTGGCGCCCTGAAAAGCTATACGACCAGATCTTATTTGGTTGAGGAGTGTAAAAACAACCTAAACACACTCTCGCTAGCCAATAAGGTTAGAATCGACTGGGTGCCAGGACATACAGGCATCACAGGCAATGAGAAGGCAGATGGCCTTGCAAGGGTGGGCTCAGAACAGACACCTCTTGCACCTGAACCCATATGTGGTATCAGCCTCAGCTACCCTAAAAGGCGTATAAAATTAGCTTTAGAGGACAGGGCAAGACTCTCTTGGAGAGAAACTAAGAAACAGGAACACTCGAAACTGTTTCTTGATGGACACTGTAAGAGAAGAAGCTCAGCACTTCTATCAATGGACAGGTGGACACTCAAAAGTGTGACAGGACTCTACACAGGCCACTGTCGGTTAAACAAACACCTCTTTAATTTGGGGATAGTTGGATCACCAATCTGCAGATTCTGCAAGAAAGAGGGAGAAACGGCACGTCATATAATATGCGACTGTGATAACTTAGCTAGAAGGCGATAACTTCACTTAGGTAGTGATCGCATTGTAGACCCCAAACTATGTGAACTGATCGATCCATTCAGTATCCTCAGATTTGCAAAGGCCGTGGGCCTGTCACATATATAGGACAGGGACATGGACGGCGCACAATAGGTCTCACTGAGGCCGCGGTGCACAAATACCGGAACAAATAATAATAATAATAAGGCTTATTAAACAAGGAAGTTTTTCTTAAAGCGAATAATCTGTAGTCCAATAAGAGACTGATAAAAAAAAATCACGAATAACCCATGGTTTTACGATAAACAGAAGTTGGCGTAATTTAGCCGCTTTAAACAGAAATACTAATTGTTTATGAAGAAAATTTTGTCTAGTTCACCGTGCTACAATTAATAATTACCTTATATAAATAGTTTTTTAGTTATTGCTTCCTACTCAACAAAACAACGTGAGAACCTTAAAAAAACACAAAATTTAAATTTGGTCCTTCCCTGTTCCGAATTGGACCATGGCCCATATTTAGCCTGGTTGCCAAAAATTTATGATGTCATTTATTAATTGATTGAACAAATTATTACAGCTATTTCTGATGCGCCATAAAAATTCGCACAAATATGAGTCTATCAAACTTCTTCTTGTACCATGTTCTTTTTTGTTTCTTGCCTTTGCTTGTGCCCATAACGATTCAATTCGTTGTGTATGACTACCTGTGGTGGGATCTACGAAATTTTGTGAATGATTCACAGTACAATGCTGGTAATTCATTCCTGGTATGTTAATAATGCGGGTGTAGGATGCCCACATGCCAGATATAATGTTTGTACCAGGGTGAATAAATTCTGATATTGTTTTCAGTAGTGTTTCCGATGTACGGTCTGGCACGCAATGCATGAAGCATTGCTTATCTTCCCGACAAACACCTCCGAAGACCCATTGATTAGGATATATTCTACCAACGTGTTTTTTTGCGCCGAGAAAATCTCCATTCATCTATCTCAACTGTTTTCCCTGGCCCTCCGATCTTTCTGAATTTTTTAAATAAATGATTGGCGCAAACTTTTCCAATCTGTAATAGTATCGGTTGTTAATCCTAGTTCCTCTTGACAAAATTTAGTAGATGTATATTCTTTTGTCCAGCAGTATAGAAAAATAACAAATTTATTAAATGGCAAATTAGTGTTTTCCAAAAATGTTCCTTTTCTCACGTTGCATCTCCATCTATCCTTTTCGCCTAGATAAAAATTCATTTGATGGCCATTACAACACATTTCCTTACTATGCAATGACCCCTTATAGATTGAAGAAACAAACCCGCTTTTTCCTTCGTATCTACGTCAGCAGCTAAATCAAATAACAGCATGATGTTTCCCTTCAGGATGACAAAACTAAACTGAAATATTATCAGGTAGCAAGGTTCACTAAGACGGGTCAAAGTAAACATAAATATAGATAAAAACATTACAGGAAAGGTCAAAGGTGGCAAAATAACCAAAACAATGCTGGATATCAGTGGGGACCCTATTCCTCAAAAGACCCTACATCTAAGTTTTGCACATCATTTACATTACTCTCTATTTATTGAAAGTCTAAATAAATAAGGAATTGATTATAGGAATATTCGCTTATAGCTGGATAGAGTATATGTATATATATATATATTCGATCGATAGTTTTTTATTACTAATTTAATATCTTGTTAGGAAGTGTGGCAACCTTTTAACCTCTAGTTTGATTGATTGACTCCTAAACGTTGAAGGCGATAAGATTTGTAATCAAGATGGCTGCCAGGTCCCCATATAGGTCCCTTTAGACTAGAATAAACGCACAATGCATTGGTTTTTTATTTTATTTCCAGCTGTTTATTTTTTAAATATAATTTAACCAAACACAAAATTATAATGTCGTGCAAGGATTCTGAAGAATTCAGAGCAGCACTTAGAGAAATCGCCTACACAGCTCTGACTCTGGACTCGGAATTCGGTGAGAATAATTAATTTATGTATTTAGGTCGAGTCATAAGTAACTTCCGTTTTTTTTATCAGACATTTATTTTGCTCTCATTAAATAACATTATATTAATTTTGACGAGTGCAGGACGCTTTTCATGGAGTTTCTCTTGCATTCTTTGCAACTGCTGAGCGTATCCGCAGTAATCGTTAAATTTGACTTCAACAACTCGTGGTGAATTATTCCTTCACAATCCCACCATACACGCAATAAAATCTTTTTGCCATGGATGTTAGCTTTCGGATCTGGTAGGGGTAGTTGATCCTTATCAAGCCACTGTCTTTTGCGGACTATGTTGTCATAGGTAACCCATTTTTCATCGCCTGTTTAAAAAAGGCTCAATTTTTACCCGTGAGAGCATACTTGTGGCGATTGACATGCGATCTTCTTTACTCCGTCCACTGAGATTGTGAAGTACCCACACTCCTAACTTGCTGGCTTTCCCTAATTTCTCCAGGTGGCGGTTAACAGTCGATTGTTATGTATTCAACCTTTCTGCTATACCTCTTGTTGATTGACGTGGATTTTGTCCCACCCTCGGTTCGTCTTTTAAGGTCGTATCACCAGAACGGAATTTTATAAACCAATTTCTAACTGCCCGATCAGTTATTAGTCCTTAACCATGTACACTGCATATTTTTTTCAGCTGTCGCCTTAGCACTATTGCCTTGTTTAAATTCCCAAACCATTACATGACGAATACGTACTTTTTGACTCTCCGTTTCAGAGGTTAAAAAAAAAAAGATTAACGTAACGTGTATCAGACAAAACCTGTTGACAAAAGACTAACTAAAGCCTTGTCTATATAGTGAAAACAAAAACTTGTCTTAAAAATAATGACTGACACTGAAGTAACGATTTGTTCTATAGAAAAACAACAATTCTCTTTCGAGTAGTAAACTCATTCTGACGTAACAGAATCCCGCCGGGAGCACAGTAACTACTTATTGATATTTTTACAAAAATGTGTTTTTATGAGCTCTGTGGATTTTGTTGTACATCTTTGCCTTGTATTGAATTCAAACTTCTGTAGGAAATTTTGTACGAATTATCATGCTTCACTCTGGCTTGGATGAAAAAATTATAGCTTAAATTAAGCTATGTACGTAAATTTATCCTAGCCGGCCTTAAATGTGCAGAAAGGGGGGGGGGTATCTGTGTGTCTTATACCCGAATCAACCACGATTTTAAGAAAAACAGAACTTGGCTTAATTTAGCCGCTTCGAAAGTTTTATAATGCTATGAACAAGTGGAAAGGGCTTCATCAAAACCCTAGTTATTTCTAAGTAAGCAGCCGCATCCTTCCAAGACCTCCCTACTTCCCAGAATCTTACCCTTTTCTTATACATATATGTCTCAGCTTTAGCCCCAGACCCCACTTGTTCCTAGACATTCCACCCAGTATGTAGTAACGTAACTCTTAATATTTGTATATACCAGTGTTTGTACTTCATAATAAAGCTTTTCTTTTAAAAGACTCTCCTCTACAAAGATTATTTAATTAAAGACAGATTCTAATTGTTTTTGAAGAAAACTTTGTCTAGTTTACGATGCTACCAATTGGGAATGAACTAAAGTTATCTTCCTAGAACTGCTACCTCCACCCAGTGGTACCAACTGCCACACTTTAGTACTAAGAAAATAAGAGTATTTTATTCATTTAAAGGTGTCAGGGGGAAAACAGTTCTTTTTTTTTCAAAAGACAAAAAATAAGATTCACCTGTTTAAATTTTTTAAACATTAATTTGAGGTAAAATAAAGAAAAGTCGTTTGTTTACTTACACCGAATAAGAAGTTAGGCAGTCCTTCCCTAAATTCCCGGAAACTATATTGTTTTTCCTAGACGTTTAAACTGTTTTTCTCCTCATTAGTACACACTTCGCTGTGTTTCAAACTAATTATATATGTAAAGAAAGTAAGCTTTCTTCAATTAAATTAGCAGCGCTTTGTTATCACGCGCGTGCTTCAGTTGGCTGCCACTAGGTGGAGCTAGCGACATATGACCAGGAGGTTTTTAAAAGGCTTTCCAGTGTAAACAATTAAGTAAAGTGCAAACAGTCATAACAATAAACTGTAATTGTTGTTTCTTTTGTTTTACAGGTATGAATTAAGATTTTATTTGTAATAGTTGTAAACTAATTATCAATTAAATAAACTTTTGTTTTACAGAGAAACAGATTACTTATTGTTATAATAAGAAGACCTAGCAACCCTTATAAAACAACAATTACAGTTTATTGTTATGACTGTTTGCACTTTACTTAATTGTTTACACTGGAAAGCCTTTTAAAAACCTCCTGGTCATATGTCGCTAGCTCCACCTAGTGGCAGCCAACTGAAGCACGCGCGTGATAACAAAGCGCTGCTAATTTAATTGAAGAAAGCTTACTTTCTTTACATATATAAATGTGTCCTCCGGCCTGCTCTGCTGTACGGTGCCCCGCTATATACTCACTTGATTGACAATACATCTAAAAGTCTCCAGGAATTTCAGAATGGGATAATGAGAAAAGTGGTCAGACATAACTCTCTCGAGAGAGGTTATAAAGAACTCCGATCTGCACCCGTTGCTTGGTGTGCCGTCGGTGGGTAAGTTCATCCATCGGAGACACATCAAGTTTTTTGACTCGTTGCAGCACCTGACAAACCCAGTGTTTAACACTATGACCCCACAACCCTTCCCGCATCGATGGCAACAGACTGTCGGGGAAGTAATATTAAGATTTAGCTTAAGTTTTATTGTAAGATGTAAGTTAGTTTTAAGTCTATGATAAATATGGCGAGCCCCACCACTTTTAGTAAATTCAGTCCATTAATGTATAATGTACATCATTGTACTATTGTACAATGCAGATCACTATTAGTATAGAACAGAATTTGTATAAAATGTAGCCAAGCTACAGGAAATATAATGAAGCAATTGTAAATAGATTCGTTTGTAGAATCTATATTTTGTAACAAGGGGATATGAAACAAAAAAACAGTACGCACTATTCGATTCCTGTCTTAGAGCTACTGTTTTTCTCTTGGCCCCTTCATTTGTAATCTAAGTTAAAAAAGTAGAAATTCATAAAACACAAATCTTCAACAGGCTTATTGTGCGACAATCCTTCTTAAGGGCCTAATAAAATTTTAAATGTATGTCAGTTGGTAGGACTGATTTTGAACCAGTACCTTTAACTAATGCTCACTTGAATATCTCTTGTAACACTTCCATTCTAACCCTACTGATTTAATGTAGCCTCGTATCATGTCAATTGGAGCAATTCGTCTGTTCATGTTATTTAATCAAAAGAATGCTTGAAGTGTATTGAGTGGTTACATTTGGTAATTTAGTTTACCATAACAGGTTTGGAATGATATTTGCAGCAATTTCCGACCTCTACATAAAACAAATATGTGCCCAGAAAAGTTGTCATATCTGAAAAAGAAATATTTTGTTTAGTCTTCTAGTTAAGGTCTAAAATGTTTTCGTGAAGCGTAATGTAACAGTTACTACCCAGCGTGAAGAAAAGACGTGCTATTATTGACATGATGGTCTTTTTTTATAGGCGAATTAAAAAAAAAAAAAAAATTGAAAAAAATTCATTGGGTCGTTGTAAACATTTTTTTTAAAAAGGAAATAAGAAGGAACGACAGAAAATTTTTCAACTACTTCAGAATGTGAACATCTTTTGATTAATTACACTTGAGGCTTAAAGATTCTATTCAGAGTATGTTAATAATAGATAAGTAAACATCCACGTTTTAAAACATTTTAAATATCAGAGAATAAATAGAGCAACATGTGTCCAACGGACAAACCGGAACCGTCCAAGTGTAAAGGTTATTGGCCGTTAGTGAACCCTAAACCCTGATTGGGGCCGCGTAGGAACCGCAAGTCACCGGCCAGGCTAAATTATCATGATGGCATTATTATAGATCATTGAAGTTTCAACAAATATTAAACGTTATTAATCAAGCCGAGAAAATATTATTGACGTTTAAGCATTCAATGAGTTGATTGTTGATCAGAAAGTCTAGACCTCTATTTTGACATCCTACTATGATAAAGGATAATATTTGTTTTGATGTAATTCAATTATTATTGACACTTAATCAAGTTTTAATGGCTTGTCAGTATTCATCATGGCATCGGGTCATCAAACTGAACCACCATGCGACATTGTGAATGTGAAATTGTGAACCACAGATCGGAATTATGTTTATTCTACGGATTGGAACCGCATAAGTGTGAAACGGTACTTAAAATACTCTTTTGTACAACTAACTAATATAACTAAATATATATCCTGATTTTCTTAGTTGAACATTCTTCTATTCTCGTCCTCTGATGCTAAATGAGCGTTCGAAAACTACCGTCGTTATCGGGGCCTGTGAAAACGAGGCTACTATCTCAACATTCCTTAAACGAGCTGCTGACATTGTTGATAGCGATTAGTTCTTCTCCTAAAAACATACGCTGCCATATTTTATTTTTAGCGTTAAGGGGCGATAGCTTGTAAGTTGTCCATCATGCCTTTTACTTAGATTAAAGAATGCCTAATTTCTAATTTATCATTATTTATAGACAGAGTACGGTGCGGCGAATGGGTAAGAAAATTATTGGGGATTTCCACCGATAGTTTAGAAACAAGTAAAATAAGAAATGACTACATCCAATATTTGAGGATAGTTTTGAGATCCGGTCTACTGCATGGGATTTTCATGAATTTGCCACCATACGGAGACTTAAGGCCTCTCGGAGAATATTTGGTAAGCAATAATTTACATAAGCATCAGCAAGTAGAGTAATACACCGTATAGTAACCTAATTATTATATTCATTGTCGGAGGGCGCCGGGGAAGCTCTCGTCGACCCAGCCACTGCCAGGCGGACGTCAGAAAGAGATATAATGAATAAACTTGCGGTTTTTGACCTTTGCTGGCGGCCTAGGTCGGCGAGAAGCTGAATTCGTATATGTTTATTGGTCTGACTCTATAAGATTTTAGAAGGCTTGCCCCCCGACAGTGCATTATGTTCTGGAGAAGAGGCATAGGCTAGATATTATAGGTAGTTTACGTGGTTTTAGAATGACCACGAGTTCACACTCGGTATCTAAGGGTAGGCGAAAACCGTCCGGATCCCAAAGGCGAGTGTGAACCGGAAAGAGGCCGACTGGACCACTAGGGGAGACGCTACGAGGTACATTTTGTAGGGTCGTCCGTAGTCTGCATGGAAGAGGTCTCTCCCAAGGAGGTGCTAGTTTTAACGAGACCAAAGCCAGAGAACCCCACCAGGAAGGTGTGGGGTCTGACAACGCCGGACTAAAACATAGGAGGTTAGGATAGAGAGATGCAGAGGTAGTTGAATAAGAAAGCCATGGTTCGAGCAGAGCGGCAAGCGCCAGTGGAGAGAGTGAGTGAGTGAGAGAGAGAGAGAGAGAGAGAGAGAGAGAGAGAGAGAGAGAGAGAGAGAGAGAGAGAGAGAGAGAGAGAGAGAGAGAGAGAGAGAGAGAGAGAGTGAGAGAGAGAGAGAGAGCGAGCGAGAGCGAGAGAGAGAGCACTGTCTGATTACGACAGTTTATTTTGGCCAATCAGGGTCTGCTACGCCCGCGCACCTAGTGAGTTCGGACCGTGTCAGGATCGTGAACTAGTACCCTCTCTCTATATATACGCCGAAGATTTATTGATAAAATATGGAAAGGTAGGCGGGTGTTTTCTGGTCCGAGAAGAGGGTAACTTCTTTTTATTCCTGGTGAAGTAGTTGCCACCACATTCATTAATGACAGAACCGACCGACTCTACTCACATAGAAGTTCAATGGCCTTTTATGATAGCAGATAGCATTCCATATATTATCTCAGATGAATTAGAAGGTTTAATGTCTAATATTATTGATAAGAAAGTGGGCCTACAATTCTTATTTGATAAGAATTTTCTACAAGTCTGTTATGTTTTATGGAATAAATTAGCAATAAGCATGTTTTAATTAGAAATACGGGCACTCGTTCGTTATATTAATTAACAATAGGTTTTGTTCCAAGATATGACGAGAACTAGTTTCAAAAACTGGTTTGAGATTATTTACTGACCATGCGCAAACGTTACCTTATCATCCTGGATAGATATACAGTAGAATCCCGATAATTCGTATTGTCAAGGGACTGACAGTTTGGTACGAATCATCGGGAGTACATAATTAAAAAACGTATTAATGCAAACATATATGTTTTAAGAAGTACGAGTATGTACAATGTAGTAAGGATAAAAACTATGCAATAAACACTGCTTAATACTAAACTAAACAATAAATAATACATGCAATAAAAAATATGTACATACTTATGTTCTAGATTGAATAAACACCAATCAATCATTTGTTCGAAAAAAAACAGTAATTTGTTTTTGACGCAATCCTTGTAGACGAGTATTGTCAAGAGTGTCCAGACCAACATCTGATTTTGCTAAAAAATGGCGCACGTTGTTCACGTATTATTTAGCAACTTTAGCAGTAATTGTTGGTACATCATCTTCATCGCCCTCTCCATCTTCACCATCAACGTCCTCAGATGGGTCTAAAATTTCTTCGTCGGTTAACATCCCCACTACTGCTAGGCCGTCTTCAAAATGGTAACGTGTCACAACGATAACTAAAACGAGACTGAACTGTAGAAACGAAAGAAAAGCTTAGTACAATTCCTAAAACTTTCCCTCTCTCCTCTCCTTATTTCTTTTCAGTAAAAAGAGTGCGAATTACATATGGGATTTCATAGAAAACATTTATCTCGCACTCATTCTGCTCTCTGGTCTCTCACTGTCCTCTTTCCCTTTCTTGAAACAGTACGAATTAACGAGGTTTTTAAGCTGTAACTACGTATTATAAGACGATTTTAGTGACCTCGAGCATAAAAATAATACGAATTACCGAGGGGACTGAAATGCATTGTTTTTATACCACTTACCGGGATTTTCTCTAGGGACCGGCAAATTTGTACGAATTAGCCGGAAATACGAATAATCGGGATACTACTGTAGTAGAATGCCTATATTTGTTGGCCACGCCTTGTACTGTTTTAGTTTTCAAAATAATTTGTAATTTTTAAATTATAAACATTACAATTAACATCTAATGAAGATTTTCAACGATTAATGATTTTTGAAGAAAATACTCAATTGCTAATATACAAAATAAAATTTAACGTCTATTCTTGTCTAAATAATTTGTAATTGAAGTAGTTAAATTCCCATTAAATAACACTGGGGAGCAATTAATTATTTGAACAAATAATTTTTTTTTTTGTCTCAGGAAGAATATATGATTCTGATAGTATTTTTTTCTCCTGAATTCGCCCCCCGGGGACATACATTTATAGTTTCAAAACATTTGAATACTTTTGACATCGTTAATTAAACAATATTTAAACATAATAATAACAGCTCGTAGTAACATTTTTGAATGCTTTCAATAATTCCTCAAACTTTTCATCGTGCATTAGTAACGGTATTTGTGGACCCACAAATATTCCTTCTTTAATTTCTGCCTCACTAATTTTATGAAACTTCTATGTTAAGTAAATTAAACCATGAGTATTATTGTCCATGGCCTTGAGGAAATTCTTCATTAGTCCTAGTTTGATATGTAACAGAGGTATGTAGACATTCTTAGGATCATACACAACGGTTCATCTTTGAAATTTTCTGTTCAGGAATGAGCAATTCGCGTTTGGGACGTTATTTTTCTAATGAAATGTATTTTTGTCAGTACTATCCCTCTCAAACAAAACAAAAGTACTTTGTGTAACCAAGCTGCGGACCGAGAATAAATGAAATTACCTTTGAATCGCCACAAATATTCCATTTCTGCATATTGAATATATTAAAGCTTTTTCATTATAAATTTAAAGTTTTTATGTTTCTTTCCTAATAGCAGAGTGAGCGACAGGGAATTTATTGCAATTATGTAGAAGCACAGCTTTTAAACTATTATTATAGTAATCAATGTTGGATTATGTTCGTCCGGACAAAGTGTCTCCATAAGGGAAGAAATGTCATTACAGAACACCACAGCTATTTCCATCATGAAAATAGTCTTTGAATTCAGAATGACAATTACGATAAGGACATGTAAAATGTTTGAAGAAACAAAAAACAATAAACGATTATTTTTCATAAACTTTTTTCAGTTAATTTTATTCGTTCTTAGTATGCACATATTTTATATAGATATCGCTTTCTTACTGAAATGTATATATTATTAAAATATTTAGGTTCTTTGAATATATATGTCGTAATTCTATTTTTTATTCTTTAACTTTAAATTTATTTACTATTTATTATTAGGTTCTATTAACAAAAATAATTATGGTAAAAGATTATTACAAATAAACAAAAAGAAACTTATATTAATTATACTTGTCTATATTTTTTCCCTTTTTTTTCTTCAATGGTCTTCTTTTTTAATCAAATTAACTCTTCTTCCTGGTGCAACTTCTCTTCTGTTCCAACAACAAATAACTTACAGACTTTTTATTTCATCACTTGACTCAGACACATATATCACAGGCTGATCCCAAACTAGAGAGAAAATAATTCTGTGTGTGTTCATCATGATACAACAACAACTATACTATATCACGGGCCAAAACTAGATGAGTAATTCTGTGTGTGTTCATCATGATACAACCACGTTATATTAACTATACTATCTTTTGTTTTGTTTTTTCTACTCTCAATTGTTTTTGTTTGCCTTCTTGATTCATGGTTAGATTAAATATTTATATACAAACTCCACAATATCTAATATCACAACAATATTTACATATAAATATGTCAAATCGTTATGTTTTTTTTACTTCTGATAATCCGGCAGTTGTCTGGTCTATGTTGAACTATCGAGATTGTAGTGTTATTTTAAAACTTCATTATTAATTGAAAGGTAGAAATATACACGACATATTAAGTTTCACTTTATAAAATAAATTAATTTTACAATATTACTGAAGCTAATTTTCCAGCATTGTAAGAATGAACAGTTGGTCGACACCTCATCGAGCCTTTTATGATTTCTTTGTTCAAAGTAGATGAAATAACTACTTTTATCTTTTCCTGTTTGAATGTTTTTATTAAAACAAGTGGAATAATTACTGGAAAAATTAATTTAAACAAATAAAAAAAAAAGTTTGAAACAAGAATAGCTTAATTAGTAAAATATCTAATGTTTGCTTAACATTACAAAAACTTATTACATATTCACTTTCATAATGCTGCTATAATTTTCATGGTAAATTCTATACCTCTAGGTCAAACACAGCATACAAAAGAAACGACTGTGAACACGATATTATTACATAGTTAATGACTTTTTTAAAATTCACAATTCAAGGTCCTAACAATTAGACATTATTAATATGATACACCGCAATTATTACAATTTGACACTTTTCGCTGTTTGTGGACTGCGATTGATGAATTAAAAGACAACTTTCATGTCTTCCTACAATTGTTATACATATTTTGTTAATGTTCGCTTTCAGCAGAATGCACTGGCATTATTATCAAGTGCTCATTTTACTAGTTGTTTTTTTTTGACAGTTTTGGACATATTACTCCAAACATATATGTTACAGATACTGCTCAAGCTATAAGTGTAATGACAACTTGATAATGGTAGCTGGTGCTACCGAAAGGCTTCTCTAAAAGCTAATGAATTTGTGATAAATGATATAATAGATTGAAAAATAAAAACAAGAACTCGTAACAATAACACGAATAAGATACTTTAAGGACTGATTATTTATTTGTTTGAAGGGAGCAGAAATAGTCCACCGCATACCTAAACTGCCAGACGTCGGGCCTATTGCGCCGTTCATGAAGTACCAATCAGAAGACGGAAAGGCCTACTGCTCTATTAAGAGGATCGGTGGGAAAGGCGTCTTTTGCTACATGGCAGTATCACCCGAAGGAGTAAAATAAAATAAATATGTCAATTCACAAAAATATAAGTTTATTACAATAGTTTCTAAACTAGTATTTCTTTCAGAAAAAAATCGAATACATAAAAGACAAGGTTAGTCAAAGCTACATGATTTAAATTTTATATCATTAAAAAATAATAATTTCTATAAATAAATAAAATCAAATTAATTTTATTTTATTTATAATATTAAAGGACGTAACTTCTAATAATTTTACATATTTAGAGAAGCCGTTTAACGCTCAGTTAAAAAACAAAAGAAAACAATGTAGACGTTAAATATTATATTTACAAGGTATATTTATATATGATAATAATTATCTAATTTAATATAAAAACGTTTCCTTTTGAGCAGGCTCACGATGAAAGATAAAAACAAGTTTAGCAAAGCGTTAGCTATAAAACAGTTGAGGCTACTTAATCAAAGCTAATGAGTTCTGCCGTTTTCTCTTCTTGTTGAGGCTGTGGCTGTGGTTGTGGAGGTTGATGGAAAGGTTGCTGTCCACCCATTATGGGTTGAGTACCCATCATGCCAGGCATGTGCTGCGGAATGGAGCCCTGTGGCATAGTTGGAAGAGCAGTTTGGCTGAGGGACTGCATGGGCGGGACCATTCCTGGCTGTCCAGTCATGGGCTGGGGGCCGCCCTTCATCGCTGGCTGCGGGTGCATTGGGTGCTGCCCTTGCATAGGCTGTGGCTGTTGCATTGGAGGCTGCATAGGTGCACTCATCGGTCCCTGCATTCCCTGTGGTGCACTCATGGGTGGCTGCATGGACTGGGATGCGCTCATGGGCGGCTGCATGGACTGGGGCGCGCTCATGGGCGGCTGCATGGACTGAGGCGCGCTCATGGGCGGCTGCATGGCCTGTGGCGCGCTCATGGGCGGCTGCATGGGTTGTGGCGCGCTCATGGGCGGCTGCATGGGTTGTGGCGCAGCCATCGAGGCGGGCTGTGGCACTTGGCCCATGGACCTCGGTAAGGTTTGGCTGCCCATGACTCCTCCGGGCCCTTGCATATGCTGTACTCCATTGACAGGCATCGACTGAGGCCCCATTGGTGGCTGACCTGGGTTCTGTTGGCCCATCATCGGCGGCATGTGATGACGCATCGGTAAGCTTCCGTGCGGACCTATTGGCATCATCCCTTGTGGAACCATCCCGCCTGGCATCATACCTTGCTGGCTCCTCATCATCATCTCTTGCTGATCCATTTGCGGTCGAGATTGTCCCACCATCATCGGCCCTCCAGCATGTTGAGGAGTTAATGAAGGATCCTGAATTTGAAGTGATGTAGCTAAAAATGAAAGTGATATCAATAACTGCTTCATTATGTTTTTTTTGTTTTTTTGTGGTTATAAAGTTTGATAAGGAGTAAAATATTTCCGACTGCTTTATGGTACCGAAGCAACAGAGCTAATGATAGTTATACCCCTGCCATTCTACTTTCCTGTTAGTCGAGTCGGTGTCTTTAACAAACATTGGTGATGTTGAAATAAGGTCTGATCGCATAGACCAACATTCAATCAGAGATTTTAGACTTACTAAAAGGAAAAGCATGAATGGTGCAGATGAACAATCACAACTAAATAAAAACTAGGTCCAATAATTTAAAGCAGTTTTCAATTTTTTTCTCTTTATAAAAATTAATTATTAAATACGACGAAAACATGAAAAAAATATATATTATAACTATTATGTGGACTAAATATGGATGTGCGAACTTAGAAAATAATCCTAGAAGTATACAAAATTATGATACCTGGTGGGGGAGGGAAATGTGAAAATGGCGGAGCCGATTGCTGAGGAGGTATTTGGTTCGGAGCGCCATATCTTCCTTGCATATCATATCCTAAAAATAAATTATGACATATTATGTTTTTAACAGAATCGCATTAGAAATTTTAATTAGAAAAAGGTGTAAAATTTGAATCTGAGGTTAAGATCATTAAAATTTGAGAGAGAAATTTCACACATCTGTCAATACCTGGTTTATCTAAATGAAGAAATCTTATCTAACTGTCCTATCTATTAGCAAGTGGACTTGATAAATAACGATTAAAGTAAATATGATAAAAATAATAACTATTTGTTATAAGAAGAGTCTAATTACAAAAAAATTCAGTACTGAGACAATGATTGGTCTAACGACAAGTTTCGCGTTGCTGCTGGCAGGCTAGAGTATAGCTGTTTTATGTAACTGTAATATTTATATACATTGTTTAGAGATAATAAACATACACGATGAGAAGTAACCAGTACCCGAGAAAGAAGTCATAAGATTCAATATACTTTTTGCTTGTTATTATTAGTACATTTTTAAAATCACAATTTATTTAAAAGTATTAGAATGTTTTAATTATAATTTATTAGAATAACACATATTTCATGTTATCTGTTTTTTTTTTTTTTAAATAATCTGTAAATGTAACCTTTTTTTTTATATGGTTAATAAATAAAATTCAAAATAGACGCCTTCTTTTAATGGAGATGTAATGAATTCAGAGGTTGGACAGATCCACTCCTTTGAGATTGTTTAAATTATTGAAATACATGTTATTAAAGTAATTCTGTAAATAAATGTATGCGATTTTCCCCCCCACTTTATCTCTTTAATTATCCAGTTTAAAAAAAGACAAAAAGTGTCTAATTATATTTATAATATGTAGCAAAACATTTTCAGTTGATCATTAGTGCAGGGGTGGCCAACCCAAATGATCTTGCGGGCCACTTTGGAAATGCATCATAACTCCGCGGGCTACTGAAGTCACCTATGAGTGATATATAGAACCTGTTATATTAGATGTTCCAAGATGCACGCGCATCATGAGTTGGCAGAATATAATTGAATTATTCTGCAAACTCATAAATAAAACAGGCAATATCTGTTATATATTGGTAAGAATATTATTTTAAAATCAAAGCTAATTTTTTCTCATAATTTCGACAGTTAATTTTTGAATATATGGATGCACAAATAATGTTGTTCTTTTTTAATGCATTGGTTTTTACTACTTTGGCCATTATAAAATAAATATATTTTGAAAAAGTGTGATGAATCTCCCGGGCTTGAAAAATTTTCAAGGCGGGGTGTGGGTCGTCCACCCCTGCATTAGTGTAGTCTAATAAGTTATAAGAGAAAAAAATGATTGGAACAATCTGTTTAAATTGTTTACGACAAAATTTGTGGGTTGATGATGATGAGATAAGTAGGACTTCCGACTGAATGAATTTAAAGTATTTATTCCTAAATAATGAGCTTCTGGTCATCATATATTTCATAACTACTATTTTCAGACTTAAACTTAAAAAACAAAAATACCTTGTCGCATATAAGGTAGAGTTGCGTATTGGGATCCCATTAAATACTGTTGCTTTTGCTGTTCTTGTCTTATTTGCATTTCTCTTTCCTGCTCTTGAATTCGCTGAAGAGCCAACTGCCTTTGGTACTAAACAAAATGGATTTATATAATAAATGTTATTTATTGTAATATTAATAATATTATATAATAAATAAATACATCAAACATAAACAATATCGGGTACGGGTAGGACATATGAATACGTCCTGGAAATATGTGTTGCGCCCTGGAACGGGACGTATATTTGCGAACAAGAAAGGTATTAGTCATCCATACATGTCTCGACATGAATTTAAGACACGGAGGGAATCAGCATCATTTCACTATTGAGAGTGGTGGGGGTGTTCTGGGTGAGCAGTGACGGGTACTTACTTACACTTACCTACTTATTTCCGTATTATATATTATTTACTTATATTTTTTATATTTCCAACCTTTTTATTTTAGAATACATTTTTATAAGTATCCATCAAAATGAATGAAAGCGATACCAGCGATGACAAAATCAATGTACCGGCAGGTAGAAAAAGGAGACATATTATGAGTTTGTCATCGGAGTCATCTGACAGTAATTTTGACTACGACACGGAATCGAGCGATACTAAGAATGAAGATGGTGAAGAAGTTGAAGTAGCCAAGCAACAGCATTGTTTCTGAAGAATCCTCAAAATGCAGAAAGACCACCATTTCCCTTCCTGGAAAAACTTTCGATACTCCTCAAAAAAAGTTCCTTTGTTTTATCTTGAGAAGTTTTTAGATGAGGAACTTATCAAATTAATTACAGAGCAAACAAATTTGTACGCCACCCAATTTTTTGATAATGATCCCGAGTAGAAACCACGTTCGAGAATTTGAAAATGGAAGGATACATATGAAGATTTTTTCGGTGGTATTCTTTTCTATTTGTTTGCAATTTTGTATTTTCCTTTGTGATTTATATATAAATAAACGAAAAAATATATATTTCGTAGTCTTTTCATTTATTTTAAGCATAAATAAAAACAAATAATATGAAATTATGTCCTCCAGGCGTGACGTATTTACACGTCCTAGTGATAGAGTTCGCGACCGTTATATGCTGCATAATTAAAAAGGGAATTCCCCGGTTAACAGGTTAATATGTTCAAGTAATAATCTAGTATACAATTGTAATAAAGAATATATGTAATGAGATAGTCTGCCCAGTTCAAATATCAATCTGAAGAAGAGAACAAACCTGAAAATTGTATGCATAAATAATAAATAATAATTATGGGCTTAATTTCATACTTGAAAGAACTAAAAATGTAAGAAACTAACCATGACTCATTATGTATTCTATAATAAAATCTCGGTCCCTGGGGTTATTAACAAGCTATGATGAACAGTAAACATCATTTGAAAAACAGACCGACTGCGGTAACAAACTCTGAATAGAGGAAATATTTTGAATAATTAAGTCTTAGAAGAGAAAATACTGGATCTAAATTACTGGCCAAATACCTAGGAAGCTGGTACATTGACTGATGACATATTGATCCCTTATGACGCCGGTACAGAAGAGATATACAACCACTATTTCCTTGTAGATTAACCGTAATATTATAGACCTAGTAGACTAAAGTTAAAATGGAAATAACCGTTTATGTTTTTAACAAGAATAAACTTAAAAGATTAATAATAATTGCGGCCTACCAGTAAGTATTCTTGTTTCTTCTTCCTCATTATGTCTAATTTCTGGGCCATTTGCATTTGGCGCAGCCTTTCTGCTATCTCGGCTTCCCGTCTCAGCTTATCCCTGTGTTCATCTCTTAAAGCGTCTAGAGCGGCTCTCGCATCTTTCACTTGGGTCAGTTTGTCTTGTAAACCCTCGAAATATACTAAGAAATAAAATATATTATGACAATACACAATAAAAGAGAAGATGAAAAAATATTAATAGTAAATTATACTTTAAATAGATGAAAAACAAACAAAGGTTAATTAAATTTAGCAGTATTTAAAGGTATTGATAAGTTTTTTTGTTTAGGATTGGTATGTTGGTTTATCTAGATTTGGGAAGTGACAGACCTACTTCAGACAACTATCAACCCTCTACAAGTGACTTCCTATAATCCCGTCCTCCATTGACTCGGACTTCAGTCTTACCGTATCCCCCATCAACCCAGTGACGAACTTACACATGACCGGTGTCCCGAGATAAAGAGACCTCGACTAATGTCAGTATCGCTGATTCGGATGAAATTGTCAGCCTAGGACATGGGCTGATCCTCAATCTGGGAATATGGAGGCAAAGAAAGAAGAAATTACAGCTGTTATTTTTATTTGATGTGTGAATAAAGCAGAATTTGATTGTATTGCTTCGTCATATGCATTTGGTTATCATTATTGTTTTGACGCATCATAAACAGATAATGAATCCAAATAAAGAAGAAATAAAAACAGAACTCTGTTCAGTGTTGAGGTAGTCTCCAGTTAGACCAAGAGGTTAAATAGTTATTGAAAATGTCCGCTCTTGGAGTTATATTAGCCCACAATTGAAGTGCGGACCACTTAATATCACACAAGCTTATTAACAAAAACGCCATCTTTATTGCTAAAACATACTAAGGTAGCGAGTGAACAAGCAGGAAGAACAGGTCCGAGACGGAGAATGTTAACGTTGAAATGTATGATATTGCATCAGATTAAGGAAGTGTGTAATTGATCGTGAACCACTGTTTAAAATAGAAAGGAGTTTTAGAACGTGGTATTTAGTTCATTAAAAGTGTTATTGTTATTGTACAGTTCGCTAATATTCTTAGACTGTCCCACATACATAATGTGTCCGCAAATAAATTTGAGGGAAATCTAACATATTTCTTTTATAAACCTTTCCCACAAATACATCCAATAATATCTAATTTCATAGCTAACTATGAACTGGTAGTAAATAATTCTATATTAAAGGAAATAGTTTAAATAATGTTAAATTTATGTTGTGTACTTTTTATGCCTCTTCAACGGTTTTAGAACCAGTTTTAAATACAATACATCATCGTTATTTTTAACTGAAGAATTCCTGATTCGACTCATCCCACCCCACTATTCCCTTTGGGCAATCAGTCTCAAGTTTTATAAATAAATATTATTCCTATTATTATTATTATGAAAACCGCTAATTTATAGATTAATAAATAAAACAAAATACCTCGACGATCGTCCTGCTGTTGTATGTAGCGTAAAAGTTTTGAATGCATTGCCGTGATGTTCAAGAAGAGTGTCTGTACAGAAGAGTCATTAGCTATTGACCTGCCTCTGCTCGAGTTTGACTTCATTCTATTGACAAATATTTCGACTTGTGACTGCAGAGCGCCTGCAAAGTCCTCCATTTCGCTTTCTTCTACTCCATTTTGTTCAGGAATGGTCACCTAAAATAGAATAAATCAATACGATAAACTTATTAATATATTTTTCTAATAACCATCGCTCGATTTTGTGCCCCTTTACTTTCCATGCCATTAATTAAGTTTGTATGTAATTCAAAAAGAATTATTTAATTCATAATTGATCGAACTAAAAACTTTGGATAGTAATATAATTAACAAGAGACCACTGAGCCTAGTAGAATCGACTAGTTTAATAATTAAATTTGAATACTACCTTAGTACGATTTAGATTTTAAATAGCACCGTTTTTAATAATAATAATTTTGTTTATTTTTGAAAAATAAAATCACTGTTTGAAAAGAACTGTACATAAATTAAATTTTGTTTTCTAATAATTAACTATCATAAAAGAAACTGAATTAGATTGAATACCTGCTTAGAGGGATTGGTCGTAGCAGCAAGAACTGGGGCCGAAGCGTTACTAAATTCCGTGCTTTGTTGTTGCCAATATCCTCTGTTCAAATATCTGGCCAGTTCCGAGTCTGCTTCCGGAGATGTACTCAGCTGCGCAATAGAAATAATTAGCTGTCTGTTATATTTTTGTTATAGTCCTGTATAATATAAGGAAAAGTACATATTGTATGTTGAATTGTAAATTAGTAAATCTCATTTTCTGTCTGTTGATAAAAACTTGTTTTCTCAAATAGAATTTATTTCATTTATTTATTTATTCCATTTTATAAATGTAGGCCTTGGACACTTATATAATGAATATCAGAACATAATCATATAATATATATCGAGTTGATTAATGCTCGTTCCTATGGCATAAACAGGATACCCGTTATAACATGATTTTTATATTGTAAGGTAGGTAGATAAATGGAAAACTGGCGTATGTACAAAAATATTCCACTGATATTTTTACTTTAATAGTAAATAAATACGATTTCATTTAAATAGAGAAGAAGTTTGTGGGTCGGTCAACAGGCATTCATCATACCTTGTCTATACCGATTAATTAAGTGAGGATTCACTCTCTAGAATGTCATAGAGAGACGGGGGTTGAATCGGAAACGGGGAGATGTGAGAAGAGAGAAGGTGTAGTTGTTAAGCCTTAATTGTGACCGGCATTATTGAATTAGATGTTGAGGAGGCGATGTTTTATGAAATCAAAATCAGCGGTGCAGATCAATAAATAATTAGAACAAAAGAGAGCAACCGTCCAACAAGAAGAAAGAACGTAACATATAAAGCAATTTAATTGTATTTATGACTGTTGTGCCAACTATAAGAAATAGAAGTTACCTTCTTCTCGGATCAGAAAACAACCGCCTACCTTTCCATATGTTATCAATAAAACTTTGGCATCCTTACAGAGAGAGGAGACTAGTTCACGACTCTCTCTCTCTCTCTCTCTCTCTCTCTCTCTCTCTCTCTCTCTCTCTCTCTCTCTCTCTCTCTCTCTCTCTCTCTCTCTCTCTCTCTCTCTCTCTCTCTCTCTCTCTCTCTCTCTCTCTCTCTCTCTCTCTCTCTCTCTCTCTCTCTCTCTCTCTCTCTCTCTCTCTCTCTCTCTCTCTCTCTCTCTCTCTCTCTCTTCCTGCTCTACTTGAGCCATTGCTTTCTTATTTAACTACCTCTGCATCTCTCTTTCCTAACCTCACTATGTTTTAGTACGGCGCTGTCAGACCCCACACCTTCCTAGTGGGATAGGAAGTGGGAATAGTAGTTGAGCTTAAGCCCTCAGATTAAATTTAATTTGTAGAATTTTAATACTAAGTCTAATAATATTTTATTTTATCATATTCATTTTAAAATTTTTCCCTTTTATATTTCTACTATTTAAAACATAAATTCGGTGCTATATAAATGGTGTCCCAGAATTAACGCAAGATTTGACTTAAATAGAAAAAACAGTTTGTAATTTTTTTTGGTATTTTTTTATTGAATTATAAAGTAAATATGATAGGGTTATTTATGGAATAACACATCGGGCAAATGGCCTCCACGACTTTGCTTGGCATAAATGCGGTTGAATTTCGTTGATGCAGCGATGAATTTCCTCTTCTATTGCACGGGTGGATGTGGACTTGTTGACATACACCTTTGACTTCAAATAACCCCATAAAAAGAAATCTAAAGGTGTTAAATCACACAATCTAGGAGGCCAATTCTGATCACCGAAACGAGAGAAAAAACGACCTGGAAATGTCTCATGCAGTATTTGAATTGTTTCATGGGCTGTATGGCATGTGGCACCATATTTTTGAAACCACATATTGGCCACATCAATATCAACCAATTTCAGCACAAAGAACTGTGTTATCATGTCGCGATATCGAGCACCAGTAACAGTCACTGCTTGACATTTGAACGGCTTGTTTTTGGACGACCAGTGTGTTTAGTCTCTCCAACTGATCCAGTCTCCCTACATTTTTCAATTAATCTCTTCACAGTTGATGAAGTCAAAGCACTATTGCGACCATATTTTGTATTAAATTTTCATACTGCAGCCGCCAAACTTTCATTATTTTTGAGATAATGTTCAACAATAAAGACATGTTGTTCTATCGTGTAACGCTCCATTTTTACCCTTAATTTTAGGTGTTATTTACAATTTTAGGCCTTGTTGGTGAAAAATATAGCTTTGATTTTTAATTGCTACTTAAAGGAATAACTATTCATAATTATTAATATGCTAGAATAACTAACTAGTTATCAAACTTAAATAAGGAAGCGTGTTGTTTATTTACAATTTTTTCACACCTCCAGAATGTTGTAAGCTGTGTCATTCGCGAAGAGACCAAACAGGGTAATCTATCGTGCTAGGGATATCATTGATAAAGATATTTAAACAGTAGTTATGATAATACAAATCTTTGTGGAATTTGTTCACAAACAGATTTATCTTTACAGATAGAAATACAAAATGTTCTATCTGATAAGAGCTTAGGAAACACGTAATGAATCCATTTTTAAAAGCTGACCCTCATGGCATTTAATAATATTTCTCTTTTTTATTTCTACTTTTTAAAACAAATTCGTTGCTATACATATAAAGTTACCTTAGCAGGAGGTGAATATGATTTTGTCCTCGTTGCTGCAATTGGATTGCTTCTGGAAGATTTCTGAAAAGGAAAAATGTGCACAAGTTAAATTTTATAAAATATTGGTTATTGCTATCAATACTGCAGGCATCTAGCCGAAATATGAAAATATCTCTAAAAATATACCATACAATACTAATCGTTTGTTCAATGATAAATATATATATCTCATTAGAAAGTAGCCCACAAACCGTTCTGAGTCATAACGGATCACAATGGAAATGAAAAAAATAAAGCCATTGTTTCGAAAATTATGCCTTGTAAACATTTTTTGGCATCATTTGAAAAACATATCTTCGCTATATATATATATGGCGTTGACGCGCATTTTATTTTTATGTTAAGGTTGAATTTCTTTAGATACTAGTATTGTCTAACTTAGATTGGTAAGAGAGATAAGAACTAGAAGAGTCTTGACTTTAATGATGAGAGTGAAGGCTATTGACGCAGCACAGAAAACGAATTTTGGAAAAGGAATCCAACATCTTGATGGGTAAGGTCTCGTAATTTAGTAGATTATAAGAGTATCACAGAATTATAATTTAAGTTTTATGTAAGTAAGACTTTTTTATGATATTATATAGGAAGGATACAAGAAAGTATTGTCGACAAACAGAAGGGAATAACCGTCCCAAGTTGTTATAGTGGTGCAAGAATAAATCTCAGAGGGGAAAGTGTTTGTTGTTTACCACAGCCTTTGAGATCCTCAAAGCCTTCTAAATACATTATCGGGTAATTTATGTTGTATAATGATCTTATCAGGATAAGGTTTGGTCAAGGATTAGGCCTAGATTATCGAGAGAGATTGGAAGCACGCGACGGGGTGGGAATCGATCAAGATGGCGGGAAGATCACTTAGGTTTTTAAAAAGGGAATGTGAGCCCTTTAATGATTGATGGATTACCCTCACGTTTTTCTGTTCAGCCTCCGACTGGGATAAAGCAATAGCTAACTGAAGCTCTTCTTCCTCCTTTAGTTCTGCCTCAGACTTTCTCGGTGGTGGCGCCTGTAATACAGAGTACGTAATAACGACATTTTGTGAAAGTGGGTTAAAATTAGTAAGAGTGTTCCAGAATGCAAAATAATAAATCTGTAGTTATTTTAAGTTAATTATTAACTTGCTTCAGAAATATATTATTACTAACTTATAAACTAATATAATCCTAATAACATATATAAATTGTTAATAAAGGTTTTAACTATAATTACTACCGAGTCAAACTGGCTCATTCGCTGTTCTAACCGTAAAAATCAAAGGTGTCACCTTTCAATCAATCTTTCTGTATGTATTTGTGGGTGTATTCAAGGATAGAAAAAAGGATCCAATTGATCTGAAATATTAAAGGTATATTGAACAGTGGTTACGTTGTGTATGTTTTGATCAGGATATGATAACGGAACGTACACAGGATAAATTATAGAAATACGCCCTGTGACCTAGTAGTTAGCAAACTGCGGAGGGATTCGACTAGGCTTGCCCAAGGATTTCCCTTTAAAAGACTGTTTGGGGTTGACTGCGTCTTGTGAGGATAAATGAACATGAATGTGAGGTAACACCTAGTGCTCACTATGGGGATAGCTTTCATTCGACCCAACCTCTTTATGAAGTGTTTTACCATTGATTAAAAAAAAAAAAAATTAATATGAAAAAAAGTTGACCTTATTTCTCAAGTCACAGCTCAGAGGCTATTTTTGATTTAAAATAATGAATTTTCGAAATAGTTAAAGACGTAACAAGATATTGAAAAATATCAAAATAAACGTCATTAGGGCCAGCCAGCCAATCATAAGAAACAAGTTTTACTGCCTTGGGCATCTCTTCCGGTTCCCATACTTGAGTTTCATTATTTACTTAACTCGTCATTATCAAACTCAATTAATAAATATAATTGAAAGCACCGTCATTAATCATAATTAATTCCTATCTGTAATTTTACCTATAACATTTATTATACTTAATTACTAAATGTAATTTTACATATAACAGTTAATATACTTAATTACTAAATATAATTTTACTTATAACAGTTATTATACTAAATTGCCAACTCTAATTTTACCTATAACTGTTATTATACTTAATTAATAAATATAATTGAAAGCAACATCATTATCATACTTAATTACCAACTCTAATTTTACCTATAACAGTTATTATACTTAATTAGTAAATATAATTTTACCTATAACTGTTATTATACTTAATTACTAAATATAATTTTACATATAACAGTTAATATACTTAATAACTAAATATAATTTTACTTATAACAGTTACACTAAATTACCAACTCTAATTTTACCTATAACTGTTATTATACTTAATTAATAAATATAATTGAAACTATGATTATTTAATCCTCTAGGACACACCTGGCTCTGCTGCGCTAGGGAACTTGCAAGGTACTCAATTGGCAAGTCGTCTGCTTTACTGGTCGCAGGCGGCCTGAAAAATAATATCAAATTTTATATTGTTTTATCGCACCAACCTTTTTTTTGTATGATTTCATTAAATATTGAAGAGTTTATATACTGTAATCAATCAATACATCATTTAAGTTTGCATTGTCTTCATATATCATAACAATATAAGACAATGATAATTTTAAATTTTAACCTGAGATACAATCATACTATTGAATTTTAACTTATTTATAAGTTTATGTAAATACTCTTAACCTCATAGGGTCGTAAAGTTAACATAAATAAAATATAACACTTGACCAGCTATGCTACACGAATTTATAAGGTTCTCATAACAGTGTCTACACATGGTTGACATTTTGTCACACATAACTAATATCAGCATCACATAAACCCATACCGTTAAGTGAATATCTTTTTACTTTCAATATATCGTATAAAATATTAATGTACTGGTCCAAATAAATATATTTATTGACTGATTGAAATGTTATTTACTAAGAAATATCTATCAGACATATGTATATTGTAGCGTGCGCATACTACAATGCTTTTATGAGGATTTACCTAAAGAGACAGGTAGTCCCTGATAAAAAAAAATCATTTGGATGTTGCGTGCTAACACCAAATATCATTTTATATTAATTAATAATACATAATATGCCTGGTTAAATAATATACACTAAGCCATACATCTGTGAATAGTGGAATCATTTATAGATAATTATCCCAACATTGCACGAGTCTTCGATGTGGAATATTGGCTGAAGGCTGGCCAAAAGACGAATCCAACTCCGGCTGAAAAGATGAAGCCAGCTAGAATGACCACCGAAAGGAGGTGGTTAAGTTCAGTCGTGAGAGACTGGGCCCCGATGAACTAGCGACTAGATACACTGAGAGAACCAGAGATCTTCCTATCTCGAAACCTCTAGTGGTTTGTTAAATTTTCTTTAGGTTCACCTGTTTCTGTTATTTATGGGTAGTCTTCATTGTATGCTGCTGTTAACCGATCGGTTTTATAACCCTGTCTGCCTGTCGTTTCTTGTCCTCGCCTATGTCGGGTCTAAAGAAGTTGCTTCTTCTATTCAAAATGGTTTATATAACCCTTTTAGCGTACCTCTTTGTAGTTCAAAACCCTTCTTTTTTTCTTTTTTTTTAAATAAGTTATAAGAATTGGTGGTAACAGGGCTCTCACGTACATAATATTTCTACTGATAAATATTATTTGTTAACATAATATCACAAGATGAGAGGTTGCACATCTTAATATATTAAAATTTATCATGTGCCGTAGCTCTGTTGTAACAGTTAAAAATGATTATATAGCAAAGTCGAAACCATTTGTGCTCTAATAATAATTTTTTGTAGGCAAAAAGTTATGATTCCCAAAAGAAATTCTTTTGTTTTCAGTTGTCTATCTGTCTGTTCTGGTCTTTTTGTCCCATGTCACTGCTACTAGGAACATCAAATTTCTCATGGAGGTCGAAGAAAACTTGATAAAATATAGAAAAATTCCAACATGGTGTTAACATTTTTTTTTTTTTTCTCTATAGCATACATAATAGAAGGAATTAAAAAAAAAAAAAACTTACTTGGTAACTTTATCAAAGCATGCTTCACACACTCTGACTTCCTTTTCGATTCCGAACTTTGGCAATGTACAAGATTTACTGGTACACTGGCTACAGAACACTTGACCGCAAGCTCTGCAGTGATGCTAAAAAATAAATTAAAAATCATAGAAAGAAATAATTTTTTTTTTTATAAAAGTATATTATTTTATTGTTATAATAATTTATCTCATTATCAATTTAGGTATATATATATATTATAGTAAAAAGGCTTATTTACCATTATATTTAAATTTTTATCAAAGAATAGTACATTAATGCAAGCTACAAAAAAACAATAAGAGAGAGACAAATACTTTATATTGTGTAACTTCGCCATATAGCTACGACATTATTTTTTCTTCTTCTTTAAACAATATATTGTTGTGATATTTAATATTATAGATTTTGTATATCGAGAAATTGAAATATAAATATGTTATTCAAAGCATATATCAAGAAGGCGAAAATAAAAACAATTGAGAGTAGAGGAACAAACAAAAGGAGTACTGGTTGTTGTGATGATGAAAACACAGAATTATTCTCTCTAGTTATGGGATCGGCCTGGTGTATAGGTGTCTGGGTCTAGTGATCATGGAAAAACTTTTATAGTACTAGTTGTTGCTGTGAGAATGAAAACATACAGATCATTATACTCATCTAGTTTTGGTATCAGCCCGTAATACATGTTATTAGCTTGAGATTGTGAGTAAGAAGAACTTAAAAACTTTGTTGGTTAGTGGTTGTTGACTTAAAGCAGAACGGAAGAGAAATAGCATGAAGAGAAGAAGTATTAATTTTGTTTAAAGAATGAAGAGAATTAAAGAAGAAAAGGAATCGAATTTATAGACAAGTATTTATATAATTAATATAAGTTTATTTTTTATGTTCGTAAAATTAAATTCATCTTTTTGCCAGAATTATTTTTGTTAATAGAACCTAATAATAAATAATAAAAAAAAAATATAAAGAATAAAAAAAAAAAATTACGATATCTTTCAAAGAACGTAATAATATATATATAGAAAAATCAGCTCAACAAATGTGTGTTTAAAATATTGTGATTTTTTATAAATTTATCGTGATTTATTGTATAATATATAATAAGAGATCATTCGGAATTTTTTTAGTAGTGTAAAAACTAATTTTCTTACAATAATGACAAAATATAAATGGTCTTTATATAGCTATTATATTACTTCTAGCAAATAATTGTCAACATTTACAGCAGTGGGATTACATAACTGATAATTATTAAAAAAATTTATAAAAAATCACGATGTTTTAAAGACACATTTGTCGAGCTGATTTTTCTAATAAAAAATAAGTGTTTTAGATTCCAATAAATAAATAAATTTTCAGGAGAAAAACTCTTTATGTTTTAACTCGTTAGCTTGTTTATTCTGGTCATTGCAAATCCACAGCTCAAGTTAGAGACATGAAATTTTACATTGAGCTTTCATTCGACAAGCAGATGAAACGAAAGATACTGCCAACATCATGAAACATGATCAAATATCATTAATTAATTCGTTGATAATAAAAAAAATATATGGAATATGTATTTTCTAATTTAAAACTCTAATTACCGAAAGTCATCAACATGGCTTTCACAACTTAAACTCAAGTTATGAATTTTTTTTCTTCAGTTCCATTTGATGCCACGCTAATGATAAAAATAAACCCATCTCCATGAAAGATGTTGAAGAGTTCGCGCTAATCAATTATTTGATAATTATAAAATTAAAACTGTCATTATAATTGTGTTCTCAGCCATTTTAATTTTAATAGAACAATACAACATGTTTCCAGGTCATTATATAAATTAGTAAAAAAAAATCAATTATTTAATAAACATGCTCAATTTTTTTTTTTTTTTTTGACAGATAAAATGAGAGCACTTACCTTTCTTTGCATGAGCGAAAAAGGCACCCTGCATCTGTGGCAGCAGTCTCCATCCGCCCACTCCGGCGCTGTGTCTGCCATGAACATAGCGTCGCTCTCTTTCAATGCCGGGAATTTATAACCCTCCGTTTTCATTATATTCACTGTATCCTAGAACGAACATTACTGTACTTATCTAAGTCTATATGAGGAATAAATTGTAGTTACTAACTCAACTGGGTGTGAAAATTCAATACCCTTGACTTATAGGTCTTCATACTGCTTAACTTAATTATCTACATCCCCCCACCACACCCACGAAGCCCAACACTGTGTAAGTAAAAAAGATAAAATAGCCTATATATTTTATAATAGCGGCCGTAAAAATGGGTCCCATTAATATGAAAACTGAACGGTATATTCAACCACAGTGTATGTTTAGGTTAAGGTATAATAACAAACACTATTTGGTGAAAAAAGTAAAAGAGACGAGAATTGACTCCGTATCTATTAAACTGACGCACTTCATTTTAACTTGTAAGCTTTTTCAAGTTAGACTATTTATGATTTAACTTTCTCATTTCTCACACATCAAAGACAGAGAAGCGGAAGAAGAAATGATAAATTATATTCTAGAAAGTAAATAATTAAATGCCAACAACCAAAACTGAATACTTCTGTCTCTATCTAGATTAGTTTCAATAAATTGTTCAAAAATTTCATGAGTTTCTTAAAACTACTTTTAATGGTGTTGGGGTATGTGGTGGGGATTACGTTCACTGCATATGTCGGGAGTAGAAATAACGAAACTCACTAAGTAATAAAATATTTGTTTCAAATTAAAATCAATCAATTAAGAGCTAAATGTGTGAGGGTATATATTGACTTACCTGAACTGCACGATATTTAGGTGCGTTTCGAAATGCATAAGCCCAAGCTTGAATGAGCTCAAGAATTTTCATTTTGACATTTTCATGCGTAGCAGTTTTTATTGCTTCTTTTAACTGTTCCATAAAACTTTTTGTGCCGATTTCATCATGGATCAAATTCCCGCAGTTTTTAACACAAGATTCGAGAACCTTTAAGAAACAAAAGACGAAATACACTTACTCAATGTCGTGCAACATAGTGACAAACCAAAAGTTTATAGCTTACAGATAAGAAAAAAAAATCTATGTTATTAAATATTTGCATTTGTCAAGATACTAACATTTAAGGAAAACATTGCGACGTGAGGGTTGCTATTCGCCATTTTCTTCTTAATGGAAGCAAGTGCGTATTTCGGCCTGTAAATAAGTGACAATTTTACTACAGTCAACAAGTCATCAAATAAAAAAAATAAAAAATGTAAATGTGTTAACTTACTGGACATCACCCTGTCTTATCAAATCGCAGATTTGCAGTAACAGTGCCCAGTCAGTATCTAGCTTTAAATTGCTTGTTGCTTTATCTGCAGATTAAAAAAAATAAGGTGAAATTATTTTTTTCAAACAGATTCAGTAATTAAAGAAAAAACAAAAACAACACACACTATGATAACAACCTAACTGTCTAGATATAGCTTTAAGTATAATACAATGTCTAGTATTAACTCTCTAGAAAAGAATATTGTAAAGTGCATCCTACACTAAATATAGTATTTAAATACAAAAATATCATCTAGATATGCCAGAGAAACATTTATATTCAGATAGAACTACTTAGCACCAGTGATTACAAGGCACAAAGTTGATTCACAAGTTCAAGTGTAAATAAATGGATAATTAAGGACATTTAAAATAACATTTAAAACATTACTAATTTAAATATTATTGTGTATTGTTGGTTTTTGTAAATACATTAAAAAAAAAAAACATACCCAATAATTTGTCAAACTGAGACGAATTTGATCTAAACATTTTGTTCTAATTGGAAACTGAAAATTTTGTCTGTGTGAATCTTGACTAAGTGGACTACTTGAGGCCGTTATCTGAAGAATGCCTTCTGTTTGATATGTGAATATTATCTAGACACTAGGCTTGGATGTGAAAGCTGATGCGACAGCTGTTTTTGACAGACCTGACGACTCGTTCGCGAACGACCGCCGCCCGCCAAAGAGCAACAAGGAACAATCTCGCCTCATAAGCAAATCTTAGATTGTCGAGAGAGAAAAAAAATTAAGATTTTAATATATTTAGGTTGAGTCATAAGTAACTTCCAGTTTTTTTTTTCAGACATTTATTTTTTTCTCATTAAATAACAAAATTATATTAATTTTGACGAGTGCAGGACGCTTTTCATGGAGTTTCTCTTACACTCTTTGCAACTGCTGAACGTATCTATCCGTAGTAATCGTTAAATTTGACTTCAACATGGTGAATTATTCTTTGACAATCCCACCATACACACAATAAAATCTTTTTGCCATGGATGTTTGCTTTCGGATCTGGTAGGGGTGGTTTGAACCTTATCAAGCCACTGTCTTTTGCGGACTATATTGTCCTAGGTAACCCATTTTGCATCGCCTGTTACAATCCTGTTTAAAACAAGGCTCAATGTTTACCCGTGAGAGCAGACTTGTGGCGATTGGCATGCGATCTTCTTTATTCCGTTCACTGAGATTGTGAGGTACCCACACTCCTTCTAACTGCCCGATCAGTTATTAGTCCTTCACCATATACACTGCATATTTTTTCACCTGTCGCCCTAGCACTATTGCCTTGTTTAAAATTCTCAACGAATTACATGACGAATATGTACTTTTTGGCTCTCCATTTCAGAGGTTAAAAAAACAGTTTAACGTAACGTGTATTACACAAAAAGTTGTTGTCATGGTAACTCATAGCGGGTAGATACGAACAATAGATTCTACTTAGCTGTATCGGAAGTTGCTTATGACTAGACCTGATATTTAATAGTTTTTCTTATCTCCCCTTGTCTAGGAATCACAGGACCTCCATCAACTCATGCTTCCTCACTCCTTATGTTATTAGTATTGTCTTACGTAAGGTACTACTACGTATTTGTGACTAATTTAGCGCGATAAGGAACCATTTTTTCTTTACTGCTTATATAACTAGATGTATAATCTCGGAATGGAAGACAAAGGTTTGACCCATCACAATGTATAATTTTTTTAACAACAATCTGATAACGGCAGTTTTTAATACATGCACTCGTTAAAATGTATGCTAAGCAGTTCATGGAGAGAGCCCCATACAAAATTATAATTAATTAAAAAAAATAATTACTTACAGGGGGAAAAAAAAACGGAATGGACGGCATATGTAAGAAAGTAAACATTATTATTATAAGTAAGAGTTATTATAAGGAAGAGATAAGATACCAAATTACAAACATACAGACAGGACATGCAAGATCTATTTAAATGGACTACTAGTGGGATGCACCTAGACAAAAGTAAATTAAAAACAAAAGGTGGTACATGACCTCAGAGTTTAATGAATTAGTTCACATCATTGACTAGACCAGTGAGCACTTATTTGTAACAGAATATAGTTTCATATTTTTGTTCATTATTTAAGCCTTTCATTCGTTCTAATTTTTTGTTTCTTCTTACCTTATCATTTATATTTAAAAATGCCAAATTGTTTTGCATTATCAAATATTTAGTACCTAATAGTAATAGATGGAGGATGCAGTTCTAATTATGTTGAAGCAAGTCTTGACAATGTTATATAAATCACCATAAGTGTTAATATAGTCAATTTGTTCGAGACATTGATCTAACTAATTACAGTTTTGTCAATTGATACACATTGTAAACTTTGGGCAATACAATTCTTGTGGTGCTATGGTATCATGGGATAAGCACCTTATTTGATACTTTTACAAAAAAAAAAAATATTT
The DNA here is from genome assembly GCA_930367205.1 of Acanthosoma haemorrhoidale. Taxonomy (NCBI): domain Eukaryota; kingdom Metazoa; phylum Arthropoda; class Insecta; order Hemiptera; family Acanthosomatidae; genus Acanthosoma; species Acanthosoma haemorrhoidale. The sequence continues at coordinate 3,883,159 of OV884012.1, forward strand.
TCACGAATAAGGTATTCATGTATGAATGGTTTTTATGTCAGTATTGTCATAGATCAGTAAAAAAAGTACTCTAACTCCCTATAATTGTTTGTGGCTAAAAATTATAAATGACTCAAAAACTGCAACACTATTCCTAAATGAGCATCAGTAGAAAATACTTGAACCTCGATTCATAACAGAGATATTTCATACCCTAGCCATCAGAGTTAATGATCCGTTATCAAATTAAAAAAAAGGGCTATAACAAACTCGATGCTGAAAGTATTGCTATTAGTTAAGTTACCGAGGCACCAACATGAAAGTCCAGATTTTTAACGGTGAATAGCTACTACAATAATTGAAACATTTAAGAATAAGCTAACTATTTAAAAAAGAAAAAAGCTTCTGTAATTACCTGGGGCGATATTGTTTGATGTCCTAGCAACATCTTACCTTTTTTTTTCTTGCAAATAAAATATTATTGTTATATTACTTAATAACAACTGTTCTTTAAAGCTTTGAAAACTCTAACACGTGTAAATTTGTTATTTTATGCAATGGGTGTCCTTGTGAAGGAGGAAGCTGGAGATGGCGAGTAACACAAGATGACACATTTGTGCTAAGGTCTTCGGTCTCCTACGGGATTCAAGGAAATAAGGAGAACAGCAACAAAATCAAATTTAATTTAGATCATGTCTAATTAATACATCACACATATAATAAATAAAAGAGGTGTTAAAAAAACAATGAGTACTTTATATTTTTGTATTTAAATAAATAACTATTCTAAATAAAAATTGTTATCTTCATCAAACAAAAAAGTTATTTCATTTTTATAATCATTATGTACAAAAAAATAAATAAATACTTTTATAATCAGGGATATAAAATGATACGTTTTTATAAAATGTGAGCTGTATCATTTTCAAAAAAAATAGTTATTTCATAATTGACAGCGAAAAATTGATTGTAATGAACTAAAACACTTCATAGCCTTTGGAAATATGTATGGCTGATCAATAACATACATTTAGAAGAAGGAACTTGAATATTTGTCTCATTTTTCAGCTTCTAGATTTCCACGGTTCTCTCGGTTCATACAAAAATCTCTTATTTGGTTGATAACTTTGAAGGACCGCGATTGACTTCTTTAGAATTCATGTGTTCATCTATTTATTATTTAAATAATATTATTATAATATACTTGCAAGTTATCTAGTTGTTTTTTTTTAGTTTTGATAATAATTTATGAAAAGGCAATGCATTGGAAGCTCACTTTTTTTTTTTTACAATTGTGGAGGCTTAAACAAAAATATTTTGCCAAAAAATGACTCTCTTGTGTGTACTTCTATTAGGGGTCATGAATAACTTAAACTTCAACTATCACAATATACAACACTTAAAACTTAAGTGCGTAATTAAATATAACCAATATAACCACAATTAAAACAAGAGTGATAAAATAACCTTCTTGAACTCGATAAGATAATTTGGACTTATTATCTGCACCTCCGAATAACAGCCAAATACCTTAGCCTTATTTTCTCTGAAAATGAATGGTATATAAAAACTTACAAGCATGGACCATCAATAATTAAACTAGAGGTTATTTCATAGTAGAGGTTAGTGTTGCTTATCTTATTTTAAAGATAGAAAAAAAAGAAGCATTCTGAAAGATATTTAAAGGAGGCTTCGAAACTGATGATAAATTATATTATATTGTTAGCCAAATCGTGTTCATTAATCCATATCGGCAATTCTTCAAACAATCAAGACTTAGTTGGAATAGACGTAGTACTACCTAGGCACTTGAGAAGAGAAATCTATTCGTCCTTTTATTATATAAGAATATATAATACAAGAAGAAAAATGTATACATTTTATCTTTACCAAACACCTTATATATCTTACATCAGCCGAATCCCCATAACTCAATCACTCTTTTATCTGTAAAAACATTTAACAAAATTATATATATTTGTATACTTTGTATCAATATAGGGTTTTTATTTACAAAGATGTCGAAGCAGAAGTAAAGCAAGTATATGTTACTGGTTTTTGATTTGAGACATTAAAACGCTCACATATTTCATACCTTTTTCTGAGTTATCAGCTCCAAAATGAGTTACAATAAAAATTAATTTAGGCTTAGTTTACTTCTGCTGTTAAGGCCTCATCATTTACCTCTGTAGACTACATTTAATTCGGAGACTCGAGCTCGTGCGGGATGGGGATCTTTTTAACAGTCGCAAACTTTTTAAGTGCCTCGTACTTTACGTAAAGTGCTTCGAGCTCTTCCCTCATCATATTGTTGTTATCATGCATCATTTCCATATCGCGGTATTCTTGCGATTTCTCAGTCTCCAGTTCATCTTTCTGCTCGATTCTTTTTATTCTACAACTATAGAAGGAAAACTTTTCACACATTCATTTTTTTTCGTGAAAGTACAAGGAAGATACAAGTACAGTCTATTTTGAGTTAATGTTGGCAATATTAGCAAAACGGAGCAATAAGTATAAAAAAATATGGAATACATATCACAGATCCCTTTGTATACAATTCATGATAGGAAACAATTTTCTTTTAACTAGAAAGAATCTAAACAAAACAAATGTTTCACTTATTTTATAATATTTTAAAAACAAAAAAATATATATTTTATTCATTGTCATCAAATAAAAATGCCACACTGTCCGGAGGACTGAATGATTGCTACATAGCGGGAGAAAACATTATGCCTATTGTCTGAATGTGCTTAGAAAACTGCCAAAGTAAACAAGAAGCCAACTAAGAAAGAAATCAATTATTATTTAAAAAAAATTGCACTTTTGTTTTGCTGTGTACTAGAACTAAATATCATTTCGCTATATTGCTCATATTATACGAGCAGGAGAGCAATAAATATAAAAGCAGAAAATGCTAACCTTGCTGCATATCCTCTATTTTTTAGGGTCCTTCTACGCTGTTTCATTTTAATTATGTCTTCCCGAGACAGACCTCTCAATTTTAACTGGCGATTCAAGTCCCGAACAGAGATAGTGACCAGTTCATCATCGCTGATGTCAAGAACGGGTGCAGGAGACAGCGGCAACTGGAATGTAATTGTAGAGACAAAATTAATTCAACAGTTAGGTTTAAGTCATGGTAACTTTCTCATGGATTCTTCATTTTTGTCGGAGTTATTTGAAAAAAATCGCAATTAGTGATGGGAAAACAGTTAAAATAATGGAAAATCGGAGTCATTACTTTTTTTTTTAACTAAACTGTTCTAGGGCCCAAACCGTTAGTTATCTTTAACAAATATTTGATAAAATTCTGTACAAAGGATTAAATACCCATCACATAATAATGTATGTTCCAAGAATGAAAATAAACCAAAATATTAATTAATCAGAGTAGTAGAATGAATCTATATACTATCATTATTTTTATAGTTTTCAATATTAATTATAAAAATTACATATGTAGTTTAATGTTTTCGATTAACATACTCTCTTCCTTAGAACAAAACTAAACAATTAATTAGCTAACTAAATTATTTAAATTGTGATTTAATAAAAACCAACCGGCGGCTGTAATGGAACAATAAAAAAAATTTGATACACTTAATAGATTAACCAAGCTGTATCCTTGACGGATTGAAATTTTATCTGTTTCACCAAGGTTATTAAAATAAACACCGATGGGATGGGTCAAAAGCGAATTACACATTTTTGTTTCAGTACTTGAAAGCTAATAATCATCGATAAAATGAAACGGATCATACAAAAATAATCTTTTAACCATTACTTTTGTATCGAGTATCGGCCCGATTCACTTAAGTACATCGAATAAGTAACTAAATGGGGAAATTTGATACCATGATGATGATGATGATGATGATGAGACACTTAACTCAGCGGGCAGTTGTTTTGATAGTATGTTTAATTGAAAAGTCATTTATTTGTGATTATTAATGATACTTTATTAAAAAAAAAAGTGTTAAAGCTTTAATAAATTTTAAAAGCTAAAATTTCAGTAATTACATAGAAATACATCAGTTGGGAGTAGAGAAATTACAAGTTCAAGAATACAAATTAAATTAATCTAAGAATAATTGGTTATTTTCTATCAGAAATATCACATGAGAAAGGCATATTAGAAGAATAGTAAAATATTTAGAATATAACCTAGCATGGAACCTACATAACTCACAGAATTCCCACGTCCATGTCTTTCGCTCCTTCTGTTATTTTCTGATGGCATTAGAATTGATTTAATTTAAGCTTGCTCAGAATCAAGTTATGGATGTCCCAAACGGTGGAATGCAACGGAGAAGAAAAATTTGCCTAGTCATCTTCGACATGGCGACATAGAACTGTGTAGACTGGTGCTCCAAATATTTATCCAGTTAACTTTTTAAAAAAATGAATAAAATTATTTCTCAGACTACAGATGTCTGTATGTAATATAGCACAAATGAGTACTGACAAACAAAACTACAGTTTAATATTATTTCATAAATAAGTAGACATTTTTCATTGTAGAGTTGCCAACTCGATATTTCATAAATTAGAAATAACAATTCTCAACTCATTTTAAAATTATACCGCTTTGTTAAAACATTAGCCTGTTCCGGGGAAAATTAATTTTTTTCTAAGAAAATATTCGGCAATCTAAAACGGGTTTTGGCTGTTCACTTCTTGAACATTGCTAGGCATATAAACTTTGCATTAACAAAACTACATAAAGTGTTTTGGAGTTGGGCATTATAGAAAACAAAAAAGTGTAAAAAAACCTTTTAATCTTAAAACGACTCAATTTTAGTTTAAATTTCACCATTAACGAAAACCCGTGGAGGGGGGGGGGTTAAAGAACTCCAGTTGTAGTTGTACCTAGAAGACTTGTGAGAAATTAAAAATTAAATCGCGATGATTAAAATCCACCACTATTACACTGTTTAAACAGTCCATTAAATCAAAATCATCAACCAGTGTTTAGAGTTTCAGTATTTTCCAAAATCAAAATGTGGGGAAAACACAAAGATAAAAGTTATAACTAGCTAATACCATGCAAATCCAACAAATTGCCACAATAAATATTAAAACCTGTTAAGGAAATAACAATATTTTGTTTAAGAAAAGGCCATTCCCTGTCAGTTAGTTGTACATACTGTCATCCATAATTTTAGTATTAAAAAACACATAGTTATTGTTATGAAATAAATATCCTGGGGGGGGGGGTAAGAATAAACATATTAGAAGACATTAAGGGAAAAGGTTTAAAACCTTAAACAAAAAATACAAATGTAAGTAGCTCTGTATTGAGTCGCTAAACAAGTTGAAAAGGCTAATTCATCAACAAAAATCGATAGAGTTATTATTGTTTAGTAATTATTTCATCACAGATATTAAATAGCATGAGGGTCTGCTTTTAAAAATAAATTCATTACGTGTTTCCTAAGGTCTTACGTATCAGATAGAACATTTTGTATTTCTATCTGTAAAGATAAATCTGTTTGTGAGCAAATTCCACAAAGATTTGTATTATCATAACTACTGTTTAAATATCTTTATCAATGACATCCCTAGCGCGAGAGATTACCTTGTTGGGTCTCTTCGCGAACGACACAGCTCACATCATTCTGGAGGTGTGAAAAAAATGTAAATAAACAACACGCTTCCTTATTTAAGTTTGATAACTAGTTAGTTATTCTAGTATATTATTATTATGAATAGTTATTCCTTTAAGTAGTAATTAAAAATCAAAGCTATATTTTTCACTAACAAGACCTAAAATTGTAAATAACATAGTAAAGGGTGTCCCCGAATTAACGCAAGATTTGAATTTGCTGCCATTTGTGCAGTAAAGTGCTGGCAACCCTAAAAAAAAAACAATTTGACAGCTGACAGTTTAGGGTTAGTAAAAATGGAGCGTTACCCGATGTCTTTATTGTTGAACATTATCTCAAAAATAATGAAAGTTTGGTGTCAGCAGTTTGGAAATTTTATACAAAATATGACCGGAATAGTGTTTTGACTTCATCAACTGTGAAGAGATCAATTGAAAAACTTAGGGAGGCTGGATCAGTTGAGACATTTAACCCACCGTTCAAATGTCAATATCGAGGCTGTGCGTGAGAGTGTTGTTGAAAATTCATAACACAGTTCTTTGTGCCGAAATTGGATGATATTGATGTGGTCAATATGTGGTTTCAACAAGATGGTGCCACATGCCATACAGCCCATGAAACAATTCAAATACTGCATGAGACATTTCCAGGTCGTGTACTCTCTCGTTTCGGTGATCAGTGTTCGTGCGGTTTAACACCTTTAGATTTCTTTTTATGCGGTTATTTGAAGTCAAAGGTGTATGTCAACAAGCCCACATCCACCCGTGCATTAAAAGAGGAAATTCAACCACATTTATGCCAAATGGTCATGTAAAATTTTGACAAAAGAGTGCGTATGTGCCAGCAAAGTCGTGGAGGCCATTTGCCCGATGTGTTATTCCATAAATAACCCTATTATATTTACTTTATAATTCAATAAAAAAATAACAACAAAAATATTAAAAACTGTGTTTTCTATTTAAATCAAATCTTGCGTTAATTCTTGGACACCCTTTATTTAAAAATAAATATTTAGATTGATTCGCACATTAAGCAAATATCCACAACCGGAAAATCAGCTGTATCTCTACTTTTATCTGTTATCAATAGAAATTCTAGACTAAGCCAATATTAACTTAGGCAGCACCTAATATCAGTAAACTTTAAATAATCCAAAATAACTTTCTGAGAGTATTATTTGACAATCCAATGCTCACAGCAATAGATAAGTTAAAAAATCTAACCAAAGGTTATTATATTCTATACATTTTAAAAGTAATAACAAAATTTATATATAAATGTAAACATATCGAGAATCCATCAAAATATTGCTAGCATAGACGAAGTACCCAAGATAAGGGCTTAGGGCATGATATATTATGAAGCAATTCCACTATCGTCATGGGTTTTTTATTTATTTGCCCTACATTAAAATTTATGTGTGCGATGATGTTAGTTTTTTTTGTTTTGTAAAGTATTATCAATTCAAGATTATTTTAATAATGTAATTAATTTGAATTTGAAAATAGTTTCTTGTAACTAACAGCCAGAAACTTGAACAGATTAATGCCGTGAGACGTTATTAAGTGATATGGAACAAATGGCGTAAAAATGATTGGTCTATGAGCTGTTATCAATTCCCTATAGGAGGAAATATTACTGTTTATATACAATGGGAGTGCAATTTCCAGAAAAGTTAATATGCATATTATAAAGTAATATAGTATGTATACTATAATCCCCAAATAATTTTTTATAAGTAAAAATACTCAATACCGAAATGCATTGTCTAAAAAATGGGGGGGGGGGAGAAAGCTTTTAGTTTCTCAGGCAATGACCGCGTTACCTGACCTATATTGTAAACCCATTTTGCTCAGAAAAATTTATGTTGAGTTTGAATACAATTTGAACTATTATAAGTAGTAGATTAAGGTAATTTAATTTCATGAAATTATATAGTCTAATTTGACTTAATCATAACACACATTTTCATTTCATCTAAAAAAAAAAACAATAATTATTTTTTATTTAAGAATTGTAATGTTGGCAAAATTTATTATAGTTTGAGGTTTACTATCAACAAGGTTATAAACTTTAGTCAGCCACTGCGCCAAGGTAAGGTAGACATTTTCTCTTTGTTTAAATTTTATGGATTTTCATTACTATCAAGTTAATTGTCCAGTAGTTTGAATACATACACGGATTTATTCAAAAATTATTTTTAAATAGGCGGTCAGAAATAAAGGTTTCAGACAGTTGATTTATTGGTTAGAAATTCTTTGTTTTAGTGCTTTCATTAAATATAATTCCATTGTTATTTCTGGAAATTTGACGTGAATTCCTTAATATCTTAAATATTTCCTTTATAGCATAGTAAGTATAAAAAGTATTTGTGCTCCTGAATTTACCTTCTGCTACCCATTTTTGAATGGGGTTCACTTTTCAATTCCTTCGAAATCACTTTTCACATGGTATTTATTATGTGCTTTAATCAAATTGTAATTTTCTAATTAATATGTTCAGTGGCCCCATAATTTTTAGACTCATTCTAGTTATGTTATAGGATTTGTACTAATGATTTTGTCGTTAACATAAGAACTGTTGCGAGTTATCGAAATAATGTAAATTTTATGCTTAGCAGAGACTCAACGAAGATGGCACATTATAAAGGAGCGGCCAGCGAGGCCGGCAGAGCCATGCAACTTTTGAAAAAGAGAGAACAAGCCCAAATGGAAATAGAATTTCGGAAAAAAAAAATCGAGGAAGATTTAAAAATATCCAACATCGAAAATAAATTTGCTGCTCATTACGATGCAGTTGAACAACAACTTAAGGTAAACATAATGTGCTCAATTATTATTAGATACTTAATATTATTATTGTTTAATGCGGTGATGTAAGTATTAAAAGTAATTAATTGTGAAATCCTTAAGGAAAGGGTTTTACTTGTGAATCTTTGATTTGAATTGACTGTTAGGGCAGTCTTGAAATTAACCGTATTAATGTATCGTACATTTAATAACTGTAGTTTACGCTGATGCGATTGGTTATGAAACATTGGTTATGAATAATGGAAAATAGAAGATAAATAAAAAAAAATGTAAGACCATTTCCTTTATTCTTCAGGCACTCTCTATTAGTTGCTAAGAACCTGCTTAAGATTAAAATTTCTCATTTTTTCTCTAAGGTTTAGGAGTAATCAAAAGAAATCCAATGAAATTGTGAGCGGAAAATAGAATAGCTAGCTGGTTCAATCCAAATAATAGTATGTTTTTAAAAAAAATTCAATTTTCAATGACTGAGGAGATCAAACAAATCACAAGTGTATTAAGAATGATTCGCATTGTACACACTCTGAATTGCGTAAAAAAAATTTTAAACAGTATATTAGAAATTTCTTTGTTGTTTTATAGATTTTCCACTAATGTAGTTTAGTTTTTAATTAATGAAAATTTTTTTTTAATATTAAGATCTTTTCTCCAGTTTATTAAATATTTATATCTTTCTGTTATTTAGACTTCTACCATTGGTCTTGTAACGTTAGACGAAATGAAAGCCAAACAGGAAAATATAGTTAAAGAAAGAGAAAGGAAATTGGCCCAAAAGCAAGCAGAAAAAGAGAGGGAACAACAGAGGCAACTGGAAGAAAAACAAGCCGAGAAAAATAGGCAAAAGAAACAGGTAACTAATTGATGCTATATAACAGGTCAAGTCATAAGTAACTTCCGATGCAGCTAAGTAGAATCTATTGTTCGTATCTACCCGCTATGAGTTACTTAAGTGTTGATTGCTGCTCGCGACTTCACCAATTCCGGTTTCGTTTAAATGTGATTAGAAATATTAAACCTGGTTTGTAGGTTGTCGGAAGCCTATTCTTGCTAGCAAATGGAAGGTTATCACTTCCCTGTTCAATTCAGAATCTTTGCTTGCCGTTCAATTATTTGAACTCTGTATTTCTCCAGGCCGCACTCTTTGTTTATCTTTCTCCCCGGTTTTTTTTTCAGGCTAACATCTCTTACATGGGCGGTCTGAAAAGTTTCCGACCTAACAAAGCTTTTATTTATTTTATTATCTTCATGTTGAGGTCGGAAACTTTTCAGACCACCTGTGTATAACCCATTATCATGAAACAGCTATCGTTCAAAAGCTTTCTTTGTCTTATATTTCTGAAAATCTTCTGAAAGGAATAATATAGCGCTGATTTTCAAACAGCTATATTTTCTTTCATTTCCTTGAATATACTTCGATCTTCGAGGAACCTCCACTCCATCAGCTGAACTGAATCGACTCTTCTTTGCCACATCGGAGATGTCAAACTATTTATGACTCTAGGAACCATTGCTGCCTCTCTGACTTTAGTTTAGTAACAGATCAAGTCTTATTTGCCAGTTAAATGGTCTAGAGTTGATGCTGACCCCAGCGGCAGATTCCAGCAGTCGGATATAGCAGCCATAGGGCCCAAAACCTCCATTAAATATGATTGCGCTTTTTTTTTTATTATATTTTTTCTTCAGAAGAACTCTACGTATTAGAACTGAACTACCCCTTTTATATAAAACCCTTATTAATTGTATAAAAAAAAAATGTTTTGAATGCCCAGTTATGTAAAAAAATAAATAAGGAGCAAGTTGTTTAGCTTAGTTACAATTGGGAAAATATTTGTTATGGAAATTTTTAACAATTAATTAGTTTTATAGATTCAAGCTCTTTCATTTTCTATAAATGAAGACGCCAATGAGGATGATGTTGAAGAGGAAGAAGAAGAAGACATAAAACCCATTGTAAAAAAAATCAAAAAAAATCCTGGAGTCGATACTAGCTTCCTGCGTGATAGAGAGCGCGAAGAACAGGAGACACGGCTTAGAGAAGAATTGAGACAGGTAATTAATTAAGAAAATTATTTCATTTTTATTTTTAAATTAATAAACGACAAATTATTATTATGTACATTTATTTTTAATTTAGTTGTATCCCTTGCGTTGAAAAGAAGTGTGAATTTAATTGATTAGTTTGGTATTTATGGGTTGTTAAAAAAATTGTCATAAAAACTTATCATAACTCGTCATGTTTTGCAAAGTCTGTAGAGTCATAACGGTACAATATGTACTCCATATCCAAAATACAAATATGTTCCAACCTTTGCCTATGTTCCGCCCTTGTATGTTTATTGTTATGTTTTTTATCTATATTGTTTATTCTAATTTAATCTGTGGTTTTTTAAAGGTTCTGTTAATATAAAAAAGAATTCTGGCAAAAGGAAAATTGTTTAATTACAAAACTATTCATTAATTTATATATACAAGCACGTCTGTGACAAATTACAATGGTTTATCAACTAAATTTTTATTTTACCTTAATATTACTCGCGACTGGCCAGATTTACTAAATTGTGCGTACTTTTATGTTTGCTCTTCTTGATTTTTTTAAGTTTTCTTATTTTAAAGTTTTCTTATTTTAAAGTTATTAAATCCACTATTAAACTATTTAAATTTAATCATTGATATTATTTATATGGTAAATATTAATATTAGATTGAATGGCAACAAATAATGTCCATCCCTTCATAACCATGATTCACGGGTCGTTTACCGCCCTCATATGCCCGCTAATTTTGAATTTAAAGTCTTGATAAATAAAATTTACAACATCTAAATATCACAATATTATATTGTGGTGTACTGACCAATAAAGGAACAAATCTCTGAAATTACCTATAGATTGTAAAAGACAGAGGTGTCAATGTATTGTTGTGATATTTTAAAATGATGATTTTAAATAGTGTTTGTTTAAATAAACTCGAAATTAGCGAGCATTGAATAACGATCCGTGATTCATTTTGAAAGTATGAACGTTTTTATTGTCGTCATATTAATTATTAATAATTGAAATAAAATAATATCATATTTAATATAAACATTTATTATATAAACTTCTAATTTAAGCAAAGTAATAACTATTCAAAACAACTGGCATTAAATAACCAGTTGAAAGTCAAGAAGGCAGCGGGAGGCAGTATAAATAAACCGGCATGAACACAAAAAACATTCTTCATTCTTTCGTCCGAAGGCAGGCAGAGCAGGTAGCATCCTTGCGAAGGCACGGCGACCCACCGCCTCGTGGGCACACTTTCACTCGGCACGAAGACGTATAGAACCACGCGCGGCAGAGAAGAACAAGCATGCTGATCCGCGGAACCACCGAAGAGAAGAACACAAAGAAGCACTGGCCAGTATTAGTATACAGTTAAGAATAATTCACAAGGTACCATTTTAATGTTAGTTTTAATAGTATTCTTTATTACGTGCGTATATTTAATTTTTGTATATCAATTTTAGTTATCTTAATGTGTGTAACTAAATCCAATAAACCTTTTGCCAGAAGTTTCCTAGATAATTATTAACAGAACCCTGAATTAACGTAAAAGTTATAAAATATAAAGTTTTTTAAAATTATATAAAAAATATATAATTAAAATATTATTATTAATGCATCAAGCAAATATTAGAATATTTGGCGCCCGCGAACTAGGACATGTTAATTTAGGAAATCTGGTTAAAGAATTGATTGGATAAAGTGTGTCACGAAAATTGGTTTAAATTTTATATAAAGGTTAGGTCAAAAAGTGTTAAAATTGTGTTTGTGGTAGGGATTTATATCGTTAAAGTTCAATCATGGAAAGCGGAGATAAATCGAGTCGGGAGGAGAGTAGGTTGGAAAAAATGTTTAGATTAATGATGGAAGATAATAAACGAGATATTAATAAATTATGTGATAAAATCGATAAAATTGTGGAAGAACGTAACGAAAAATTTAAAGAAAATAATCGATATAGTAGCGAAAAATGTAATGAAAATAAACGTAGTATTGACGAACAAAATAACGTAAATAAACGTAGTATTGACGAAAATAAACGTAGTATAGATGAAAAAGTTGAAAAAATAGACAATAATCAAGAGATTATTGAACCAAATGTAAAAAAGTCTTTCAAACAGTCTAATGTACAACTGGATGATAAAATACATCTTTTAAAAATGGAAGTTAAATTTGAGAAAAAAATAACATGCATAAATAATAAACCGGTAATTGATCCTCATGAAATAAAAATAATTAATAGTCATGATAAGTTAGAGACTCAGCAATTCAAAAGTTCTGACCCAGTAGTAATTATAAGTAAAATAAAAAATATAATAGGTAAAAGTTTGAATTGGAAAAGATTCCAATTTAACATTCTATATCAATTTAATGTAACTCCCCTTGGCGAGTTCAATATAAACAACATAAAAATAAAGAAATTGACAAAATTTAAAAATAACCACAGGGATGTTTTTAATACTATCGAATATAATTATAAAAAAAAAAAAAAAAAAAAAAAAAAAAGTTATACTTCATTATTATGAAATAATGCTAATCGGATAAATATAAAAGTAATTAAAAAATAATAAATAAAATAAAAAAAATTTTTTAAATTAATAGAAAATCTATTATTAAAAAATGGCAATTAGGCACGTGTAAAGTTTAGAAATTAAAGTTTATTATAGTGTAAAATCAAAGTTGAAATTATGGTAAAAGATATAGAAAAACTAGAAAATTAAAATCAATTGGAATAATTTAATATAACAGCAATCAGGCCCATGTAAAAATTTGGAATTAAAGTTTATTATATTGTATTAAAATGTTAGAATGTTTAACTATACAATCAAATTTGAGAATGTGTTAAATTCTAAATCTAAAGACTAGAGAATTTAATTTAGAATTCTTATTATGAAAATAATCTCAATCAAGCAAGGTAAAGACTTGAAAATGAAAAATTATTGTAATAATTGAATGTTAAAATCTCTGTATAGGACATGTAAAAATTTGGTGACATACATTTTGGTATTGTAATTTAGTTATAAGAAAATACAAATGATTAATATGATGAACAAATAAATGTAAGATCAATAGTAAAGTAAAAAAAAAAAAAAAAAAAAAAAAATTTTTTTAGACAAGCTCAAAAATTTTTTTAAATCGGAGCGGACCCGAATGTTGTGATATTTTAAAATGATGATTTTAAATAGTGTTTGTTTAAATAAACTCGAAATTAGCGAGCATTGAATAACGATCCGTGATTCATTTTGAAAGTATGAACGTTTTTATTGTCGTCATATTAATTATTAATAATTGAAATAAAATAATATCATATTTAATATAAACATTTATTATATAAACTTCTAATTTAAGCAAAGTAATAACTATTCAAAACAACTGGCATTAAATAACCAGTTGAAAGTCAAGAAGGCAGCGGGAGGCAGTATAAATAAACCGGCATGAACACAAAAACTCATTCTTTCGTCAGGAGCCCACTTCTTCATTCTTTCGTCCGAAGGCAGACAGAGCAGGTAGCATCCTTGCGAAGGCACGGCGACCCACCGCCTCGTGGGCACACTTTCACTCGGCACGAAGACGTATAGAACCACGCGCGGCAGAGAAGAACAAGCATGCTGATCCGCGGAACCACCGAAGAGAAGAACACAAAGAAGCACTGGCCAGTATTAGTATACAGTTAAGAATAATTCACAAGGTACCATTTTAATGTTAGTTTTAATAGTATTCTTTATTACGTGCGTATATTTAATTTTTGTATATCAATTTTAGTTATCTTAATGTGTGTAACTAAATCCAATAAACCTTTTGCCAGAAGTTTCCTAGATAATTATTAACAGAACCCTGAATTAACGTAAAAGTTATAAAATATAAAGTTTTTTAAAATTATATAAAAAATATATAATTAAAATATTATTATTAATGCATCAAGCAAATATTAGAATAGTATAATACAATACACTAGAGATAATACGACTGAAGGTTACAGGTGTCAATAGAATAACTCATTACGCCCAAGGTACACTAAAGTAAGTCGCAGTGTCGCTGCTAAAACAGATACGACTAGGTTTACTTGTGCAGGGTAGTAGGGTGGGATATGATTACGCCATGGTGTGGCACCTTTAATCACAAAGTATCTATTCATTTTTTTGATAAGTGTTTTCAACTGTCGGAAGTTAACTAGCCAATCTAGGCTTGGACGCTGAAGATATTCTGGCAAAGTCGCAGCCTTCTTAGGCAATAGTAAAGAGGTTTGATAAATAAATAATTTTGTGAATAGACACAATTAATGATTTATCAAAAAAATTCTGCAAATAGCAAGTTTGTAATAGTAATACTTATCTAGGGCATTCACTTCAGATAATATCCATTATTTTATTTATTTTTAATGAATTTTCCAATTTTGTTACAGATTTCTTATTTACTATTGTTATATATCTTTAATTTATTAATAAAAAAAAAATTATAATTTATTAAATCTCATGGGGTCCTTGACAACCAATCATTTACATGAAAGAAATTAATATATTATTATGTTTTTTATCTTTTATATATATTTAAGTTTAACCTGAGGTTTTATAGAGGTTCTCTTAATATAAGAAAGAATTCTGGCAAAAGGAAAAATTGTTTATTAACAAATTGATTTATGGATTGAATATACATCTAAGTACAAACGAAATAAAATAACACTATTAAAAACTAAAGTTAAATTGTACCTTATTACTATCGCGACTGGCCAGTTTTTCTTTGTTGTGCGTCCTTTGGTGAATTCTTCTTTGTCTCTTTGTTCTTGGCTGCAGCGCATGGCTCCCATACATCTCGTTGTCGTCTTGGTTGGTGCCGAGCGTGGTCCTGGTACGCCTTCTATAGTTGCCGGGTCAAAATGAATGAGCCCTCGGCTTCTCCTTAGCTCTCGTCTGCCGGGTCAAAGTAAACGAGGACGATCCCGGGGTGATCCTAGCTTTTATACGCTCTGTTGCCATATTGGATCTGTTAACCTCTTTGGTTTTCCTATGCTTATGATCAACTTTTCTTGTTTTTAAAGTTACCAAATTCAATATTAAATTATTTATATTTAATTCTTGATATTGTTTATTAATAACTATTCATATTAGACATGACGCACCGAACAGTGTTCAAAGCATAAATGAACCGTGATCCATGGGTCGTATACCGTTCATTTATGCCTGCTAATTTTGAGTTTATATAAAAATCACCACATCAAAATATCACAACAATATATACATATATAGTTTTTAAGATATTTAAAAATTTCTGTCGAATGCTTACATTGCTCCATCCAACAAGTATTGAGTTTTGAGATCCCAACGCTCCAAACACAATGTCACCCCAATGGACTCCTGTAGTCTTTGCAAATAGAATGTATGAGGGCTAGCAAGAACTAAGAGGCATGAGGTTAGACAACGTGTGAGGGCCCTCATGTCAAAGTTGTTTGACCATCCGCCAACTGGAACAAATTCTCGTCAACACCTCTCTTCTCGGAACAATTCCAAAAACTTGACCTCGTCTTTATAGCCTCTCTCGACAACTGCTGCTCCTCCTATAAACAACTCCAGTCCCAGCGTTCCAAATACTCACATACTTCCTGCTGTTACATTCACTTGTTTTGGATTTAAACATTTTATAATTTATTTTATATAATAGAATAATCCTTCTTTCAAATCACTTCTTAAAAATAACATTGCACAATGCATATATACTTATACAAAGTTAAAAAATTTCAGGAATGGGTGGCGAAGCAAAGCTCTCTAAAAGAAGAAGATATTGACATTACGTTCAGTTACTGGGACGGCTCTGGACACAGGAAAACAGTGAGGATGAAGAAAGGTATTTAAAAAAAAGTAGTATACAAGTTTATTCATGAATAAAAAAAACTAAGTATGTGTACAAGTTTATTCATGAATAAAAAAACTAAGTATGTGTACAAGTTTATTCATGAATAAAAAAAACTAAGTATGTGTACATTAATTATGACACGTGTTCTTCACAGTCACATAAGATAACGATATATTTATAATAATCCAGAATAATACAACTTTTTTTTTACTACAACTAATTAGATTGGCTTAGACAGATTATATATATATATAATATTCTGTTATGTTTTTTATCTATATTGTTTATATTTAAATTAACCTGAGGTTTTAAATGTTCTGTTAATATAAAAAAGAATTCTGGCAAAAGGAAAATTGTTAATTTCAAAATTATTCATTAATTTATATATAAAAGCACGTCTGTGACAAATTACAATGGTTATTATTAACTAAATTTTACGTCCTTCGGTGAATTCTTCCTTTTTCTTCATTTGTTGTTGTGCCACGTGATCAGTATACCTCCACTGCTATCATCTCAATCCTTCTTCTTTTATAAACTCTTCTTCCATATGCTTGTCTCATGGGATGATCAAAAAGAACAAGACTCACCTTGTCTCATGGGATGATCAAAAAGAACAAGACTCACCTTGTCTCATGGGATGATCAAAAAGAACAAGACTCACCTTGTCTCCTGGGATGATCAAAAAGAACAAGACTCACCTTGTCTCATGGGATGATCAAAAAGAACAAGACTCCCCTTGTCTCATGGGATGATCAAAAAGAACAAGACTCGCCTTGTCTCATGGGATGATCAAAAAGAACAAGACTCCCCTTGTCTCCTGGGATGATCAAAAAGAACAAGACTCACCTTGTCTCATGGGATGATCAAAAAGAACAAGACTCGCCTTGTCTCATGGGATGATCAAAAAGAACAAGACTCCCCTTGTCTCCTGGGATGATCAAAAAGAACAAGACTCGCCTTGTCTCATGGGATGATCAAAAAGAACAAGACTCGCCTTGTCTCCTGGGATGATCAAAAAGAACAAGACTCACCTTGTCTCATGGGATGATCAAAAAGAACAAGACTCGCCTTGTCTCATGGGATGATCAAAAAGAACAAGACTCGCCTTGTCTCATGGGATGATCAAAAAGAACAAGACTCCCTTGTCTCATGGGATGATCAAAAAGAACAAGACTCACCTTGTCTCATGGGATGATCAAAAAGAACAAGACTCACCTTGTCTCATGGGATGATCAAAAAGAACAAGACTCACCTTGTCTCATGGGATGATCAAAAAGAACAAGACTCACCTTGTCTCATGGGATGATCAAAAAGAACAAGACTCACCTTGTCTCATGGGATGATCAAAAAGAACAAGACTCACCTTGTCTCATGGGATGATCAAAAAGAACAAGACTCCCCTTGTCTCCTGGGATGATCAAAAAGAACAAGACTCGCCTTGTCTCATGGGATGATCAAAAAGAACAAGACTCACCTTGCCTCATGGGATGATCAAAAAGAACAAGACTCACCTTGTCTCATGGGATGATCAAAAAGAACAAGACTCACCTTGTCTCATGGGATGATCAAAAAGAACAAGGCCTACCTCCTGCTCTCTCGTCCTTTTAACACTCGTCTTTTCCTTGCCTTCTTGATTTTTTCATCCTTCTTTCTTCCAATGCAAGGTGTCTCATATATTTTAACTTTTCTTATTTTAAAGTTATCAAATCCAATATTAAACTATTTTCATTTAATCATTGATATTATTTACATGGTAAATATTAATATTAAAAAATAGAATGGCAACAAATAATGCCCATCCCTTCATAACCGTGATTCACGGGTCGTTTACCGCCTTTATATGCATGCTAATTTCGAATTTAAAGTCTTGATAAATAAAATTTACAACATCTAAATATCACAATATATTAATTATATATATAACTGTTTGTCAGTTAACTGGCTGGCATTGTCCCCTCCAAGTCAGTTTCGTAAAAACTTTGTTGATAATAGTTAATAGTTGATAACAGGGAAAAAACTACACTTACTTTATTTATACGTCTCTGTCACTAACTTAGCTTTTTTAATAAATGGGGGGGGGGGACTGTAATTAGCTATAATATTTATGTAAACAAAAACTGCCCTGTAACTTGTCAAATGCGTCATTTCTATTGTTGGCTATTTAAACTTAATTTATTAGAATTACATTTAATTTTTTTTGGTACTACTATGTTCGATGTGTCCTTAACCACTGCGGAAAAAAAAGAAGTTAAAATTAAATTTAAATAGCTTTTGAGCTGAGACTAGAGAAATCTTAAAAGTTATTGTTCCAATTTTTTTTTTCTACTTCCCATTATTGTATTATTGCCATTACCTAATTAACACACTTGGAGATGTAGTAGAATATAACTTTATAATATCGGATTGATGGAATCATTTTTTATTATTGCGATTAATATTGTATAACATACAGGCAGATTAAATACTTATGGTCTAGTGACAGTCTCCACCCCCCGTCCTGCCTGATTAAAAGTACAGCCTCTACTTTTAAAAATGAATCTGCGATGTGACTAAAGTATATTTTTGTTATTTACAGGCAATTCAATCTATCAGTTTCTGCAAAGATGCCTTGAAGTACTTCGTAGAGAATTCAGTGAATTAAAAACTGTTACGGCTGACCAATTGATGTACGTCAAGGAAGATCTGATTTTACCTCATCACTACACGTTTTATGATTTTATCGTAACAAAGGTATTAAGCTATGAATTATTTTCGATACAAACGTTTTATTTTATATGTATAAAATCATTATTATAATTTTTCATATTTAATAATTATACATCAGTGAAATTTTATTGATATTTGAGCCAAGAGAAGAATATACTAGCTTAAATAATCTATTAATCACTCGTTGCATGTATAATGTCATTTAGATTCAAAATTTAAAATCTAGATATACATATGAAAATATATTTGCTTTTATCTAAATACTCAATCAATTGATTAGGTGGTAATAATTACTGGGGACATAAAATACATTTAAAATTTTTATTGTACTGAATTTAATAATTTATGAATAAAGACAAAGGAAATTAAACAATTTAAAAAAAAAAGAGATTAAATTCACAAACAAGCAAATGCCAAATTTTATTCTAATAAATGAATTTAAAACTCGCAAGACTAATCTGTTTAACTAAACCTTAAAAGATGAGATACATTTTAAATCCACTGTAAAACATTATAGGGTTAAGCTTACAATTGTATGAAATTTTCTTCAATCCTTCTGTCGTCAGGTATCGATTATTTCTCGTAATATATGTCTACTTATTAAATACCTCGTTCGACTTAAGTTCCCTTTTACTTGACTCCCAAACTCGGAACGTCTTCTCTTGCATGATATTGAGTCCTTTAATGGCCAACATAATTACCAAATGTCAAATTCATTTTCCAAATTCATTCTTCTTATCAATAACTTATTTACTGTTTATCTTGAATATAAACAAATATTAATAATAGATAGATTTTTGGCTATGATAACACGTCAACTGTTGCTATCCAACAACGCAAGGAAAAAAGATCTTAGCCTAGCATCAAATTTACTACCTTATAAATTATTTCATTATCAATCTGCTATCCTCAGATGTGCTAATAATCTCGGACTATACGAGATCAGTATATTTTTTATTTATATAAAATGTGATTTTGTAGGCTAGAGGGAAAAGCGGCCCACTTTTTGTATTCGATGCCCGAGACGACATCAGATTGGTATCAGACGCCTCCGTCGAGAAAGAGGATTCACACGCTGGGAAAGTTCTCCTCAGGTCGTGGTACGAGAGAAATAAACACATCTTCCCGGCCAGCCGGTGGGAACCATTCGACCCGACTAAATCTTACGATAAATATACTGTTAAAGATAAAAAGAAATAAAATTAATTAATATTTATTTTTGTAAATATTTTTTTCTCTTTTTCTTAACTAACAGTAAACATGCAATGTTTTGTTTTTTTAATTTTGTATGATGTATAAATTAGAAGTCAATTATATTCACAATTGATCACACTTATTTAGTTCTTCCAACGAGACTTCAATTATGAATAAATGTAAATCAATAGAATATAATTCTATTATAGCCAATGTAAAAACTTAATAATTATTTCTTCTTCTTTATCTCATTTTCTGTACATAAACCGTTAAGAAATAAAATACTCCATTTATTACAATAAAATATTAACAATTCAACACAGCCTATTTAAATTTTAATATTAGAATTATATACAACTAATAATTTTAATATATATTCACCGGACCTAAAAGTAATGTCGTTTTTTTTACATTAAATTCAAATGGATAAATTTTTAACAAGTTTTTACGACAATAAACAACGATGTAATCACCCTCGTTATCCTTTTGCCATTTAGTGTGCAAATTTTCAATGCCTCAACGATCAAAATCAATTGGTTTTTGAGCAAAATATCTGGAGATGGCATTTTGGACATCATCCAAATTTTGAAATTTTTTGCCACTTGAAAATGTAGCAATCGGATTAAATGGAAATCCGATATTCACAGTTTTTCCAGGTATCAGTGATGAACGACCCCGCGAATACTTCACCAAACACACAAAAGCGCCTTTTTGGAGTGTAAACCTGGCTTAGCTGTACTTCCTGCCGATTCATGCATTGAGAGATTTTTGGATTATTATAGAGGACCCATTTTTCATCTCCAGCCTTACCCACCATACTCGCCCGATATTGCGCCATTGAATTTCCATTAAATCCGATCGCTAAAAATTTGAAAATTCAGTTGATGTCCAAAAATGCCATCTCCTTATATTTTACACAAAAACCAATTGATTTTTATCGATTCGGCATTGAAAATTTGCACACTAGATGGCAAAAGGTGGCTGATAACGAGGGCGATTACATCATTGATCAAAAACAAAAACTTTTAAAAATTTATTTGTTGACTAACTTAAAAAAAAAAAAAAAAACGACATTACTTACCTGTTCCCCTATTATTTGATTGCTATAATATTGTTATAAGCAAACCAGGAAAATTTGTTTTTAGAGTTTCGAGGAGAGACAATAACAAGATTTCACATTGACAAAACTGTTGTTCGATAGCTCCAGTTGGATAGAGCCTAGCCCGATTTCATGAGGTCTTGGCCCTGATGTATTTTTTTTGACAAGTTATCTATAAAAAGTGGGATAACAGACCGTAACTAATGGTCATCAATGAACAGTGGCTTTGCCAGGATGTGAGGAATAAAGTTTCGGGTCTCATGGACAATCTAAGAGGCTGTGGTGTTAAGAATCATGAAGTATGGTTGAAAAAACCTCAATAAGCATAAAGCATCAGACACATGATCCCAAGGGCTTAAGTGACCGTCTGGTTTGTAGCGGCCCAATAATAGTGATGGCAGTAGCTCCAGTGGACTTGGTCTTCACGGAAAGTGCCTCCGAGCTAAGGTGGAGAGACATCTGAAATAGTTTCCCTTATTAGGAGGAAGTAGAGAAAACTAGGATGTGGTAGGACATTTAGTGACTAGACCAACAAGGGGAACCAATACCACGAAGGGGAGTATCCTGAGGAAGTAACTCCCCCGGTTAAGGGACATTTCGGATTTTGATACAAGCTAGAAGTGGATGAGCCGAACTGCCGACATAAATACAAAGCTTGTTGTGCTCATTTTTTGAACCTCGGAATAGGCCAGAGCACTTCACTATATCTAGGTAGGTCATCCAAGGTGGGCAGCTGTGACCAAGATAGAGATAGATAGATAGAACATCAAAACAAATACATGCTGATCTAGATGGCGTGGAGGCTCTGACCAAAATTAGATTAAGGAACTAGTTTCAAATGTACTTTTTGGCCCAATTTAGCTAGTTATAAAGGAGAAGAGGATAAATTAACATTTATGGATGGTTTTAAGATAAAGAATATGGCAACCTTTTGTATGTATAACTAATAATAAAACCATGTCATTATAATTGGAAGGTAAGGCAACTCTTAATAAATAGTAATACGAGTAAGAAAATTTAAATCGTTTAGTTATGATCTTGTCAATAGTTGCTAAGATAAAAAAAAACACCAGGTCAGGTCCTGGAAGCCTACCAGTGCAGGAGGTCCTGTCTGGGGCATGGATCCTAATTTTGATCCCGAGGTAGAGGGGAAAAAAGATTAGGGTAAGGTAATCGACCAGTGGTTCTTATCTGGCAGCTTTGTCTAATGCGGCCCAGGACACATTGTCACAAACGAGTGGGTGTGATATATAATGGTATATCAGGATCTTTTGTGTAGCTCTCCAGAGGGAATCGTCTCAAGTAAAGAGGAAAGGTAAGAACTAAACGATTGGGATCAAAAGGTTCCAAAATGCCTATTCACTAATTTACAATTTTGATTGAAAAAACATTGTGTCTGGTTCTTTGATTTTAGGCGTTTGATGTGGGTAAGTCGAAGTTTTGAAGCATTCCATGTAAATTGTTGGACTGAGGTACTTAAGGAATGCTTGCCGTTGCACAATAAGAAAACATGATAACTTAATATTCAAGTAATTTATCATGAGTTACAGTGCTTGTTGAAAAACATGAGTAACAAAATCGTGAACGAACCAAAGTTTTTTTAAAAATTAAATCACATCTAGCTACAGTTTAATATGGGGCTGTTAATTGTTTTTTATTTGCCAACTGCTCAGTATTGGGAGGCTTCGCTGTCGATTCTATTTTTCAAAGAGTCGGTTAATGACACCTGAATGTTGTCATCTTGGAGAAAGTTTGCTCGCATCGTTATGTTGAACCAAAACGACAAGTATATCGGAGAGCTAAATCGTGTAACAAAGGGAACTCTTCGTAGTTTAAGAACTTGCAAAACTACAGATGACCCGGCGATTCGTTTTTAGTTATAATCTCAGCCACACTTCGATGGAAGAGCAATGTTGTTGGTCAATTAATTCATTTTGAAAATTCCAGGAGAGAACTGCTGTTGCGGGTTCATGTATTTTTTTTATTTTATTGCTAAGAGGTTGATTCAGATATGACAAAAGCATTTTTCAAAGTCAACAAATCTGGTTTTGAAGGATTGAAGTAGAAACATTGTCACGAACGAGTGGATGTAAAACATAACGGTATTTCAGGATCTTTTGTGTAGCTCTCCAGAGGGAATTGTCTTACGTAAAGAGGAAAGGTAAGAATTAAACGATTGGGATCAAAAGGTTCTGAAATGCCAATTCACAATTTAGATTGAAACAGCAGAGTGTCTGGTTCTTGGCTTTGGATGTGGGTAAGTCTAAGTTCGAAACTTTGGTTTTATGTTCTTTGTCGGGATCCTCTTCAGTTTGACCAGTGTGTTCTTGCAGTTGGTTTTCGGAAAAATCTGTCCCATAAAGGGCAAGCTTAATCTCAAACGATGCAACATAAGAAATCAGCGTTAGTAAATGATTAGATTTACCTTGTGATCGAGTGGTCAAGAAGTTTAGATGTGGTCACGTCACAGACAGAGGAAAGCGAGATACCAAAGCCATACATTGCCTTCCAGGAAGGGAGTGATGTGAGGAAGGTCTTCATTTTATTATAGATATGTTGAGACATCACTGTCTAGTTTCCAGAACTTTTCTCTTGAGCGCCAACGAACATGTGCATATTTTTCGAACATTTCCTGGGATTGAGGGCACAAGCTCGTCTGTTGATAGTCAACAAATGGTTTTTGAACAGATGATAGATAGTTCCAGTTCCTTAGCAAAGCGCTTCCCGGAGAATGATGCAGCGATCTTTTAGAAGAGGTTGATGGCAGGAGCACCATCAGAGCAAACACTGCCTAATTTTTGCCAGTCTTTTTTTCCTTTCAGAGCGATTTTGAGCTCTTTAAACATTTTCTGTAGTCGTTGAAATAAGTCAAGGGATTCTATAGATGTATCAAGATTGTCGTTGACCATACGAACGAAAACACAGAACAGATGATTTGCTGACTAAACTTTCATTCATAGAAACAGAAAAAATATTTGCACTCAAAACCTTAAAAATTACTTGGAAGTCACATATTCTGCCATCTCGTCAATCCAACACATTGCCCTATTTTGAGAGACATTACGTCCACTAGTTTTGCTTGCCTCTTTCGCAAAGATTTTTAAGCTGGGCTTGATAACTTGCCCTCCATCTCCGTATTGTTTCATTTCTTGTGCCAGCTGCAAAGAGATTTGATAGGAAGCTGTAACAGTGGTTCCATGGTAACTGTTGAAGAAAGCTCATTACTTTGTCTTTCGAATATTAACTGCTGCCTGCATAACAATTTTTTTTACAGATGAAATCCGATTATAAAACTGAACTTCATAAAGCGCCTCTGCAAATTGTATTTATTAGGCATTGAAACATGTCTACCACAGATCTAACACACTGGACACTGGTTTTGCTACATTTGCATCCGTAAAAAAAAAAAAATCGTTCTTCACAATTGCTGTTGAGCACTCTTTTCTGCTTGGTCATTTCACTCATAAAAGGACAACTAATAGGGTGAGGGGCTTTAAGAACTTAAAGGTGCCCATGGAATCACTTTCACGCTACGTAGTAAGTATAATCCTGCTCAAAGCTATATTAATCGTAAATAGGTACCTACTGTACCAGGTAAAGAAAAGGAAGAAATTGCTCAAAAAAAAAGCTTGGGGGAAACTGAAATTCTAGATGATAAGCAGGGACTACACATGACTGTTGATTGTCAGAAAAATCCCGGACAGGGAAAGATGTCTCGCGTTGACCATCCCTGGTCTAGATCCTTAGGACAACAGAATTTTATCATCATAAGATGAACTATTACAAGGATGTTTCATATAACCAGTTACCTTAGAGTCACGGAATTATATCGCTGGGTAATCACCAGTTGAGGAATTAACTAAAAGGCACATAAGGAACAAAAATTATACTCGAAAGAGAAACCACCTCGATTAATTACCTCTAAACTGACCTTTTGATTGTAGCAATATAAGGCATTCATCCGAAAATTCATAAAATTTTAATTAAATTGAAACTTCTTTATATCTTTTACCATTGTTTTTTCGTTCACCAAAAGTGCATTGTATCAGATTTAATGACGATATTTACAATGCGTTGATATTCATTTTTTATATATGAGGGTATAAGAATGATGACTATCAATATAGTAAACAAAAAAAACACATAATTTATTGAATAAACTAAGATTTATTTTCTCGAAAGTATTTTGCATCATAAAAACAGAGAAAGAAGATGTAGTCATTTAAAACAGTAATTGAATGTAGCATTCTGATTATCTTTTAAAATGGACATAAATAAATCTTTATTTATAATAGAAAACATATACAACAAAATTGTTTATTACAAATTAATGAAATATTTAAAACATCTATCTCAACTTTAATCCATTTTAATATTTATTATTTTATCAATACATAACATGAAATATGGCGTGTTCGTTGATTGGGAATGTTAATTGAGTGTGTGAACATCTTCACATGTTTTCTCAGCAACTGTCCTCAAGTGCTATAGCATCTCTGATGGGCAAGACGCTATCGGAGAACAGGAAAAATAGCGTCGGCTTCATTTTACAATCAGGGGCCTTAGAATCTTATTTTAAAAGAAAAATGTTAGACCATGAGACTTCAATTTGTCGATATTATATAACGACATTATATTTGTCGACTCTATTTTGTAACTTTGAATTATTTTATTTACTTAAATAAGTGAAATCTCTATTCGCAGATAATCGAAAACTGGGGAGGAGCTGAGCTATACCAGCGAGTTATTAATCCTATTTAACAACGTAGCTCTCGTTAATATACAGAGACATTGGCCAAAACAATTTTGATTTAGTCCTCTGCTAAACTTCATACAACTCATCATTTTTCCTTATAGCTAAAAATGTCTTACTTTTGACATCTTCAAGATTCATGAAATTCTCTCCTCTTTCCAAAAATATGTCGATTACTAACAAAGTTAGGGGAGATATATGTCGCCATAGTACCTCATTGATTTGTTCAATAGCTGGGGTTCATTCCATGAAGTACAATGGTAGATGTCTTCGCCTTCCCTATATTGGTTACTTGCCGGGTTTTGAACCCGAGGGCTGCTATTCCTTCTTGAATTAGGTCGGTCAGAGTTTTAGGCGTGCTAATTCCTAATAAATACTCTTTATGATCTTTGTTCCTTTAGTTGATAAGTATTCTATAAGTAGTATACTATATAGAAATATCTTTATTTATTTTATTTCATCAACTTGACGCTTCTCTATTGGTGGACTGTCATTATATGCCTCTTCAAATTACGAGCAACTGTGGATTTATAATTGCAATTAGGACATTGATGAGGTTTTCCTTCGTTATTAATAGGCAATAAATGAGAATTCTCTTTTTTGTGGACTGCCATTAGATGCCTCTTTATGTTACGAGCAACTGGTGATTTATAATTGCAATAAGGGCATTTACGAGGATTTTCTTTATTATAAATAGGCTTCTCTTTTTTGTGGACTGCTATTACATGAGACTTTAAATTACTAAGGTGTGTCGTTTTATAGCTGCACTGCGGGCAGTGATGAGGCTTCTCTCCCTTGTGGACTGCCATTACGTGAATCCTCAAAGTTGAAGATTGTGTTGCTTTGTAACTACACTGGGGGCATTGATGAGGCTTCTCTCCTTTGTGGACTGCCATTATGTGGATCTTTAAATGAGCAGCTATTGTTGCTTTATAAGTACAGTGGGGACAATCGTAAGGATTCTTCCCTTCATGAACAGTCAATATGTGACTCTTTAAATATGTAGCTCGTGTGGCTTTATAACTACATTGGGGACAATGATGTGGCTTCTCCCCTTTGTGAACAGCTATAACATGATACTTTAAAGATGAAGCTTGTGTTGCTTTATAACTACACTGAGAACACTCATAAGGTTTCTCTCCTTTATGGACTGCCATTATATGTCTCTGTAAATTTTTAGCCCGCCCTGCTTTATAACTGCACAGAGAACAATGATGAGGCTTCTCTCCTTCGTGAACTGTCAATATATGGCTCTTCAAATGTCTAGCTTGTGCTGCTCTATAACTGCACTGAGGACAATGGTGAGGTTTCTCCCCTTCATGAACAACCAATAGATGATTCTTTAAATTACGAGGATATGCTGATTTATAACTGCAATTAGGGCACATGTAAGGTTTCTCTCCTTTATGAACTGCCATTATATGAGTCTTTAAATAATATAACTGTGCTGTTCCATATTCACAATGAGGACAATGATGCATTTTTAAACCTCGAGCAGATTTATCTGATTTACTTTTCATCCCAATCGTTGTCTCAAGTGCAGTGTTTGGACCATCTATAAATAAAAAGACTGTGCTGTTTATGGTTCATATTTTTATTTTAAATAAGCATTCTTACCTGATAGGTGATATATATCAAAAGCTATTTAAATCTATTATATTATTTGCTAAATCTTTGGGATCATCCGGTACTAGAAAGTAAAGGAGCCGGATAATCCATATAAACAACCTAATCAGTACACATATACCTCGCTATACTGTCTTTATATGGCATTTAACTTCAACAACCTTTTTTAAGTACGGCACTTTTTTGATTTATGGCCCACAATGTTTAGTTATAAGGCGGTTCACAACCTTCTGTTTGGTTTCAGCTTCTCCCTTTAGCTATCATTTTACTGCTTAGTATAGTTAGACATGTCTATTCTTGTTTGGGTTTTGTTTATGTTTGTATTAATTGGTGAATTTTAAACATATTTGGTATGTATGCACTAGAAATACTGAATTTTTGTTACATATTTAATTAATGATTTTTAAATATAATTGTCCTTTTTTTAGGGAAAAAATGCAACCAAATTGTTCATTGAATTTGAAGATTGATACTGATAAAAATAAAAAGAGAAGCCAAAAATCTGTCACACTAGAGACCAAAATAGAAGTTTTAAATTAAATTTATAACTACTTACTAAATTAATTTTATTTTATTCCTATTTTTGTTTTATTATTTATGGGTTTGATAGTTTTTTCCTACTGTTAGATTTCCACCATGTATTACATTAACAGTAAAAAAAAAATTTGCTGTGTACAGTGTATATATATGTTTAGTGAACAAAGCATGTAATAATTTTAATTTGGGCTTTATAGCAAAGTTGCGTGTTATTTAAATAAATTAAAAAAAAAATGGAGGACAGCTCTGTTTATAATAAGATAACAAATATAATAATCTAGTATAATATCCAAACACAACATTTCTAATGATTATTGAACTTTTTGTATTCATTTTGCTATTAAGAACTTGAATGAATTTGAATCAAAAAATGAAATAATAAAAAAAAATGTTAATGTTTGAAATTAAAAATCTCACGAATGCCACATATTTGAAATGCTTACTTCTAAAATATAAAATAGTAGCCTTCAATTAAAGAAGTGCTTATGAAAATAACGATCGGCAGGTAGTACCTTAGGTGATGACAAACCACAAGGTTATTAATTGAAACTATATTTGAGACTTGTGACTATAACTGAAAATGCTACTGATCCCGAGTTTTAACTAAATACTAATATTGACGTTTGTAGTGCGTGTTTTAGTAGCCACATCTGTGCGTTCCTTCTCCATACAACCAGAAATCAACTGAATCCCTATTATTCAAATTCCCATGACTTACAAATGTTTCTATATTAATTTACTGTTTTTCCAACATTGGTATAAATTATTTATCAAGTTTCCTATCACATTTTTTTAATAAGAACTTTACTACGATTGAATTGTATTGTACATTATGAATCAGAGTGATTTTCAATTTCGTCATAATAATTGAATGAAGAAGAGCAATCATATACCTAAGGCAGTGGAATGGTAGAGGTTAACGGAAGCCCATGACAGAAATGAGTGCTTTGGGTCCTAGATTAACTTGGCTTGAGGAGTTTCTTGCCTACGGACATCGGCCCCATCGCACTGAGCTATTAAAAACTTGGACATATAATAATATGCAGGATTATAGAGGACAGCTGTATATGTCGGATTGCTAGAACGGAATCAGACTTGCTTCCTCGGAGCTAAAATGAATAACACTAACCATCATCATCAAAGATCATCGGGCCATTCTCTTGCTTCTCATGGGCGTCATCACCTACGAACAAATGCATTATTGAAGTTACAAAAGGAAACATTTGACAGTATATCGCTAAAGAACTAAGTTTATTTGATTAATTTATTTTAATTTAATTAGGACATCTCACACTGGTATCATTATAAACTTTTTTAATATTTCGGTATAATAGGGAGGATTAAGTTTACAAACTTGTACAGGCACAGGTCGTCAGTCAGGCTTTTGGCCAGATAAATCAAGATAAGCATTTCAGGGAAATACCGTAATGTTTTCATTTTAGGGGATATAAACACCAGAAATTTTCATTACAAATGTTATAACACCTCAAAGGAGTTATTTATTAAATATCCGGTTTGGTGCTCCGACAGCTGAGTAAAACGACTCTCTTAGGCGAGACTCCCACAATCACTGTAAACCTTGTACCAGCGGTAGACAGAGGCAAAACAGTTAGGCCATTTTGCAATCCCTCAATTTAAACTTTCCAAGAGCTAGTTAGCAAATTGCCTAGCCGAATTGGAGAGATCCTAGGTTTGAGTTCCCATTCTGCCGGTGTATTTTGTCATTGGTTAATAGATCCGCTAATATTGAAATACAGTGAATAGGTAGAAGAACAAGTTCTGGACATGTGCTTCGCCATGTTGATAATAACCCTGGTAAATTCATCGCACTCTAACCAAATCACAGGATATTATAAGAGAACAAACGGGAGGCGGCAAGGTTAGCCTAGTTGATGAGGGCATCTGAACAGAAACTAGAAGGTCCTGGGTTCGAATTCCACCCATGTCACTGTAATTTCTCTTTCATCAATAATTAGTCAAAATTTAAATAGCCTTAGATATACCCATTAGAACCAATAACCTGAGATCATCTTAAACAAAGTATGTAAAATAAATTTTTTTATATTATAATAAATGTTTTATAATATTCCATTACTCCTTATAAGTAAGCAAGTAAAATTTTAGCCAAGATAAGAATATATGCGATCAGAAATATTATTATAATAAAATAAATGCAGAAAGACCAATCTGAAACTCTTCGTAGACATTCCTCTCGGTAGCCATTCTCGAAAATCATTTATTCTTCACGCGACACCCAACCAAATTTTACACAAGGGGAATTTTCATTCCTCTTGCAAAATTCATATCCACACTTAACCACTTGTTGACGGAATGAAATAGAAAAAATATGTCTAATATTTTTTATATCTTTCATCAGGTTATAGTGAGATAAGATAAATAAAACAAAAAAGATATATTTTAGAAATAGTTACATTCTTCACCGCCAAACCAAACAAACACGCTCCATATACATATAACGGATGTCGTGTTTTTTTGCCAATAGGTAATATCAATTATTGCGGAACTAGCCGTTAAGGGGTTAAGATAGTAATTAAGTTAGTATCAATAACACTCACCTTCACAATCATCAACATCATCAGGGATCAACAGACGATCCTCTTGTTTTACATGGAACGTTTCTTCTGTAACAAACGAACAGAAACATTGTTGTATTGGCAGAGTTTCGTACTTAGGCAGATTCTAAAGGAGTCCATTGAGGTAGCAATATAGTTGAAGCGTTGGGATCAACAAAACATAGTAGTTGGACCGAAGTAAGACAAGTTGAGACGGAAAAATTGTGAATAACTCAAACACAGCATATGTGTTATGGTTAATTTATATTATATTAGATGTTTAGTTTTTAAGGGAATTCATTTAATTGATTTTATGTATAAAATATATATAATATATATATTATATAATATATATATATATAATATATATATATATATATAATATATATATTTATATGCTAAATGTAAAAGTCATTTGGAAACAACAGCCAAATCTAGTTACAGCAACACTCAATGGGCATTCCTAATTTCGCTGATAGCAATAGCTACTCTCAAAAATCATTTATTTTTCACTTTAATTTTAAAAAAGACACGACTAAATTTTACAGAAAGATAATTTTCTTTACCACAGTAAAATTCAGTTCTTTAAAATAATAATATAGATAAAAATCAATAACACTTACCGTCATCATCAGATATCACCGAACCATCCTCTTGCTTCACATGAGTAAACTCACCTGCGAACAAACAGATGAAATATTTTTGTATTGGAATAAAATATATGTTGATAGCGTATCAGTAAGGAATTGTTTAGGGAAATTAAAGAGTTAGTACTCTCATGAATTAAGAATTGTTAACAGCTTTGTCCGAGAGAACAGATAAAGACAATTCAGTAATCAGATATATTCAATCTGATTGCGTTAAAATAAGATTCATTTTTTACTATTAAACTTTTATATCCTATCGATCATTTAATTTGTAAGGTAACTATATTCTTTTAAACCTTCAAAGAAATGATTCTTTGTAATATTTTAGTAAAAGGCGAATTTTGAACTTACTATGGTATGTAAAGTAGTATTTAATGTTTTTTGAAAACTATTTAAAATAATATAACTATATTTTTGAATTTTATTATATAATATTCTAACTACATGTCTATTGAACACTAATGTATTGCCTTTTTAAATTACTCGACAATGGTGATATAACCGCAGAAAGATCTTGTGTCATTTTAAAATTTATTGTCGGTGAACCAAATGGAGTGTATACTAATGAATCTGAGTAGCCCACAACCAGCGTTTCAATATCAAATATAGAAGGGACACGCTGAAATAGCAGCCGAGTCTAGTTTAAGTCAAAAGTACACACAGAAAAGAATTTTTTACCAGCATTGAGCAAAGGAATTTACTAATAAATACTAAATCAATATTTATTTTTTAAATTGGGTGTTTTTTTTTATAGTTTTGGGTTGTAATCTTTGTCTTACGTTTTTAGACACAAACACTTTCGGCAGTTCATGTAACCGTTATCAAATGCTAATTACACTTTTTAATTTGGCAGCATAGGATCTATTTCTCCAACAATTACTTACGTATAAGTTAAGAAAATTATATTTTTTCTCGATTTTAATTTAGATCCTAATAAATTATAATTTAGACCAGGTTGAGGTTATTTCAATTACTTTTGAGTTAGATAATGTAAATTTATTTTTGCTTTTTGAGATTATTTGAATGGCGATACATAAATCCAGAATTCTCTGCCGACTTCTGATGTTTCTATACCCGAAACCGCCCTGTTTAAAATTTTCAATACATTTTCTAGAATAGAGCTTCCAACCGGAAAGGGAGTCTTGGCCAAAGGCCATAACTGCAGGATATTCAAAGATTTGAAGTTTTTATTAAATACAAGGTAACACTTAGCTGAGCTATTTGATAAAAGTGAATGTTATATCTGCCTCAAGCTAAAGCTATTCCAATGAAGCTTTAACGGTATCAGTTAATCAATCACAAGGCCCACCACAGCGTATAAGTTAACCTTGTCCTTGCATTTTAACTTAAGTTAAAATTGTTGGAAAAATCACCAATCGAGTTTAAATTATTAACAAGATTTCAAAAAGACTTTATGTAATTACAGTTAGAAAATAAAAATAAAAATTAGATATAATTAATCAAGGTGACGACAAATATTTATTGTTTAATTACCTAGTAATTAATAATTTATGACATATTATAATTTAATACAGGGCTGATTTTATTATTAGCACAAGGAACTATTATTTTTGTATAATCACAAAATATCATCTCTTTTTTTTAAAAGACGGAATGAGTTAAAATTGACAATAAAATTTTAATGACTGCATTATTACAAATAGAAAATACAATACCAAGATAATAAATCGTTCCTTCTCCGGGCGTCTCTTCCTTGATAGGGACATCACAGGCTGCAACAAAACCGTAATTAATAGAGAAAATGTATTGAACGACTTACACAATTATTATTTTTCGAATAAACTTACAGCTTGATTCTTCTTCAATATTTTCTTCTTTTATGAAAACTTCTGAAGATTTCACATCTAGACCTGAAAAAACCTACCAGTCAGAAAAGATCTCTAATAGTTAATTCTAAGAGTATTGACAACGAAGCTCCATTAATTTACCCACAAGCAGTAAAAATAATAATGAAAAAATTAGTTTCTAAGGGAAATATGTATTTGGTATTATCAATTGTTATGACCACAAAACTTTACAATAACTTTTCATCACAAACTTAAACTTTGATTAAATGACACGATATAAAATATATCACTAATCAGATTTACAAGATTGTTGTTGGGGAGGTCCTGGGTTCGAGCCCCGATCTTGCCAATAATTTCCTCTTCGGCTGTTATGTATTAATTAACAGTAGGACATACAAGTGCTCATATTCAATGAATATTTAGAAAACAATAATTACCACTATACTGCAAATTATCGGTAGAAGTATTTTTGTCTAACGTCTCCTGCTTAATCAAAATCCCAGGGAGATCTGCAGTGACAATTAATTTCATTTATTTTTTATAAACCAAGATGTATTAATTATATATCCAGTGCAGAACATACTATTGCTAATACTAAATAAATAGTATAATAGATTTACGCAGTGTTATTTAAACGATTTTGTTTTCTTGATAGATATTGCCATAGAAACTGATTAAAGTCATAGGACGGAATATAAGGGTACATGATATGAATGTTATAGAAATTAAAAACAAAAGTGACAATGGACGAAGAGAAAATTTTTTGTTTGGTAAGAACAGTTTGTTATAAAATACTTAATAACTTTAATATTGTAAAGATAATAGGCTACAAATAAAAGAGAATAGCAGTTTTAAAAGAAACACATGGAAATCTTGAAAAAATAAAAATAGATGAAGAATCTATCAATTTTATTAAATTGATCAATTACTAGCTAATGAGCTTGATTGCATTACATTGCTGTGGAGTAAAAAAAAAACCAATTACACCAAATCCCAAAATTGAGCGATGTTTTGGGAAGTTGAAGTGAGTTATTAAAGAGCAATGATCTCTGAAATAAAAGATTGAATAAGCTTTCATCAACTTCTTGATGCGTCGATATTGCTAGAAGCAATCAATAGTTCATTAGGTTAAAGGAATAATGGACAATAAAATCAATTGTTCAACTTAAATAAAAGCCATTATGATTATAAACATTTACATCGACATTAGGCTTAAACCAGGCTACTCTTGTTTTGCTTAGTATGGTCGTGTCACAAAATACATAGGTAAACTAGCATAAGTTTAATCATTTGGTCTTTATAAAATGAATTAAATAAATGTAAATTCTTAAATAGTTTTCAGATTCAAATTGCATCAAACAAATAAGACCTGTAGCAAGCAATAGGAATTTACAAATTGCTGTCATGGATGAAATTGATAAGGATACTTCTGATAGTCTTTTAAATCTAAAAAATATTAAGATCTAGCGTTTCTCTGACAAAATAATAACCAGTAATTGAATTAGGATAAGAATTTTGACACTCAAGAGCCAACACAAGTATAAAATTTCCATACCTATGCCTTCCATGCTCACAGGGAGAAATTGTATTTATATGAAATGAAGAAATGCGAGAAAACGCACAACTTTTGCGAAAACAGTTTCAAAACACCAACGAAATACTGGTCCACTATTTACTTCTTTAAATCTGAGGAGGCCAAAGAGGCAGGAGATTTCCTTACTTACAGTGATTCGTTCATTCTCCGCAAACATCCTCTTTATTTCGATCGGTCACAATCCGTACTGACAAGTGAAATTTGGCAATTTTCTCGAAAAAGCATAATGTGTAAAATACGTTTTATTTGTCTGCGATAATTGGCCTTAAAAAGCTTATTAATAGTTTGTCCATTGTCATTCACTTCAAATAACATAACAATGATATTTTTTTCAGAGCTTACATTTAAATAGCTGTGTCACTACTGTTTATGGTTGTATACCCTTTAGAATTAGGTTTAAACAAAAATTACAGCTCTATCCACTGAGAAAGTAGGATGAAAAGAACGAAAAACAAATAGTATGCTATGTTAGGAATAAACAATAATCATAAACAGGTGCGGGTTCACACTGAGACGTGTGTTCATTCGCGAATTCTGTACAGTTAAAATATCATAGCAGACATATTTGCGAAGATTAGGTACAGTTTGAACTAGTTAAAAATGTAATGTGCATTAATGATGGGCTTGAATATTGTGCATTTTAGCTTAAGGTGTTACTTCACCGGTGTCAGGAAAACCGGGCATGACGAGCTACAAATTGTTTTGATGAAACAGCTTCTCATAGATCCCCAACTTGTAAATGTGTATAATTTATGTACCAGGATGCGATACACGACGACGTGGTTTCCGTTGCGGAAGCTAGGAGAGTTACCTCCTCCTCTACCCACTTCCACCAGATCAGTTTCCTTCCTCACATAGGCGAGTTTCTGAAAAGGATTATCCTTAACTACCTGAAAGAATTCTGATCGGAAAATTGTATCCTTTAGTTTGAACAAACAACTTTCCGGGCTCATCTGAGTACGGAACATCCGTTTGTGAAAGTACAGATGGAAACCACCCTCGGTGTCAACAGAAAAACAGCAACAGCTACGATCTCGTTGCAGGTAGGTTCTTGAGTGACCCACGGGATACTGTGCTGACAACTCTGCGACTAGGAATGCCCAGAGCAGCTATATAACCCCTTCCCTCTCTCTCTCTGAATTAGCGACTTCAGGGGTCAGCAACAAGACTATTGCTTACCACAAATCGTCCGACAACTAGCTAAAACTTTACTGGAAGACATTAGAAGACCAAAAATGAATGTTAAAACGTTCTAAGAAAAGTGGTATACTCTCACAACGAGATTCAAAGCTTCACTGCAGAGTAAAAGTCGCAGAGACAAGCAATTGTGGAAGGTGCACAGCTTCTATGCATATATATATCTGCTGAAAACCTAGATTAAGAATTGTCCTTCCTAAACGAGACAGCCTTCTAACCAGGAAAGCTTTCCAATACAGGTTCTGACCAAGGAGGCTGGAAGAATAATGGAGAGGACAACCTAATAGGGAAAGATTGTATCCGGGAGGGAATAGACCAGATGCCTGGCCACTATTAACGCAAATTAAATATGTGCTGTAATTGCAGGATTCCTGCGATGTAAAAATAAATAGTTTACTTGGACTTTGGTTGAAATCGTAAAACCGTTTTAAAAAAAGTGATCTGATCTTATAAATCTAAACGCTTGATGTAACACGGTGCAATAAGGACAATAAATGTTCGATGGATCGAGTGGTTCGCTCACGAACGACACATTTTGATACTGCCACTTTCTTTTGTCTATGTGTCATTTCAACTTGTGCTTAATTTTGAATTTTATGTTTCACTAATAAATTTCTTCACAGTCGACGATGGAAGGAACAGGTGAGGAAATTGCTTAAGTGTGACAGCTCACAGTGACCTGATATATTTTTTCTTGCGGTATTTTATTAGTTCTATATTATTATAATTGAAATGCTTCAATGCACCATTATTGATTTATATTAGAAAAATATCCCAGAATTAATATGATCAAATTGTCAAATGTGCGATAAACTGGGAGATTATCATTAAAATTAATAAAAACAGGCTTTAATTAGACTTTCATTCATTCCTTCTGTCTAATGAACTATTGGTTATATTTAGCACTTCTGTACGTCATAATGAACAGACACGTCAAACGGTCTCAAAATTCCAGTAGTCAATTGCTTCTAATCAATTAATTCAACAAAATTGATAAATTATTTAGCCAGTCATTCATTTTCATGATTTTTTTGATATTTGTTTTGTCATTTGAAGGCTACGTTTGGATGATATCAAACATCTTCAAGTATTTTATATCAAACATTTTATTTAATTTTTTATATCTAACATTTTTTTAACTTTTGTCCCTCGCTCATTTTTTATACCAATACAGAAATCAATAAACTTAACCATTGTTCAGAGCAGTTGTTTAGCCTGTTATTTTATTTATCTAGTATTAGCTACTAGTCTGTTCGGTTCTGGACTTGGAGAAGTAAATAAAAATTACTTGTGGTTACAGACCTTGCGGAGATATTGATTAAGCGAGAGAAGTTTGATGAAACTAATTCCGCTGAACATTTGCAGTATAGTGGTAATTATTGTTTTCTAAACATTCATTTAGTATCGGCACTTCTACTTTGAATAGCCAGGTCATGTACTCTCTCATCTCAATCTAGTTTCTCCTATTTAGTGGACTCTCCTTTTTAATATTCTTGAGATCTCTGACCTATTGCTTATCTTGCAGATGTGAATCAGTCGGATGTTTTCATAAAAGAAGAGAATATTGAAGAAGAATCAACCTGTAAGTTTTAGTTGAATTAATTTCTGCGTAATTTGTTAAATACCTTTTAATTATTTATGGTTTTCTTGCAGACCGTAATGTCTCTGTCAAGCATCGCATACATGTATTATTCAAATATTTATTATTTATATATATTTTTTAATTATATACTTTTTCGTATAATTTAAAACTTTATATTTAACTTTTACGTTATCTCAAGGTTCTGTTAATAAAATTTAGGAAACTTCTGGCAAAAGGAATAATAGTTTTATTTACACACATTGATTTAAAAATTGATATACAAATTAACTACGTACGTAATAAAAGAATACTATTAAATCTAATATTAAATTGGTACCTTATAATTATTCGTAACGTGATACTAATACTGGCCAGTGGTTCTTTGTGTTGCTATCCTTCGATGCTCGTCTTCTATTGCGTGATTTGGTTTGTCTTCCTCTAATCTGCATCGCATGATCCAGATTATCTTACTTCAGCGTCCTTTCTTCTCGTGCCGGGTGAAAGTGAAAAGGTCTGACCAGATGCACCACGAGGCAGCAGTGCCGCTTCTTCGAAGGTCTCGTCTCTTCGGTCCCAGATGAAATAGTGAGTGCTTTCGTCCTCTGGCGGATCATATATATCTCGCATCTCTCCGCTGCCTTACTGATCTTTCAACTGGTTGTTTAATGCCAGTTGTTATAGGATATTTTTACTTTGCTTAATTTACGTAGTTTATATAATAAATGTTTATATTAGTTATGATATTATTTTTATTATAAATATTAATAGTTAATATAACAGCAATAACAACGTTCATACTTTCATAGGCATGAACCACGGATCGTTATTACGTTCTTCAACGCTCGCTAATTCCGAGTTTATTTCAATGACACAATTAAAAATCATAACATTAAAATATCATAACAATACATATATCAGGTTGGCCAAAAAGTCCATTCGGTTTTTTAAGCGAAAATAATACACAACTTTTAAACACAAAGCGATTTATTCAATCAATGATATAATTGCCGTTTTGTTCCAGTATCTTCTGTCATCTCATGGGCAGATTCATAATTCCATGTTCAAAGAATTTCCTGTCTTTACTGGCAAAAAAATTTTCCAAGTGGATTTTTACATCTTCAGAGTTGAAGGTCTGTCCATTTAATGAATTGAATTTTGAAGAGACCGAAACAGGTGGAGATTTGAAGGTGCAAGGTCGGGCAAATATGGAGGGTGCGGCAATACTTTCCAGCCAAGCTCCAGTAACTTCTGCCGCGTCTGCAAAGAAGTGTGCGGTCTGGCATTGTCGTGATGGAAGACAGTCCCCTTACGGTTGGCTAGTTCTGGACGCTTCTGGTGGACTACTGCATTTAATTTGTCCAGCTAATCACAGTACACATCCGAATTGATGGTCCTGTTCGTGGGAAGAAGTTCGTAAAATACAACACCCCTCTAATCCCACCAAATTGAGAGCATAACCTTCTTTGGGTGAAGTCCTGCTTTGGGGGTTGTTTGTGGTAATTTGCCGCGCTTCCCACTATTTGTGGTGCATTGAATAGTTTTCACGACCGCAGTACACAGACTTATATTTTAACTAAGGTGGCCTCGGACTTGAATAAAATTAAGAGCTTCTCCCATTTTTAGGTGTCTTGAAGAGAGCCTGAAAGAGCCATCCTCAGCCTTGCATGTGGGAGCCCTAGGGTCGAATGGTTTTCTGCCTTCATTGACCATTTCAAAGAGGCTTCGGCAAGAGTTTTCAAAGAGAATATTATATAAAATTCAAAAATATATTGTTTAAAATTGTTTTCAAAAAAACATTAAATACCACTTTACATACAATAGTATGTTCAAAATTCTTCTTTTACTAAAATATTACACAGAATCACTTCTTTAAATGAATATAGTCACCATATAAACTAAATGAGCGAATAGGATATAAAAGTTTAATAATAAAAAAATGAATCTTATTGTAACGCAATTAGATTGGATATTTCTGATAAGTGGATTGCCTATATCTCTCCTGTTGAGGGGGGGGGGGACAAAGGTGTTAACAATTCTTCATTCATGAGAGTGCAAACTCTTCAATTTCCCTAAACAATTTATTCTTTACTGATACGCTATTAACATATATTTTATTACAATACAAAAATATTTCATCTGTGTTTGTTTGCAGGTGAGTTTACTCATGTGAAGCAAGAGGATGGTTCGGTGATCTCTGATGATGACGGTAAGTGTTATTGATTTTATCTCTATTATTATTTTAAAGAAGTGTATTTTACAGTGGTAAAGAAAATTATCTTTCTTAACATTTGGTCAGCTGTTTTTGTGATTCTTTTAAAACTGATGTTCTCTTTTATTTGTAAGCTCTTATGTTTGCAATAATAAAGTGTTAATCTTTAAGTATTTTATAACAAACTCTTCTTACCAAACATGAATTTTGTCACTGCAGATCTCCCTGGGATTTTTATTAAGCAGGAGACGTTAGACGAACATACTTCTACCGATAATTTGCAGTATAGTGGTAATTATTGTTTTCTAAATATTCATTGAATATTAGCACTTGAATGTTCTATGCCTTACATATATATAATATATTGTTATGACTTGTATCTTTCTTGTTATTATTTAATTTTACCTGAAGGTTAAAGGTTCTGTTAATATAAAAAGAATTCTGGCATAAAGGAAACTGTTCAATTACAAAACTTTTCTTTAATTTTTATAGAAGCACACCTGTGACACAAAACTACAATGGTTTACAAAACAAATTTTTATTATTTTACCTTATTATTATTATTCGCGACTGGCCAGATTTACTACTTTTCCTGTCCTTTTCTTATTGTTCCACCAATTTTTCTTCGTTCTTCGGCAAATTTTCTTTTATTCCTCGTTTGTTCCTATCCTTTGCCATGCGATTAGTAAAAAATCCTTTGTTATCACTTCAATCCTTTTTCAGAGGGAAAATTCTTCTTCCGTCAACTGTTCTTTTATGCCCATCACCATTTTATCACCATTTATCGTAAAAAAACAATTAAAGTTTCACAACATTTATTATCTTAACTTAACACTTGGTCTCATGAGATCAAAAAAAGGACCACGCTAATACACCATATTGATTTCCAAGTCCTTGTCCTTGTCTCGCCTTCTTGACCCACGAGTCGTTTACCGCCCTTTTATGCCCGCTAATTTCAAATTCAAATCCTTGATTTTTTGCTTATTTGAATTCAAATCAAAGGGAACATCACAAAAACAACATCCAAATATCACAACAATAAATATTTAAAATGAGCACTAATTGCAGGTGTCGCTGAGGTCGTTATCAAGCAGGAGAAGTTTCAAGAAAATACTTCTGTCGAACTCTTCGAAAATAGTGATTACTACTCTTTTATAAATATTTATTTAGCAAAGTCAATGTTCAGTTTTGAATTAGTTTTGCAAAGTTTTGAATCTATCAATTATAATGAAAACAAAAACTAGATTAGGAAATGAAAAATATGTAAATTATAAATAAGAAAATTTAATTATGGTATCGGTCCTACTCTTAATACATAACAGCCGAAGAGGAAATTATTGGCAAGGTCAGGGCTCGAACCCAGGAACTCTCCAACAACAATCTTGTAAATCTCATTAGCGATATATTTTATATCGTGTCATTTAATCAAAGTTTAAGTTTGTGATGAAAAGTTATTGTAAATTTTTGTGGTCATAACAATTGATAATACCAAATACATATTTCCCTTAGAAACTAATTTTTTCATTATTATTTTTACTGCTTGTGAATTAATTAATGGAGCTTCGTTGTCAGTACTCTTAGAATTAACTATTGGAGATCTTTTCTGACTGGTAGGTTTTTTCAGGTCTAGATGTGAAATCTTCAGAAGTTTTCATAAAAGAAGAAAATATTGAAGAAGAATCAAGCTGTAGGTTTATTCAAAAAATAATACTTGTGTAAGTTGTTCAATACATTTTCTCTATTAATTACGGTTTTGTTGCAGCCTGTGATGTCGCTATCAAGGAAGAGACGCCCGGAGAAGGAACGATTTATTATCTTGGTATTGTATTTTCTAACTGTAGTTACATAAAGTATTTTTAAAATCTTGTTAATAATAATTTAAACTCGATTGGTGATTTTTCCAACAATTTTAAGTTAATTTAAAGGTTTTTTTCTTTTTCATGGCATTTCATAGCATCAGGGTGGGGTCACTTTTTTTCTTTTCTTATATTCTTCTTCCATTACGTAGGACTTCTTCAGTAATTCAGCATTAGTAATGCAAGGACAAGGTTAACTTATACGCTGTGGTGGCCCCTGCGATTGATTAACAGATATCGTTAAAGCTTCATTGGAATAGCTTTCGCTTGAGGCAGATATAAATTTCACTATTATCAAATAGCTCGGCTAAGTGTGATCTTGTATTTTATAAAAACTTCAAATCTTTGAATATCCTGCAGTTATGGCCTTTTTCCGGTTGGAAGCTCTATTCTAGAAAATGTATTGAAAATTTGAACAGGGCGGTTTCGGGTATAGAAACATCAGAAGTCGGCAGAGAATTCTGGATTTATGTATCGCCATTCAAATAATCTCAAAAAGCAAAAATAAATTTACATTATCTAACTCAAAAGTAATTGAAATAACCTCAACCTGGTCTAAATTATAATTAGGATCTAAATTAAAATCGAGAAAAAATATAATTTTCTTAACTTATACGTAAGTAATTGTTGGAGAAATAGATCCTATGCTGCCAAATTAAAAAGTTTAATTAGCACTTGATAACGGATACATGAACTGCCGAAAGTGTTTGTGTCTAAAAACGTAAGACAAAGATTACAACTCCAAAACTATAAAAAAAACACCCAATTTAAAAAATAAATATTGATTTAGTATTTATTAGTAAATTCCTTTGCTCAATGCTGGTAAAAAATTCTTTTCTGTGTGTACTTTTGACTTAAACTAGACTCGGCTGCTATTTCAGCGTGTCCCTTCTATATTTGATATGGAAACACTGGTTGTGGGCTATTCAGATTAATAAATATACACTCCCTTTGGTTCACCGACAATAAATTTTAAAATGACACAAGAGCTTTCTGCGGTTATATCACCATTCTCGAGTAGTCTAAAAAGGCAATACAATAGTGTTCAATAGACATGTAGTTAGAATATTATGTAATAAAATTCAAAAATATAGTTATATTATTTTAAATTGTTTTCAAAAAACATTAAATACTACTTTACATACCATAGTAAGTTTAAAATTTGTCTTTTACTAAAATATTACACAGAATCATTTCTTTAAATGTTTAAAAGAATATAGTTTAATAGGATATAAAAGTTTAATAATAAAAAATGAATCTTATTTTAACGCAATCAGATTGAATATATC
Source organism: Acanthosoma haemorrhoidale (assembly GCA_930367205.1). NCBI lineage: Eukaryota > Metazoa > Arthropoda > Insecta > Hemiptera > Acanthosomatidae > Acanthosoma > Acanthosoma haemorrhoidale. Next base: position 3,926,118 of record OV884012.1, read on the forward strand.
TGATTACTGAATTGTCTATATCTGTTCTCTCCGACAAAGCTGTTAACAATTCTTAATTCATGAGTGTACAAACTCTTCAATTTCCCTAAACAATTTATTCATTACTGATACGCTATCAACATATATTTTATTCCAATACAAAAATATTTCATCTATGTTTGTTCGCAGGTGAATTTACTCATGTGAAGCAAGAGGATGGTTCGATGATCTCTGATGATGACGGTAAGTGTTATTGATTTATATCAATTATTATTTTAAAGAAGTGAATTTTACAGTGGTAAAGAAAATTATCTTTCTGTAAAATTTGGTCAGGTAAAATGTTGGTCTAAAACAACATGGTTATGTTTCAACGTAAACTGAATTGAGATAGAACCCACAACCAGCAAAAACTTACGCCTTTAAAAATTCATTAGTTAAATTCCTTTTCTTAATGTTTGTAGTGATAACTTCTTCACCACAAATAAATGTTGTTTTTGTCCTCATGCCGGTTTATTTATACTACCTACCGCTGCCTTCTTGACTTTCAACTGGTTATTTAATGCCAGTTGTTTTGAATATTTATACTTTGCTTAATTTCCGTAGTTTATAAAATAAATGTTTACATTAGTTATGATATTATTTTTATTATAAATATTAATAATTAATATGACGACAATAAAACGTTCATACTTTCATTGACATGAACTACGGATCGTTATTAAGTTCTTCAATGCTTGCTTTTTCCGAGTTTATTTAAACAAACACTATTAAAAATCATCATTTTAAAATATCACAACAATATATATGTAAGTTTCGAATTCAGAAACTTAAAGGAGGTGGAGGTTGTCAGGTTATAAATCAGACACTTGCAGATGTAGTTTAGAACTGTAATATTAAACATATGTACACATTAGCTCGCGCTACAAATATTACAATAAACAAATAAAACTTAAAACTAACCTGAATCAATACAATTGCCGATAATAAGCATTTGCCACCTGGATCGTATGGGTCGAGAGATCAATTGTGCTGCACGACTCAAACTATCCCTATAGTGCTTGCAATTCGCCTTTATCAAATCACAACCAAGTTTACCAAATCACAGGTTTGAGGTTGATTTTCAATAATTAAAACATTAATAATTATAATTATAATAAAAATCTGGCTAAAAGTAAATTAAACTAAATAAAAAAAAAAAAAAAACCGTCCTGGGTGAGTCTGCTGTGGGTCGCTCAAAAAGGCGTCGTGGTCTGGCCACCTCTGAGATACACTATTAACATTTGGTTTGTGCCAATATAATGATTTTTCTTTTACGTATGTTTATAGGTGAACCTTCTCATGTGAAGGAAGAGGATGATCTGACGATATTGGATAATGATGATGATGATGATGTTGATGTTAGTGATGGTGAGTGTTTCTGATTTTATAAGTCATTATCTGGAAAAGATAAATTATGTAGAGTGAAGAAAATTCTCTGTTTGGTCGTCAGGTGTTGTTTGTTACATTTTGGCTAAACCGCGATGTTTATTCTTCCTGGCTGGGTTGTGTTGCTTCGTGATTGATTCACTGCTCAATTATTGGATGGTATGTTATTTTGGTTTTCTTCTAACCTCTCCTTGGGTTGGGCGCTAATAATTTGTGGCTGAAAACCCAAAAGTTATTGGATTGATTGATGGCGGAGTGGTGGGTGGAATGGTTAATAACTTGGAAATAACAAATCAGCCACTTGTAGGGGGGGAATATATATATATATATACTTTAATATATATATATTAGGTGGATGTGGGCGAGTATAAGGATATGATTGCGAGGCCGCAAATCTTACTCCTCTCAAGTCCAAATAAACATATTAAACTATGTTTATTTATTGTGGTTCCCCTTTTCCTACAATAAAATACCAACAAAGAGACAACACCAAGGCAGGCATGCAATAAATCAAAACTGAGAATTGAAGAAAAACAGTAGCATTAATTGATTAATTTGAACAACATTATATAATTGAGCTTTCCTACTTAAACTGACTACGACTCTTCTGAAAACACAAAGTAACAAAACAAACCATATTTTCTCATCAAATCGACAAGAAATAGTTATTACTGGTATAACTTATTTTTAACTTTAGGCTAAATAAATTTAGGCTACAGTTAATTAATTTAAACGTTCCCTCAAACCAATGAAAAGTTAAAAAAAACGAAACAAAGAACTTATTTTATTTAGTTGTTGTTATGACGAGGGCGGTGTTCTTCTTTGTTTAATATTCACTTCGAGATGAGTTATGTTATTCCTGTTCGGGTATTTGTTCTTATTACACTTCATAAGAAGACATTCCCAAACAGAACAAAACTTCTTTTTTTTTTTTTAAGAAGAATAAATCCAGCGAATTGACTTCTCTTGGTGAATATCAACTTTGTCCGTTTCATTGTTTGTTCCATTATTTATTGTTTCTGTAATTTTAATCACAAACTAATAAATTATTTCTTATAATTTAATAACAATAAAATATACAGATAATCTTCTCCTAGTACTTTTAATTAAACAACAAAAATCAGATTTTAATGAATACTTTTTGATCCTGCCAGTGTTATTCACTTTTGCTAATTTATCTCCTAATTGAAATAAATACCTTCATCCCTGAAAATTTTATATTCATCACTTATTTTTTCCATCTTCCTATTCTCTTTTTTTCACATTTTTTATCATTTAAATTCTGACAAAACAAAAACCATTATATGTTTCATAAATTTACCGTGCAAAATAAATGGTTCTGAAGAGTTGGTACCGTTATCAGTGAGGTGGGATGTCCATGAAGTAACTTCCTTCCTTCCCTCGAATGCCCCTTCTACCTTCTGCGGAGAGAACGGCCAACAATAGCCCCTCTATAGAACTCTGTTGTATTGAATATTTTGCCAGTGACTGAATTAATTTTCCAGTGGTCTCAAATGCGACTAAATTCCATTTAATTCCAATAGTCATATTAAAAATCTTATAAACAATTAAAATCTAACCTGTGTAGTCGCTATCCAACATCTGCTCTATTGGAACCAAGCAGTTAATAAACTTAAATTAAGTGAGTACGGACTCTTCAGTTTCTCTAAACAATTCAATTATTTGCTAATACGTTATTAACATTTCGCTTACAATAGTTTTCATGTTTGTTTGCAGGTGAGCTTACTCATGTGAAGCAAGAGGATGGTTCGATGATCTTTGATGATACTGATGATGGTAGTGATGGTGAGTGTTATTTACTTTTTCTAAATTATTATACAACTGTTGGTGCCCACCGCAGGATACAATGATATACTTTTTCCGACACCCCATTTGCTGCTAGATGCACAGCATCATATTGACTATATGTTTTATATGTTATTAATAATTATTAGTTTTGGAGTGTTATCTTTATGGTCCTCAGATCCTAACCATGTTACTATTTTTCAGTTTCACCTATATTTCTTTTAATAATATTGATACTACAATATTGTTACTTCAAATGATTAATAATTATTAAAATACTATTTATAAGTTTTAAGAAATCCCATGCTTAATCCAAGCATCATTGAATAAATAGTAAAATGTTTTTGTTTCTAGACAGTGCTAAATCAAACACCACCCCTAAAAAGACTGCATTGAAAAGTAAATCACAAATAAATACAAACCTTTTTAAAAATTTAAGGACCTATCCAATGACTGTTCACAAAGGAGAAAAGCCTCATCACTGCCCGTATTGTAGTTGCAATTAGTTGCTGGTGATTTAAACAGGCATGAAATGGCAGCACACAAAAAAGAGAAGCCTCAGCATTTTCCCCAATGTAGTTATAAAGCAAAACAAGCCGGAAATTTAAGGAATCATCTACTGGCTGTTTATGGAGAAGAGGCACCTTATTATTGTCCCCACTGTAGTTTTAAAGCAACAACGACTGCTCGATTAAAGATCCATATAATGGCGGCAGTTCACAAAAAAGAGAAACTTCATCATTGTCACCAGTGTAGTTATAAAGCAACACAAACTTCATCATTGAAGAGGCATATAATGTCAGTTCACAAAAAAGAGAGACCTCATCACAGTTCCCAGTGTATATAAACCACTGGGTCATAGCAGAAACAACCGACAATGAGAAAAACTGCCAGTTGCCATCTCAAGAGAGACAGGCCAGCTGTTCACACAATTTGTCCTGCGGAAGACAAAGGAGGGCTTATCCACTTATATTGAAAACGAGGTTGACCACCAGAAAATGTTTAACTCTTCTCCTTTGATGACAAAAATTACACTTCCACTCCTTCGCCCCTAGGGGAGGGAGGATATCAACCTTATTATCAGATCTCTATTAAATGGAGGCCCCGGAGTTGTCAACCTAAGACAACTCCTGCAGGCTAGAAGTCACAGCAATCTAGGGAACCCCCATTTATCTTACCGTCCTGTCATAGGAGGATGTATGTGTTTCTTCAGCGCTACACGCATGGGCTCAAAGGACCAACCACCAATGAGCAACAAGCTGTGGTACAGCACAAGGTGTGGACGCTGTTCCTGATGCTTCGTGACCAAGAATACTTGGAACAGCTCTTCAAAATGCAGGATACCTTCCTAAACAACCTACAGCGGTTGGTGCATGTAGGTGATAGCCTCTTCGAAGTTGAGCCTCTGACCTGTTAAGCACCGCAAGGAACCATGCTGTTTCCTGTGCTTTTCCACATTTGAGAAATCGTTAAGAGTCCGGTAGAACAACTTAACATTGTGGTGTACAGTAACAGCACGTACACAAGGAAATCCCTTCAACAGACGGAATCTGCGATAAATTAGGGAAGCTTAACATTATTATGCTGAACTCCGGGAAGAATGACTGCGTAATATTCTTATACCAGAAGGAGGAAGAAACGTCTGCCTACTTCCTACACTGTAAAAATGGAAAAGAATTCTCCTGCTAACTGCTTCGTATACCTGGGCATATGGGGGTATACCAGCCCTTACACTAGCTGACATCTCCCAATTTATCACTTTGTCTCAAGCTGATGGTATACCAAGGATGGCTCTGCTGTACGGTGCACTCTGTTTTGGTCACTCGATGGAAGCGATAACTAAGACATAGGACCATTTATTGGAATGTTTTTAGACCTTTGAAGCCCCTGTTCCGTTGACTTGATTTTAATCCTCTTGCCAGATATGACGTACTTTTTGAAAATATTTTTTGTTTGGGCCTTTGAATTCCATATGGTTGACAGTGTTGATTGCACCAATTTTTCACGTTCCATTCATTTCCCATTGAATCCTACGCATCTGCTAATAAATAATTTCCTCGCTAGAAGAGATTTCAATGCTAAGCTCTCCCAGCGAGGATCTAGAGTGATTAAATCCAAACACCTTCCTTTCTACCATATTGGCCCACAGATCTTCCTTCATGTAACATTGGACCACTTCCACTTATTTGTCCACCATGGTTTGAGCTTGCATCTTTTTCCGGATGACAGCCTGGTATTACCCCTATTCCAAAAGTACCGCATCATTCTTTTATCTTAGGTCCCCTTAACCGAGAACTTTTCTATGAGATAATATCTGATTCCATTGATCTCACTCAAAAGATCACTGACCGAGGAGAATACTGTCTACCTCTTTACTACCTCCGTCCAACAATATGCCTCTGGTAGGACACTAAGCTTAACAATTAATACAACCAATCCTTAACTCCTGACTACAATTAATATGTTAAACCCGAGCCATTTGGCAAGGAACCTAAAACACCCTGACTTCAACTTTGTAATCTGGATATTGGTAACTGGAATTACTTCGATCAGAAAATTTCAATTCCTTCCTATCCTTTCTGGCCGCCTCCTACTTAATACTAATGGTGTGTCAATGCATGTTGTTCAGTTAAAGATATAATAAAAGACTGTTTATTATATGATCCCATATATATTTATTTATTGAAATAGTGAAATCAATACACCAGTGTTATATATAAGCAGTAATTATTACTTAGGGTCAGTTCGATTTAAGATGTAATTAAGATAAATAGAGAGAGAGAGATCTAGCAATTGTAGACAGATGCGGAGATTGAAAGGGATACGACCCTAGTCAATTAGTTATAGATTCATCCTTCTTACAGTGGTGAGTTAAATCCTATGTCATCTGATTGTTTTGACATTGAGGCAGGAATGTTAGAATAGCAACCACCCTAAACACGATTGATGTCATATCATCAGATTGGATCAGAATGAACATAGAGCAGACATGGTGGTAGTATGTTACCTGTGGTATTGTGTGACACAGTGGTAGTATGTTACCTGTGGTAGTGTGTGACATGGTGGTAGTATGTTACCTGTGGTAGTATGTTACCTGTGGTAGTGTGTGACACGGTGGTAGTATGTTACCTGTGGTAGTATGTTACCTGTGGTAGTATGGTACCTGTGGTAGTATGGTACATGTGGTAGTATGTTACCTGTGGTAGTGTGTGACACGGTGGTAGTGTGTGACACGGTGGTAGTGTGTGACACGGTGGTAGTATGTTACCTGTGGTAGTATGTTACTGTGGTAGTATGGTACCTGTGGTAGTATGTTACCTGTGGTAGTGTGTGACACGGTGGTAGTGTGTGACACGGTGGTAGTATGTTACCTGTGGTAGTATGTTACCTGTGGTAGTATGGTACCTGTGGTAGTATGTTACCTGTGGTAGTGTGTGACACGGTGGTAGTGTGTGACACGGTGGTAGTATGTTACCTGTGGTAGTATGTTACCTGTGGTATTATGTTACCTGTGGTAGTATGGTACCTGTGGTAGTATGGTACATGTGGTAGTATGTTACCTGTGGTAGTGTGTGACACGGTGGTAGTGTGTGACACGGTGGTAGTGTGTGACACGGTGGTAGTATGTTACCTGTGGTAGTATGTTACTGTGGTAGTATGGTACCTGTGGTAGTATGTTACCTGTGGTAGTGTGTGACACGGTGGTAGTGTGTGACACGGTGGTAGTATGTTACCTGTGGTAGTATGTTACCTGTGGTAGTATGGTACCTGTGGTAGTATGGTACCTGTGGTAGTATGTTACCTGTGGTAGTGTGTGACACGGTGGTAGTGTATGACACGGTGGTAGTGTGTGACACGGTGGTAGTATGTTACCTGTGGTAGTATGTTACCTGTGGTATTATGTTACCTGTGGTAGTATGGTACCTGTGGTAGTATGTTACCTGTGGTAGTGTGTGACACGGTGGTAGTGTGTGACACGGTGGTAGTGTGTGACACAGTGGTAGTGTGTGACACGGTGGTAGTATGTTACCTGTGGTAGTATGGTACCTGTGGTAGTATGTTACCTGTGGTAGTATGTTACCTGTGGTAGTGTGTGACATGGTGGTAGTATGTTATGGGTACGGTGGCGCTTTATAATGACAGTTTATTTATTAAATAATAAATCTTCTGTCTTTCCATAATAATGTTATTGTTATTCTAATGTAGAGATAGTACTTTTTACATAAATCAATGTAAGGTTCATTAATTGTAAATAATAAACCTAACCTCAAGATATTTCATTAAACATGTGTTAATTGTTTTAACGAATACATCTTGTATGTTTTCAAGCTTCTTTGGTGTGACGTCTCATGATTTTTCTTTTCTGGGACCCTTTAGGAAAATCTTAATATGTCTAAACAAATCATCATCATCATCACAAATCGTGTTGAGTCTTTTAAGAAGATTATCTTCAATCTTCTCTAAAATTGGGATCTACCAGCTTAACATCAAAACTAAAACCATATCTGATTTCATACTCGCATTGTTAGATATATTAATAGGTATGTGTAATACCTTTTTTAAAAAAAAATTTAATCAACCTCTTTTGATGGTACCTGGATGGCTAATTACTATGGTATACTTTTTCTTACAGCTCCTTTGTTTTTAACAGCATTATATCTAATATATATTTTGTATATTATTAACAATTATTAGTTTGTGTTGTGTATTCCTACTTGTTTCCAGATCATGGATGTCAGCAATATTTGTATAAAATAATTTTTATAATAAAATTATTAGTTGATAATAAATATTAAAATACTTATATTGGAAGCCTGGTTGTGAGCTATTCATATTGATAAACCAATTTCTCGTCTTGTCGGTGAGTAGTGATATGATTGGAAAATGATTTGAGGAATTTGAACATAAATTTTTTTTTACCATATCTCTTTCATTTCAATCACATCACAAGATTCTTGCAAATAGTGGTGTAGCCACCAAAACCGCTCGTACATAATAAAGAAAATTCATGGTTAGGACATACTGAGGAATTTGTTTAATAATTAAAATACTTCATTAGTTTTAAGGAACCCCATTCTAAATCCTAAAAACATCAACAAATGTATTCAACTAATAAATCAATAAAAACCAAAAACTTTTTGTTTCTAGATGGTGCTAAATCAAACACCACCCATAAAAGTACTGCATTGAAAAGTGAATCAGAAAAATCTGCAAAAACTTTTATAAGTCTTGCTGCTCACAAAGGAGAGAAGCTTCGTCAGTGCCTTTATTGTAGCTATAAAGAATCTCGTGCTGGTAATTTAAACAGGCATATAATGACTGTTCACAAAGGAGGGAAGCTTCATCAATGCCCTCATTGTAGTTATGAAGCATCACAAGCTACACCTTTGAAGAGACATATAAAAACTGTTCACAAAAGAGAGAAGTCTCATGAGTGCTCCTACTGCAGTTATAAAGCAGGACAAATTACTAATTTAAGGAGACATTTACTATGTGTTCACAAAATAGAACAGGCTCTTCGGTGCCCTCATTGCAATTACGAAACTAAACAATCTTCTGATTTACGGACTCATGTAAACAATGTTCACAAAGGAGAGAAGACTCATCAGTGCCCTCAGTGTAGTTATAAAGCATCAACTGTTTCAGACTTAAAGTATCATATTAAGGCAGTCCACAAAAAAGAGAAGCCTTTTTATTGTCCCTATTGCAGTCATAAAACAGCTTATTTTTCACATTTGAAGAATCATGTAATGGCAATCCACACAGGAGAGAAGCCTCATCATTGTCCCCAATGTAGTTATAAAGCAACAAAAGCAGCATCTGTAAGGAATCATCTAATAACAGCACACAATGGAGAGAGGCTTTATCATTGTCCCCAGTGTAGTTATAAAGCAGCAAGGGCTGATGATTTAAAACGCCATGTAGTGACAGTCCATGAAGGACAGAAGACTCATCATTGCACCCAGTGTAGTTATAAAGCTGCAGAGGCTTCATCTTTGAAGAAGCATGTGATGGCTATTCACAAAGGAGAAAAACCTTATCAGTGTCCTTATTGCAATTATAAAGCAGCGCAATCCAGTAATTTAAATACACATATAGTTGCTGTTCACAAGAGAGAGAAGCCTCATCACTGCTCCCAGTGTGACTATAAAGCAACACAATCTGGGCATTTGAAGAGACATATAATGGAAGTCCACACAGTAAGGTAACTACCACGAGCCTCTTTAAAGGAAATACATGTAGTTATTGCTCTCCGCATCTTGAATATCCAGCCCAATATGGACTTTGCCTACATCTTCAAGGGTCGGAGCTGATGATCACTTTGCTCCCCTGACTGGTAGTGACCCTCTTTGCATCTGGCAAAAACAACTAAATGTGGTTCTCTCACAACGCAAATCCGGGGCTTGATGAAACTCTGGAAAACAGCACAGTGGCATGAGAGACTTCGTAGCACTCACGGAGATCACAGAAAGTTTTGGAAGCTGTTGAAGACTACAAAAGGCAAGACAGCCACTGTCCGTCTTCACGAAGGCGACAATGTTCTGACTGCTGAGCAACAGGCAACAAAACTGGCCGACCATTACGCTAGGGATATTACGGCTAGGACGGGATACTACCACATGACTCCTCCGGTAGATGCTGAACAGAACCACATGTTTGTATCACCGAAGCAGCTCAAGGCGATTCTTCAATACAAACAGTGCTGCTCAAACAAATGCCGAGGAGAGGGATAGTACAACTAGCAAACTTATACAACTCTTGTATAAGATTGCGGTACTTTCCTGACACATGGAAACAAGCCATCTTGTTTCCATTACTGAAGCCAGCCAAGAGTGGAGATCACCCAGCCCACTACCGCCCGATCAGTCTGCTACCACAGATGGGGAAAATCTTTGAGAAAATTCTTTTGAATTATCTCAAAGATTACTGCTCGGAAAAAAACATCATTCCGCCAGAGCAGACTGGATTCCAATCCAGTATGAGCGCAGAGCACCCTCTTCTGAAGGTGCAGTCAGAAGTTAGCCATAGATAGAAACATATCCACGGCTATGATTTCCATTGATTGCACCCAAGCATTCGACTCGGTGTCTCACGAGACACTGTGTCGAATGCTCTGCGACCGAGAATGCCCGGAACAACTGTATTCAATTCTGGCTAGCTTCTGATACTAATCCACTGACCTGTGGAGTACCCCAAGGCGCCGTCTTATCCCCTGTACTATTCAATGTATACACGTCTGAGATTGTCGGATCTCGGTACAAAAATAGCACAGTTACTGCTTTCGCGGATGACAAAGCGGTGTACAGCAGCAGCATGAGTGCCAAGGTTGCTCTAAGACAGGCTGAAGTAGCCTGTAACCAGATCAGTGAGAGATTGGGGAGACTCAATATCTCTGTAAACGCGGGTAAGACTGACTGTGTAATTTTCTCTTTTCAAAAGGGAAAAAGCCCGCTCCCTACTAGTTACATAGTAGGAACGGAGAAAAATTCACCAGTCAACGACCTAGTATATCTGGGAATTAAAATGGACAGACACCTCCATTTTAGTAACCATTTTGCGAAGAAGTTGAAGCATACACGCATGAAGTCTTACCGGCTTACGCACTTATTGACTTCCCCCAATCTATCACTACGTCTCAAGCTACTGATTTACAAGAGCATATTCTGGCCTACTCTGCTGTATGGTGCCCCTCTATTTCGTTATCTGACGTATACGACAGCTAAGAAACTACAACAATTCCAAAACGGTATACTGATGAAAGTGGTCAGAGGTACTTCATTCGAGCAGCGAAGAAACAGTGAGCTGCATGAGATATTTGAGCTGCCTGCGGTGGATGAATTCATCCAGCGTAGACATATCAAATTTTTCGACTCATTACAATATTTAACAAACCCGGTGTTTAACAGTATAACCCCCGCTCCGTTCCCCCATCGATGGCAGGACGCTGTCGTGGCTGGAACGCTTTAGTTTTAGGTTCTAGGTATAGTTTTTTAGTTTGTAAGTTTTTTCTCCCATTTTGAAACTGAAGGTGAGCCCCATCACCTAGATTTGTTTTCACGTTATTGTATTTTAACCACAATCTGTATTGTTGAGTAACCCTAACTCCTTCAAATGCATCTGCGCATAGCAGAATGAGGAGAAATTTGCAAAGTATCTTATTAATATTTTTTCATTGTATAAATTCAAGGGGTTTAGGAAAAAAAAAAAAAAGTTTCGGCGATCATTCGTCGCACCAGAGGCAACAGAGCACCAGGAGATGACAAAGTCCAGAACATCCTTCTGAAACAACTACAACGGAAGGGGATATCCCACATAGTGAACATCTTAAACTCCTCTCTACGACTACACTATTTTCCCCAGACGTGGAAGCATGCCGTTGTCGTCCCCCTGTTGAAACCGGCCAAGAATCGGTATGAGCCAGCTCACTACAGGCCCATCAGTCTGCTGACCCAGTTGTCAAAAATCTACGAGAGGATTCTCTACGATCATCTCACCAGGCACTGTGACGCTCAAGACATCATTCCACCTCAACAGACCGGCTTCACCAAAGGACTTAGCTCGGACTGCAACCTTGTAAAACTGCAGCGGCACGTTGCAACGAACATGGGCCTCAACAGATTCACTGCGATGATCTCCCTTGACTGCACGAAAGCATTCGACTCTGTAGATCATCGTACACTCCTGCGACGCCTGAACGAGCACGACTTTCCTGCGCAACTCCAGAACATCATGTCCTCCTACCTAGCAGGCAGAACATTTTCTGTGCGAATAGGAGCCGTCTTAACTACCAGAAGAGATTTCGTGGTCAGAGTTCCCCAAGGGTCGGTGCTGGGACCCCTATCTTCAACATATACACCGCGCATATAGTAGGAGCTTCATACTCCAATTGTGAGGTAGCGGCATATGCGGACGACATAGGGGTCTACAGCACCAGCCTTAACACAACGAAAGCTCTAAAGGCTGCAGAGGGCGCTAGCCAATTAATCGCCAACAGGCTGCGAGCTGTCCACATTCAAGTGAACCCAGCCAAGACTCAGGGGATCATCTTCTCTTTCCAGCATGGGAAAGAGAAACGTCCACCCAGCTTCACCATAGACGGGACTCAATGTAAATTAGCCAACAGCATCTGCTACCTGGGCATCAACTTAGGCAGGCACATGACGTTCGGCACACACTTGCAAAAGAAATTAAAACGAGTCCGCAGAACTTATTACTCTCTCCAGCATCTCATCACCAGCCAGGCCATATCCCTTCGACTGAAACTCCTCATATACAAGAGCGTCCTGAGGCCAGCTCTACTGTTTGGGACACCTCTCTTTAGATTCCTACATGCCAGCACCATAACTCGCCTCCAGAGCTTCCAGAACAACATCCTGCGAACGGCACTGTGGCATACCCCTTTTCGTGAAATGAAGGCTTCCAACATGCACGAAAAGTTCGAGCTCCTCACCATCACCGAAGCCATCAGACGACGTCACATCAAGTTCTTCGACTCGATGAAGCACAGTCTAAACCCTCTCTTCCGAGACATGACACCACCACCGCTACCGGCACGATGGCAACTCACAAGATCGAGTAAAGCAGAAGAAATGGTTGACATCACGGCGCTTGGCCCACCAACAACAAGCCTCTAAGGGGCACCCTCACTGATATCAGACTAACTACGACTGCACTACATGCCTAGAGAAGACTCTAGGCCCAGCCACCAGTGGACTCTCACCACTGCACCGTAACAATCAACCTCCACCAAGGATTCCCCCTCCTTACTCCTCTCACACCACCTTCAAGCAGTTCCTCCTAGTACAAGGATCCGATCACCCTGAATATTTTGTATTTCTCCCTCATCCTAAAATTCTAACTAGAGAGCTTAGGGGAAAAAAAAAAAAAATTCTTACTTTTTGAGTGTTATTTTATTTTATATAATAAAATTCTTATTCACTTAATTAATTCATTTGCATACCTTCACATAACCCCTTAAGCAGGCAATGTTGGCTTGACACGTTTACAGGTATGATTTTGGAAATTTTATTGAGGTACTGCAAACTCGAGTATGAGTCTCCTGTAGTCATAAATCGCAGCATCTCAGCCAGGTGTTCTTCGGCAGATGTGGCTTTTCTAAATGCTGTGTGTCTCTTGCCTCTTATCCGTAACCCTAACACTATTCAATAAAAATTGAAAATCCTCAGGTGACATTCTAGTAAACCATTCATGTCCAATTATTTTTAACAGTAAAGCATTGGACTGCCGCTTTCTCCTTTTCTTTTACAAGGAGCGCAATAAATATATTATGGAGTTATCTTTATTGAAATAAAATCAATTAAACTTATTGTGTCAGGAGGTTCCTTGACAACCAAACTTACACAAAATAATTAAAATAAAAAAATTAATACATATACACTTTTTAAGTTCTTCACGAATTTTCTGTCGATTGCTTGCCTTGCTCCGTCCAAGTATTGTGTTTTGTGATTCCGACGCTCCCAAATACAATGCTGTCGCAATGGCCCACGGTACAGGTACACTACAGTAAATATAATGAGCACAAAGTGAATTTTTTTGTAAATAGATTCGGTTTGTAATTTTAATTTATAATAAAGGGGTTATGGAGAGAAGAGGGAGGGAGGGAATACCAGGAGTTGAGAGGACATAAAAAAAAGGTATTAAGGGTACCTTATTTTGTAAAAGAGAACTCGAAGAACTATATCAGTGAAGCATACTACCTTATTTACTAATCCAGTAATTACTTTTTAAAAATTAAATTATTATAGAAAATATTCAAAATGATAAATAGATGCTCCTTGGTTCCTTGGAAGTCAGCTTTCATGGAGACTTAGTTCTGCAAGGGTGGACATTGGTGGTCAGTTACTAGAGGCGATTAAGCATTGTGGTATCCCTCGATCTTGACAGAATGCGAATGTGTCGCCCTGTAAAAATTGAGGTGTTATCAGGAGTACTAGTTGAGGATAGCTATTTATTTTGATTATTGTTTATCATTTTTATAAACAATATTATAACTACAAATTATAACTTCACAATACATAACTGTGATTTATAACATGGTGGATGTGGTTACCCACTCAGTTTGGGGTTGTTGTAAGTTTGCCTCAATCAAAAGCTTTAAGTCCCTCAATATATATCCAATCAATCAATAACCCTCAATAGTTTGTGAGCTGATGGTGAGCCCCACCCCTTGTCCCGTTAGATCGTATTTAACTTTTCAACCACAATCCGATTTTTCTTAGCTTCTAAGACCTTTAAATATAAGTCGTTTTAGTTGTTTTACAACTAGTGAAAAAACTGCTTGGTATATTTTGTACAAAAATAATTAATTTTATTTGTTAGAATCATCATTTCAGCAAAAAAAAAAAACTAGTTGGATAAGTGATGGCTGCTCCGGTGCGTTGTCCAGGGCAAGACGGTACCTGTTAGTCTACAGGAAGGATAACGTGGATTACTTTGTACCTGTTCATAATTAAAGCCTATCTCGTCGAGCCCTTGAATCTTCACAAGGCCTTTTTTTCAGACTGTTTGATATGCTGTTATCTAATCTGCGGCAAACTCTAATGAAGTGGTGTTTTGACGCCGATTTACACAGAACGAGCACTCGAAATTAATCAGTTGTGAAGTGCGGTGCCGGCCTTTAGTAGCAGTGAGATCACGAACGATTCGACAGTAAAATCAGCGATGATTTTGGAAATCATACTTTTTGTAGCAGCGGCCGTTTTCTTATATCACTATTGGCATTTCGGCTATTGGAAGAGAAGAGATGTCTTTTACATTCCAGGAGAACCGCTATTTGGAAGCATCAAGGATATTATATTGACAAGAAGAAGTTTCTTTGATTTTCTCAATGAAATATATCGGTGAGAGTCTTCTTATTCTATTTTACAATAATTAGTAAAAGGCGATTTCGATTGTCGGGTCGTCACGAGGGGGGTGCCTAGTAATCCTAGCCCTGGGGACGGAGTGTGAGTTGAATAGGCTATGACCTGGACAATTGTTTCATGACGGGTCATACTACTGAGCTATCTGACTCCATATCTGATAGGTATGTGCCCCGACAGTGCTATGTTCAGGAGAAGAGAAACAGGGTAGGTATTATAGGTAGTTTATGTGGTCTTGCAAGACCACGAAGTCACACTCGGTATCTAAGGGTAGGCGAAAACAGTCCGGAACCCAAAGGCGAGTGTGAACCGGAGAGAGGCAGACTGGATCTCTGGGGGAGGTGCTACTAGGTAACGTTTGTAGTGCCACGGCAACCGTCGTCCGCAAGAAAGAGATTTATTCCAAGGATGTGCTAGTTTTAGCGAGACGAAGCCAGAGAATCCCACTAGGAAGGTGTGGGGTCTGACATGCCGGACTAAAACATAGCGAGGTTAGGAAGAGAGATGCAGAGGTTTTCATAAATGAGAAGGCCAAATCTTGAAAAATCAGTGCAGCTGCAAGTACCAGTCCAGAGAGCCGTAGCTTGAATGCATTGTCGGCTAAAACTAGGGGGTATATGTAGCCCTGTCGGGTTGCCACTAGGGGAGTGCCTAATCACTCTAGCCCTGGTGACAAGTGCGGTTTGTTGTAGTTTATAACATGGACCATTGTTCCATGTCGGCGCTTAATATCTGACTCCATTTTATGATAGGTATGTGTCCCGACAATACACTATGTTCAAAAGAAAAGGTATAGAGGTTTCATAAAGAATAAGACCTGTTCAGAGTTCGAACGGAGCATGGCAGTGCAACAGGAGCGAGGCGTCAGAGGGCCTGCAAGGGCTGTGAGACAGGGTGACGGTGCAGAGGTGTGGCAGAGAGAGTGTAGACCTACAGGGCCGAATCCCCTGATTTAAATACTATTTCCCCTTCCTAGTGGAAGGTGGAGTCGGCTGAAAGGGGTATGTTTTATAAAGCCCAGGTGACCAATCCCCCCTTAGGTTTATGACTGTTGGTCTAAAAGGGTGTGTTTTATGGCTGATAGGGACTCACCCACTTAGGTTTTATGACCGCCTAGAGGCGACCCTAGGTCTGCCCGGTTCTGTTTTATGACAGTCAGGTGCCGGTGACCCCTCTGTTACCTGCCTTGCTACATCTGCCGCATGAACCCGCCTGGTTTATTCCTTTACAAAGCTTTACATTTATATTATAATACATTATTTGCACCGGAGTATAGGGTAATTTACATATATGGTTGGCGATCGCTGCAAGCCCCAAGCTGCCAATCGCATTGTAGGCCTAGATGAGGGTGGAAGGTTCCAGAACAGGACCCAGCCTCACCAGGAAAAGGGATATTAGGAACCCTTGGCTGCCTCTGAACTTGTCTGCAGCTACGTCATTTATTGTTTACCATATTAGCACTGATATGACTTTGTGGTTTGGTAATATTATTTAAACTTCTTTAATTTAATTTACAACATATTATAACTAATTTACAATATATACAATAGAGTAGAGGGTAATTTATCTTATGTAGTTAGCGGTCGCTACATCAATTGTCTCTGGATTAGTGAGCTGGCTGGGACATCGAGTTGGATAACTTGACTATCCTTCCGAGAATGACAACGGCTTAGAGGCGGGTAGCTTCTTTGATCTAGCTGACTCCATTTTATTTTATAAGGGTGAATGTGAACTGAAAAGAGGCAGATTGGGCTGTTGGGGGAGACGCTACTAGGTACGTTTTTAGGGCCCTAGAGATTATAGTCTGCAAGGAAGAGATCCCTTCCTAAGATGTGCTAGTTTTAGCGAGACGAAGGTAGAGAATCCCACTAGGAAGGTGTGGTGTCTGACAACGCTGGACTAAAAACAGCAAGGTTGGTAAGAAGACGTGCAGAGGTTTTTTGAATTCTAAATTATAAGTAATTTTATAATTGAGCTGAGGGTTGCTCCTACTACTGCATAATATATGCATTTTAAGGAGTTCTTATCCTAAAAACTAACAATCTTTTTATGGTTAAAACTTATATAAATGCAAAAAAGACTAGAACGGAGCGGGAGTAGTGGTGTTAAACACAGGGTTTGTCATATATTGCAAGGAATCAAAGAATTTGATATGTCTACGGCGAATGAATTCTTCCACTGTAGGTAGCTCAAAATCTTCGTGGATCTCACTGTTCCTTCGCTGCTTGAATGAAGTATGTCGGACCAGTTTCATGAGTGTGCCGTTTTGAAACTGTTGGAGTCGCTTCAGTAAAATGACTGAAAAGCGGTGCACCATACAGCAGAGCAGGCCTGAGTACACTCTTTTATATCATGAGCTTGAGGCGCAGAGATAGATTGGGCGAAGTCAGTAAATGCGTAAGCCGGTAAGACTTCATGCGTGTATGCTTCAACTTCTTCGCAAAATGTTTACTAAAATGGAGGTGTCTGTCCATTTTAATTCCCAGATATACTAGGTCGTTGGCTGGTGAATTTTCCTCCGTTCCTACTATGTAACTAGTAGGGAGCGGGCTTTTTCCCTTTTGAAAAGAGAAAATTACACAGCCAATCTTACCCGCGTTTACAGAGATATTGAGTCTCCCCAATCTCTCACTGATCTGGTTACAGGCTGCTTCAGCCTGCCTTAGAGCTACCTTCGCACTCATGCTGCTACTATACACCGCTATGTCATCCGCGAAAGCAGTAACTGTGGTATTTTTTTACCGGGCTCCGACAATCTCAGACGTGTATACGTTGAATAGTACAGGGGATAAGACGGCGCCTTGGGGTACTCCACAGGTCAGTGGCACAGCTTCGGAAAAGCTATCACCCACCCGCACCCGCAGCGATATGTTTTTCAGGAAGCTAGCCATGCGACTTCATGCGTGCATGTTTCAACTTCCTCGTAAAATGGACACTAAAACGGAGGTGGCGATCCATTTTAATTCCCTGATATACGAGGCTGTTTGCTGGAGGGTTTTGCTGCGTTCCTACAGTGTATGTTGTAGGCAGTGGGCTTTTTCCCTTTTGGCATGAGAAAATTACGCAGTCAGTCTTACCCGCGTTTACAGAGATATTGAGTTTCCCCAATCTCTCACTAAGTTTAAGAGCTAACTTTAGCCACTGTACACCCCGATGTCGTTGGTGAAAGTAGCAACTGTTGTGTTTTTGTACCGGGTTCCGACAATTTCAGACGTATACACGTTGAAAAGTACTGGGTATAGCACGGCTCCTTGAGGTACTCCACAGGTCAGTGGCACAGCTTCCGAGAAGCTATTATCTACCTATGTGCCAGTTCGTTCATTATTTACAAAGTTGGTTTTACCCTAGTTCAATATTTACGTTATTTAAATTAGACATAGTATTATTATATTACGTTATAATGTTTGCCTTGAGATATCAGAGTATAGGAATACTTAATCTTGTCCGTAAAAAGGTCGCCACAACAAGGAATAAATTAAAATAACAATTATGTTGCTTATTTTATCCACTAATTTACGCAGCATTATTTCCTGAACTTTCCTAGTCTTTGTAAACCGCTTTAAAAATCAACCAACACAAAAAAGTAATTACACAATGAAGTATTACAACTTACGAGCTGTGACGAGATTCCTTAAGAAATAATAGTATGAGACGTAGTTTTCTACATTTAATTGTATGGAAATACAATTACATTTTTTTACGACCCCTATTGCGCCAAAGTAAACCAACACATTAAAATATATTAATTAATTAATTAATTAATTAATAATTAGAGGGTAACTGGCGCCAGATCCCACTAATGGGATCAAAAGAAGGAACTGAACTGGACACTGCGAGGACAACCAACTAATTAAAAGTGGTGGTGATATCAAAACCCTTATGCTGAATTATTACGGAATATTTTATATATATATGTAAGAGATGTACCAAAGTCGATTTTACCTGGTTAAAAGTAGAGCCTCTCCCTTCGGTTTGTCAATCAGTCTAATCGACAATGTATATTATACTTCTGTAACAATTTTTGGCCTGTAACAAATTTTGATCTAGAAAAGTATACCTATGTTTTCAAAATATTTTGATTATCAAAATCTAATTATCTTTCTAGGAAACACAAATGTGAGAGGCTCATAGGTTTTTTCGGACTTTACAAACCGATGGTGCTCATTACAGACACGACGCTTGTACAAAAAGTGTTGGTCAGCGACTTCAATAGTTTCTCTGACAACGGATTCTGCATGGATGTCGAGGTCGATCCCATGTTTGGGATTAATCCCTTCTGCACTAAAGGCTTGGAGAAGTATGTCGTATTTATTATTTTTTTTTATTATAGCAAATATATATATTATTTAAGCTTTAAAATATTATATATATAACTTATTTATTGTGCTAAAATTACAATCTGCCTTATTAGGAAATACGTAACTGAGATAAATGTTCTCATTTGTACAGTATTTACAATTTTTCATTCACTCACTCATTCATACAATATTTACAAACAGCCAGGAGACCTCCCAAATCCACATGTTTGTTACCTCCCACGCATGCAAAAAAGGAAGCGGAGTCCCCCACGCTCCTCCGTCAGCCGCGTCACCGGATACGAGACAGTGGAGGCTGACGAAGAGCGCCAGAGCCACAGACGCTCTGACATAATTAGAGAAACTGGCCATTGCCAGGACTCCCATTGTCACGTATTTATAGCAGGTCACGAGGTCACTGCCATTTCAGTCTCCGAGGAGGATTATAGGGATGAGTGGTGCAGTGCAATGGCTGTGCTAGGGGATTAGGGTGGTTGGATAGGTTACTATGGAATTTCATGAACTTGGAAGGGATGAGTTCAAGAATGTAGGGTATATTAAGATCGTTATGAAGGGTTTTGTATTGTTCTCAGGACTTTTGATTGAAAGGATTGGATACGCTTGATGTTCGACTTTTTTGCTGTCCCTCATAGCTCTATTCCGTATGTCCGGATTGGCTTAAGTATAACTTTGTAAATTAGTAATTTATTTTCTATTGAGAGATAGGATGTCCTTTGAAGTAGTCTTTACAGTTGTCCAAAGCGTCTGTTTAATTATTGTCTTTTTAGCCTCCTGGGTGGGTTCTATGTCATCCTTTTGTCGAGATGGAAGCCTAAATACCGCACTGTCTCGGATACAGGAAGAGGAATGGAATTAAAAAAAAACCAAATGTATCAGAAAATATTAATTTAGCAACAGATTTTTAGTCGAGAGAATTTTTGCTCTAGTTACTTAGCAATCTCACGAATTGGTAGATTTTCTATATCCCTATTGTTTCATTGAAATAATTTTCAGTTTGAGGAATGACAAATTCTTGAATTTGAATGGGGAGTTGTAAGTCCTTGAGTATTATGGTTATTTTTGTGTGGGTACTGAGGATAGTTATTGATTATAGGCATTTATAAATTTTTGAATCATTTCTGGTTTACTATGCTGTAGCTAGTTTTTCAAGTCGTTTTTAACTCGAGAACTGAGCTGTTTCTAATGATGTTTCTCGAAATTATAATTTAGCCTTAGATAATAAGAGTCTTGAAGTTTGAACGTACGTTGTATGTTGTATTATTTGTTCTTTGTGATTCCTTTTATAATTATTTTAACAAATATATAGAAAGTAATTTTTTTCAAAAACTGAAAGTTGATATTATGAATGATATATGATATGAATATATTATCTATATTTATATTATATATATATTAGACTAGTTAATAAATTATTTTAATATTTTTTTTTCAGATGGAAGGCGATTAGAGGTATACAAGCTCCGATGCAAACGACATTAAAGTTAAAAGAAATGGTACCTCAGGTAGTGAGGGTTGGGCAGGGGATGGCTCAACACTTACGTAAAGGCTGCTCGGAACCGTTTGATGTAAATGATCAAAAAATAATGTTTATTTTTTAATTTAATTTTCTAATCGTTTTAAAACTAAGTCTATAGAACATTTTAAAAAAAGGTAAACATTTCCAAAATTCTTATCGCTTTTAATAGATCGATTCATTTTTTTTTTTTTTTCATAGCCCTTTTAAATTTGAAGGTAATTATATATACTCAGGTGAATCTATTTACAAATTATTTTGTATTTCCTGTAGCGTCGCTACATTATATATAGGCTTTGTTATTTTATAGAAATTATATAATGAATAAACAAGTAATGATATAGATTATACGTGACTGGACTAAACTGACTGTCGGAAAAGGTGAACAATTGTCGGGGGGGCGTCACTAGGGGAGTGCCTGATCACTCTAGCCCTGGTGACAAGTGCGGATTGTTGTAGTTAATAACATGGACCATGTTCCATGTAGGCGTTAATATCTGACTCCATTTATTGATAGGGATGTGTCCCGACAATACACTGTGTTCAGGAGAAGAGGTTCAGAGGTTTCATAAAGAATAAGACCAGTTTTCAGAGTTCGGGCGGGAGATCGCGTAATAGGTACAAGTCGTCAGAGGTCTGCTAGAGGCTGTGAGACAAGGTGCCGTCGTAGAGGTGTGGCAGAGAGAGTGTGGACCAGCGGAAGGCCAAGTGGGCTTACTCCCAGGGCCCCGGGACCCTGGCGTATCGCAACTAGTAGTGCGGCTGTGGAGACTAAGAAACAGAGTGCCTTTTCAGGGCGAAACTTACTGATATAAATATTGTACCCCCCTCCCTCGTGGAAGGCGGAGTCTGTCTGCAGGTGGTCTGTTTTATTATCCCGTTGGTCCAAAAGGGTGTGCTTTTACATCTGCCGATCCCTCTATGATTTATTACAAGAAGTTTACACAGATTTGCATTTCTATTATAATACATTATGAACCAGAGTGTAGGGTAATTTACATATATAGTTAGTGCTTCGCTACATATCGCTACACTGACTAATAAAGGTGATGGGACTCACCTTTTTGATCAACCTTAAAACTAACTTGCATACTAATTCTTATCCTAATTTTTCCCCGACAGTCTGTTGCCATCGATGCGGGAGGGGTGGTGGGGTCATAGTTTTAAACACTGGCTTTGTCAGGTGCTGCAATGAGTCAAAAAACTTGATGTGTCTCCGGCGGATAAACTCACCCACCGACGGCACACCAAGCAACGGGTGCAGGTCAGCGTCCTTTAACCTCTCGAGAGAGATATGTCGGGCCACTTTTCTCATGATCCAATTCTGGAAGTGTTGGAGACATTTGGCTGTATTGTCAGTCAAGTGAGTATATAGCGGGGTGGTACAGCAGAGCTGGCCGGAGGACACATTTATATATCATCAATTTAGCAAGTGCGATAGCCGGTAAGACCTTTGTCGTACTTTTTCTATTTTGTTACTAAAATGAGTAGAGAAATGGAGATGCCTGTCCATTTTTATACCCAGATAGTGCATTGAGAAAGCTGGTGAGTTCTCTTGCCCTCCCACGCTATACGATTTTGGCAAGGACTTTTTCCCCTTTTGGAGGGAGAAGATTACGCAGTCGGTCTTCCCGGCGTTTACGCTGATGTTTAACATGCTCACTGATAATGTTACAAACTGACTCAGTCTGTTTGAGTGCGCTTTGTGCACTCATGCTGCTGCTGTAAATCGCAATGTCGTCGGCGAAAGCGATTACAGTAGCTTTCTGATCGTTTGTCCCAACAATTTCAGATGTGTACATGCTGAAAAGAACCAGAGACAAACCCGCTCCTTGAGGAACTCCACAAGTCAGAGGGAATGGGTTAGAGAGGCAATCACCCACCCGTACCCTCACCGACCTGTTCTTCAAGAACGAAACCAACATGGTATATATCTGCTCTGGGCACATCGATTCAACAACAACTTTATTATGATAAAATTACAATCTGCCTCATCGGGAAATAAGTAATTGTGATAAATTTTTTCATTCATACCATATTTACAATTTTCATTCACTCGCTCATTCATACAGTATTTACAAACAGCCTAGAGACCTCCCAAATCCATATGGTTGCCATCTACCTCGCATGTCAGCGGAGGCTGAACAAGAAGAACGCGAGAGCCACATACGCTCAGGACATGATTGGAGAAACTGGCAGGTCACGTGGCCACTTCCGTTTTAGTCTCCGAGGAAGATTATAGGGATGAGTGCAGCAGTGCAATGACTGTGCTAGGGGATTAGGGTAGTTGGATAGGCTACTATGGAATTTCATGAACTTGGAAGGGATGAGTTAGAGAATGCCAGGTATATTAAGACCGTTATGAAGGGATTCTTTGCTGATGTATCTTAACGATTATAGTCCAGCTCCAGAATTAAAATATGTGATAAACATTTACAGCACTGATGCATTAGTGTGAGACGAAGTAATATCGTTCGGTTGTAGCATCTTCGAGTTGAGTTATGCCGTTCACGAACGACTAGCTCAGAGATTGCCTAAGTGCTTCGATCTATCACTGAGTGAATGAGGCGCGTCGAACGGCTGCTTTGGTTATGACCAGTCGTTTTTACGCTTTCAAGACTTTTTTCGTATGTATTTTCCGTTATTTATGGTTAACCTTGTGTAAATTTTTTTTCATGTGTTGTCACTTAGAGAAGATTAAATTCCATTATACTGAACGTCAGTTATTTGTTTCGTTCAAATAAAAGATCGTCAGACAAAAATTGTAGCTCTGAGTTGAGAGGTGAGAAAAACAAATAGTAAAACAGAAATTTTCTCCTGTTTTTCGCTCTTAAAAAAAAACTAATATGAATTTGTGCTAATTAATCAATATGGCGAATTTAGCAAACGTAATTACAACTTGAGCAACGGTTCAGTCTGCCAGTCTTTTAATTTAATTCCTGCCATTATAAAAAATGGCCATAAAATTATTATTACTTTAACATAAATGTGTATTGTGGAATAGTATAATTACAAAACATCTTTACTGTTTTTCCTCAGGTGATAACCTCTTCTTTAATCTATAATAATAGCGCTTTCGACAATTATAAGCAGTCATCTTCAGTTATCTCTGCAATAAAATAAAAAGTCAAATGATAAAAAAGTTTTTACCAGTCACAGTCATTACGTAAAATATAAAATATATTCCAACTAACAGTACTTAACTGTACTTAATTTAAAATTGTCCTTTTATTCTACTACAAATAAAAATTCTTAATATTCAGAAATACAACACCTGTGTAGTAAATAAAATTAAATTAAAAAAACAAAATTACAAACTATCAAAAATTAGAATAAAAAATTGTATCAACAAGTTGTCATACAATTATATATTGAAACTTCCTAATTTTCATTCACTCGCTCATTCAAACAGCCCAGAGACCTCCCAAGTCCACATGGTTGTCACCTCCCTCGCATGCGAAGGAGGAAGCGGAGTCGTGGAAACTCCCCCACGCTCCTTCGTCAGCCGTGTCACCGGATAAGAGCACGCGGAGGCTGGCCAAGAGCGCGAGAGCCACAGACGCTCAGGAATGTTCTATAATAATAAGAAAATTTTGTTTTATCATCTAGGTCAAAGAAGTGACTAACATGTACACGATGGACAACGTCGCCAGCTGTGCTTACGGACTCCAGCCCAGCGCCTTTACTGACGTCAATAACGGATTCAAAAAACACGCCGATAAAACTCTTTTTCACGACAATTTTTTAACTAACGCAGCAGCCATTTTCTTTCCGACGATCGGACGTCTGCTGTCGTTGAGGTATGTCATTATCTTTCTGTCTAAGTTACTGATATAACTTTATCTGAAAAATAAAACTCATGTTTTTCGCTTTATTTCGGTTAAATATTTTTCACGCAGGATAGTGACGGAAGATGCAGAGCACTTTTTCGTAGCGATGGTAAAGAAAGTAATGGATCTGAGAAGGGACACTAACACTCAGAGGAAGGATTTAATCGATCATCTGATTACAATGAATCGTAAACGAAGAGAAACCCACCAGCGAGGTAGGAACAAAACTGCATTTCCTCAATATTTAGTTCCTAGTTCTCTTCTAGTCGTCGGTGTGCCCAATAATTCTTCATCTACAGTGCTTTTTCTTAAGGACCCCCCCCCAAACTACGTTAACAGTGGAAATTTTGGCGTGAGCTAACCTTTCCCTCTTCAACGCCACCTGGCTCACTCTCATTGGCCAAAGGAGAGGTCACGATATGTCCAATGATTCTTCAGCTTTCTTGAAGCTGCCCCCACCACTATGCTAACAGTGGAAATTTTCTTTATTTCGTAGTAGAATCGTTCTTAAGTAATTTTAAAATAACCGGGGGGTACGTCTTTCTGGCAAGGATAGGCCTGAACTAACCTTTCCTTCTTCAACGCTACCTGACTAACTCTCATTGGCCAAAGGAGAGGTCACGTGTTTAGAATTTTAAATTAATCAAAATTAAAATTACAGGTGGTAAATTCTGGAAAAATCAAAAACTCCAGGACATTTTAATAATTTTTAACTTTTCAGAATTCACCGACTTGGAGCTGGCAGGCCATTGCGTTACGTTTTACCTCGACGGCTTCGAGACTTGCTCCAGTTCTCTGAGCTTTCTCCTCCTGGAACTGTCCAACCATCCTCAGGTCCAGGAACGGCTGAGGGAGGAGATAACGTCCGCAGGAACGGATCTTGACCACTTCGACTACGACAAGGTCCAATCTCTGAAATATCTGGAAATGGTCTTAAATGGTGCGTCATATTGTTTAAATATGAATATATATTGTTGTTAAATATATTGTTTTTGTGTAAACAAATATTATACTTAATGTGACATTTGAGTCTAAGGGACTGCATTGAAGTGTTTGAACCAAAATCACCTTCCAGGTACCGAATTTCATCGTCGCCTTCGCGCTCAATTCTTTTATTCCAGTAGTGGTTTACTTAACAATTTTTTTCATGTGACGTTCTCATTGATATTTACTATCGACTGTTCCCGGCTGTATCTCTATTACTTAATAAAATTAATAATTTTATCTATACAAAAAATGAACTTTAATCAATCAAATATTTTCTATTCTGTTCGATGACCTTTTGTCATGTTTCTGGTAACTTCATGATCCCGCGCTCATAGACATTCTGGTCCTTATCAGCAAAAAACTCAACTAAGTGCGATTTGATGTCATCGTTATCACTGAAATATTGTACCATTTAAGAAGTTTAGTAAACTTCGAAATAAATAATAATCCGATGGTGCAAGGTCTGGGATGTATGGGGGATGCGACATCACTTCCCAACCAAGCTCCAATAGTTTCGTACGTGTTGCTAAAGATGTGTGAGGCCTGGCATTGTCGTGACGGAACCCAAATATCGAGCTTCTTAACAAGTCCAAGACGTCTTATATGACTTTAAATTGTTGTGTGTGTGATTCATTTAACTGTTTTGCAATCTCTCGCACAGTTATATGACGATTCCATTCAATTATGGCTTTCATTTTGTCGTCATCAACTTCAGGTGGTCGACCAGAACGTTGGTCATCTTTCAGTAAAATATATCCAGAACAAAATTTTTCGAAATGGTGCGTTCTGTTAAACAATCAACACCATAAATTGACATATCTCTTTATGTGATATTTCAATGGTAAATGAAACGGAAATACAATCAGGGTATGTACAAAAAAAAAGTGACTATTTAAACAGCCCATCGAGTACGAGGACGAGAGGAAAAGCCCAGGTGGCACCCCAGTCCCACATGCCAGGTGGTGGTTATAGATATTGGTCTATATGACTTATGTAACTATATATAATATAGGACTTATATAACTTAGATAAAATAGTACATTTCAATAATGTTAAAATTTTCATACAGATGGAAAAACCCCCCATTATAACAGGGCGAACACGCTCTGTGATACCCAGGATGCCCCCAGCGTAGCCCCAGGCGACCCATGGGTGTCGAGGGACAACAACGACCATCCCTCATCAACCACAACAGGAAATATATCACCGTTTTTTATTCCCGCCACTAGTTTACTGTTAGAAATCTAGGTCTGATTATTAATTTAGATATATGTTATCCTTTGGAAACATTCCATTATTGTCTTATTCGCCAAACCCGGTAATCCACCCAATGACGCCTCATCTTACCGTCCAATTAGCCTACTCCCTATCCTCTCAAAAATATTTGAAAAACTCCTATTAAAACGCCTACTTCCAATTGTTGAATCCAAAAACCTTTACCCTACTCATCAGTTTGGTTTCCGCCAACGACATTCCACAGCTCAACATATACACAAAGCCTTCGCGTTGTTGATCACATATCCTCAGACCTTGAAACCAAACAGTATTCCACTGCTGCCTTTCTGGACATAGCTCAAGATATATGTTAAGTTAATAATGAAAATGAAAATTAATGGAAAGTTCGTCGATTCTCGATTAAAATCTGTAACTTTATCTAACAAATATTTAATTTGTAATTTTAAAGTGCTGTTTTCATACTCAAGCACTAGATTTAAGCAAAGAAAAAAATATGTTTCTACGATTTAGTCTTCCTACTGGGTTGGAAAGAAAGTGATTTCGGTTTACACGAGTAGATAGCGTTATGTTTGTTTCGTTATTCTTTTGTCAATGCTAGAGGTTTACAGCTGTCAGTTTACGGCCAGTTTTCACATGGAGTGCAAAAATAAGCATTTTCGACACATTTTACTTTTTTATTTTCATAAATGTAGGAGAGCGGCTGAGGCTCACAAAGAAATATGTGAAGTTTATGGCGTTGATTGTTTAACAGAACACACGTTTCAGAATCGGTTTAAAAAATTTCGTTGTGGTCGACATTCTGAAGTTGACGATGACAAAATGAAAGCCATAATTGAATCGAATCGTCATATAACTGTGCGAGAGATCGCAAAACAGTTAAATATATCACACACAACAATTGAAAATCATATAAGACATCTTGGACTTGTTAAGAAGCTCTATATTTAGGTTCCGCCGCGGCAATGCGAGGCCTCACACATCTTTAACAACACGTACGAAACTATTGGAGCTTGGTTGAGAAGTGATGTCACATCTCCCATACAGCCCCGACCTTGCACCATCGGATTATCATTTATTTCCAAGTTTACAAAAGTTCTTAAATGGTAAAAATTTCAGTAATAACGATGACCTCAAATCGCACTTGGTTGAGTTTTTTGCTGATAAGGACCAGAAGTTCTATGAGTGAAGTTCTTTCTTTCATTATGTAATTATTTATTGATATATTTATTTTATTTATTTATTTTCCGCTAACCCAGAAAGCCTGAGGATGCACCCGTTGCTCCCGATCCTCTCGAGAATGTGCACCCAAGACACGACCCTGGACGGGGTCAAGATATCCAAAGGTACCAAAGTGTTCGTACCCGCAGCGTCTCTTCATCAGGACCCTGAGCTGTTCCCCGGACCTGAAACGTTCGACCCTGAGAGGTTCTCTCAAGACAACAAGAGCTCCATATTGAACTGCTCCTATCTTCCTTTCGGAGACGGTCCTCGAACGTGCGTCGGTAAGATGATCGTTTCTTCTTGTGAGATATACTTTCACAGTCTCTGTATAGGCTATGTGTTCGTTGCAGCACGCATAATTTTTTTTTTCTGTTTCCAGGATCGAAATTCGCTCTTCTCCAATTGAAGCTAGCAGTGATCTCCATTCTCATAGCTTTCAAAATCTCTCCACCGCCCGGAGTTGCAAATAATCGAATCCAATATGACGATACTGCTGCCTTCGTCGTCATACCTAAATTAGGAACGAAACTGAAATTCGATCCGTTGCATTGAATGGTTCATCATTTTGAATTGTTTTTAATAAAGTAATTTAATTTTGTATGATGTCGTTGTCCTTATAAGAAAATTGATGAAAATATAACAGCTGTTTTTCATCAACAAATGCCGGTCTCTCAACAAAAACTTTAAACTAATTTATAAACTCAAATTCAAAAATGAACTTACGGTTAAATACTAATAGTTTATTGTCTATAATCTAGCTATTGATAATAGTAACCTATCCAACCACCCTAATCCCCAAGCACAGGCATTGCACTGAACCACTCATCCCTATAATCCTCCTTGGAGACTAAAGCGGCAGTGGCCTCGTGACCTGCGATAAATACGTGACAGCGGGAGTCTTGGCAATGGCCAGTTTCTCCAATCATGTCCTGAGCGTCTGTGGCTCTCGCGCTCTTGGTCGGCCTCCATTGGGTCTTATCCAGTGGTGGGGGGGGGGGACTCCGCTTCCTCCTTCGCACTCGAGGGAATGAATGAGTGAATGAAAATTGTAAATTGGTATGAATGAGATCATTTCCAGAATTACTTATAGCCCAATCAGGCAGATTGTAATTTTATCATAATAAAGTTGTTGTTAATCAGTTAGAATCTAGCTATAGACAGACAGCTTACGTCCAAGGCTCACTCGCGTCTCGCTAGCTCAGCTATAAAACCCTATTCGCCTCGATATATTTAATAAAATACAATTTAGCCCATGATTGATTTAAACAATCTGATGGCGCCATTTATTTTCAAGAAATACTAGTATGGTTGGCTTGCTGATAACCGGATTCTCCTCTGAGCTACAATACCTGAGATAGAATTAGCCTTTGCATTTAAATGATCAATTTGTTTTATTCTGAGCCTGAAGACTTACAGATACTATTGGCGATATTTTATATCAATTAACTTCTTCACTAGCCTAAAGATAATTAGAAATTGATTTCGAAACTATTTTTTAAAAAAAAATCCCAGGTTTTTACTCCGTGAAAATGATTTTTAACGACCCTTTTAATTTAATTTTTTGACATAATAGTCAACCAAAGCTCCATATTATTATATTAATAGATAATCATAAACGGAAGTCGTAATATTTAATTTGATATCCTTGTTATTACCTTTTTAATTACAAGTAAATAATTAAGCCCTTTAGAATCTAAACCCTCTTTTGGGATTTAGTGGGCTTCGATTTAAGTAAAAATAACAACAAGAGCTATCGAAAACGCTATTTAAATAAAGAGGATATTATGAATTTTTGGAAAGACAATAAAACTGTTTTATAATTATTCCATTCAACAATCCAGCGGTGACAATTTTTTTCACAATACCGAAGGATTACTAAATAATTGTCAAAACAGTATTTATGAAACAGGTCCTGTAAGAAAATAATTTTGCATAAGGGAGACTTAGTTAGATCTACATTATATTATACGGAAACCAGCGATCTTTCTCTGTCAAAAATTAAAAGACTAAATTACTTAAAAAAACATATTTTACTCAAAATGAGCCTGAAGACTTAGATACATATTGGCAATATATTATATCAATTAACTTCTTCACTAGCCTAAAGATAATTACTAAATTGATTTCGAAACTATTTTATAAAAAATAATTTTTTAAATTAAGTTAAATGATTTTTAACGACACTTTTAATTTAATTTTTTGACATAATAGTCAACCAAAGCTCCATATTATTATATTAATAGATAATCATAAACGGAAGTCAAAATATTTAATTTGATATCCTTGTTATTACCTTTTTAATTACATGTAAATAATTAAGACCTTTAGAATCTAAACCCTCTGGAATTTCCAATCAAATAATGGAAATAATTGGATATTTGGATTAAAAAAATTGTAGGATTAGAGAACAGTACAGATTTTGGAACGGTTATAACGAGTTTTAAAGCGAATCGTACAAAAGGAATATACGTTACAAAATATAGATTCTACAAACGAATCTATTTACAATTGCTTCATTATATTTCCTGTAGCTTGGCTACATTTTATAAAAATTCTGTTTTCTACTAACAGTGATCTACATTGTACAAAAGTATAATGATGCCCCCCCCCCCAATAAGGTGGGCTTATTATTCATAGATTTAAAACTAATTTCTAACAAAGAAAATCTGAACCTAATTTCACCTGAAATTCTGTATCCATCGATATGGGAATGGTGGTGGGGTCATAGTGTTAAACACTGGGTTTGTCAGGTGCTGCAACGAGTCAAAAAACTTGATGTGTCCCCGGCGAATGAACTCATCAACTGATGGCACACCAAGCAACGGGTGCAGGTCAGCGTTCTTTAAACTATCGAGAGAGGTATGTCGGACCACTTTTCTCATGATTCAATTCTGAAATTGCTGGGGACTTTAAGCTGTGTCGTACATTTTCTATTTTGTTACTAAAATGAGTAGAGAAATGGAGATGCCTATCCATAATTAAACGTAGGGAATGACAGAATGTTAGTCGTTGCTTGGTTACTATTTGAATTATATTTCGAAAATTAAATAACAGCAAAAAAATAATTATGGAAATACATCGGAAAAGGTACCAACCGAAAAGACAATGAAAAATAAATAAGGTGCATACGAGATAAATTAATAAGTGAAAATTTGATTTAGTGGACTGTATTTAGCATTTGATGCTATCTTCGACAATTGAAGGGCAGACTTGATCCTGCCTGAAGTGTTTGAACTTAAGCACTTCCCTATCCCGATGGAGTACTCATTGTACGGTAAAACCTCTTCGGGGCTAGACAATTAATGGCTGTCCGGGGAATAGATTGGAATATTGCTCCATCCGGCCACTGAACGTCTCAACAGTTTCCGCTGCAATAAATCTCCTGTGAAGTGAACGAACCCCGGGAATGAGAGGGAGAGGGAGAGGGTGTGAGAGGGAGAGGGTGTGGGGAACATCCGGGATGATTAGGACAGTGGAAGCAATCTGCACCCCTAGGCTCTGATTGGGTCAAACTATTCCTTGTTCTTCGGATCTATTGCACGACGAATCGGCGATTGGTCACATCTCTTAATTCACTCTCCACCAATCTTATATATCTCATGCTGGCTAATACTAGGTATATTTTATTTTTATATATCTTTGATATATATATATATATATATATATATATATATATATATATATATAAAGGGTGTCCCAGAATTAACGCAATTGATTTAAATAGAAAACACAGTTTGAATTAAAAAGTAAATAGGATAGGGTTATTTATGGAATAACACATCGGGCAAATGGCCTCCACGACTTTGCTGGCACATACGCACTCTTTTGTCGAAATTTTCCATGACCATTTGGCATGAATGAGGTTGAATTTCCTCTTTTGATGCACGGGTGGATGCGGCCTTGTTGACATACACCTTTGACTTCAAATAACCCCATAGAAAGAAATCTAAAGGTGTTAAATCACACGATCTAGGGGGCCACTTCTGATCACCGAAACGAGAGAGTACACGACCTGGAAATGTCTCATGCAGTATTTGTATTGTTTCATGGGCTGTATGGCATGTGGCACCATCTTGTTGAAACCACATATTGACCACATCAATATCATCCAATTTCGGCACCAAGAACTGTGTTATGGATTTTCAACTCTCACGCACTGCTTCGATATTGAAATTTGAACGGCTTGTTTTTGGACGACCAGTGTGTTTAGTGTCTCCAACTGATCGAGTCTCCCTAAATTTTTATTATTAAAAAAGTCAAAACACTATTCCGACCATATTTTGTAAAATTTTTGAACTGCGGCCGCTACACTTTCATTATTTTTGAGATACAGTTCAAAAGTAAAGACACGTTGTTCTATCGTGTAACGCTCCATTTTTACTGACCCTAAACTGTCAGTTGTCAAATTGTTTTTTTTTTAGAGTTGCCAGCACTTTTCTGCACAAATGGCGGAAAATTCAAATCTTGCGTCAATTCTGGGACACCCTTTATGTACAGACATTAGCGAAAGGTTAATAAGTTATTGATAATTACAATAGAGCTGATTATAAGTTAAGAGGTACAGTTCTTAGAATGTTACTGATAAACATACCATTTGTTAATGATAAGATTATATATATATTACAGAACTGTCGGTTAATTAGATGAAGTGTCGTTTTCAAAATTTTATGTTTTCATGTCAAATTTGGAACTTACAGTAGTCAGATCAGGAGGACATATTTCTAAATTTTGATTTCTGATTTTGAAAAAAAACACAAAAAAAACTTTCGCAGTTTAACTCATCCGTGTCCACCCAGGACCTTGGAATGTACATGGGAGGGTGTACTTGGGACCCCTGCTGGAATGCCGGAGCGTTAACGGGCCTTGCACCTCGCGCCGATAATAGATCCCGAACAATGGAAGCGTTTGGGAAATACCGCTGGAGTCTGGAACATTCCAGTAGGAGAGAGGATGTGGTATGCACTGCTACAATATACAAAGTGGTCCTTACCCGCCCGTTTCTCATTTTCACCGGAAATCAACAAGGCTTTTTTCCTTTCATCCCTGTAGGTTTTTTTTCTCCCCATTTACTGTTTGTATTCTCCCCGATGCTAATATCGGCTGGAAGACAAGGCACCTCTCTTGCCCTTTGGGTCAGCCCTGAACAAAAGGATCCAGAACCATTATAGCTACGCTGGTGCGAACGCCCGAATTCCTCGAGGCCATTCATTGCCTGCTGTATGGACTAGGAGGGGTGAAGCACCGATTGCTCTTTTGAAATTTATCACCAATCCCGTAGGGAGAGGCTGTACTTCGAGGTGGGTACTGGTTAGAGGTCTGTTGAAAGCAGTGTGAAATTCAAAAGTAATTAAATATACTTTTGCCTGTCCCAAAGTTTTTTTTTAAACTTCAGATATGCTTTGAAGATTCATATATGGAGATATTTGACAAAATTTTAAATATTTAACAAATACGTTAAATCGTTAAAGGGTTAACATTTACAACTTACATAAATTCTGCTAGAGCAAGAGGCATTTCAATCTTTGCAAAACATATGCCGATAAAATATAAAGCATTAACTTATAAAATATCGACAAACGACTGACATGGAACCAACTCACGAGGCTCAAAAGACAAGAACTAAACAGGCGCTTTGGACAACTGTACAGACTACTTCAAAGGACATCACATTTCTCAATAGAAAATAAATTACTGATCTACAAAGTTAAACTAAAGCCAATCTGGATATACGGAATAGAGCTATGGGGGACAGCAAAAAAGTCGAACATCAAGCGTATCCAATCCTTTCAATCAAAAGTCCTGAGAACAATAGTAAATGCCCCTTATTACGTCAGCAACAAAACCCTTCATAACGATCTTAATATACCTTACATTCTCGAACTCATCCCTTCCAAGTTCATGAAACTCCATAGTAACCTATCAAACCACCCTAATCCCATAGCACAGTCATTGGACTGCGCCACTCATCCCTATAATTCTCCTCGGAGACTGAAACGGCAGAGGCCTCATGATCTGCTATAAATGTGTGACAATGGGAGTCCTGGCAATGGCCAGTTTCTCCAATCATGTGAATGATTTGATGAATGATGAATTGTAAATATGGTATGAATGAGAACATTTATCTCAATTACTTATTGCCTAATAAGGCATATTGTACTTTTAGCACAATAAAGAATATTATATATATATAAAGAGAAAATTTATAAAATGCTTGTATGCCACCTATTAACTCATGAATAGCCATCTTGGAGTATAACCTGAACTAGTAATTGTCTTAAACCGTAGAGAATACAGAATACATTTCTAACAATAATAACAATACTGACATTGACTTTACTTATAATATAGTAAAAGAAACCAGACTAAGGTTTCGTGACAATTGTATCGGCAGCGACAATAATCAAATGTATTGTGTTTTATGTATTTTATTTTTAAATTACCACTAGAAATTAATGCTTTAGTTGCGTTTCTATTTCTCTACATATAAAGCAGTCGGCATTTATGTTTTACGTATTTAAAAAACTGATAAAAACAACTTTATTGTGCTAAAAGTACAATCTGCCTTATTAGGGAATAAGTAATTGTGATAAATGTTTTCATTCATACCATATTTACAATTCATCATTCACTTGTTCATTCATACAGTATTTACGAACAGCCCAGCATTTCCCAAATACACATCATTGTCACCTCCCTCACATGCAAATAAGGAAGCGGAGTCTTGTCCCCCATGCTCCTCCGTCAGCCGTGTCACCAGATACGAGCCAGTGGAGGCTGACGAAGAGCGTGAGAGTCACATACGCTCAGGACATGATTGGAGAAACTGACCATTGCCAGGAATCCCACTGTCACGTATTTATAGCAAGTCACGAGGTCACTACCATTTTAGTCTGCGAGGAGGATTATAGGGATGGATGGCGCGGTGTGATGACTATGCTAGGGGATTAGGGTGGTTGGGTTGGATCAAGAATGCAAGGTATATCAATATCGTTATGAAGGGTTTTGTTGCTGACTTGATAAGGGGCATTTACTATTGTTATCAGGGCTTTTGATTGAAAGGATTGGATACGTTTGCTGTCCCCCATAGCTCTATTCCGTAAGTCCAGATTGGCTTAGGTCAAATTGTATTTTCGTGTAGAAGATTCACCTTGATGAGATGGAGTATTGGTGCAACCATCGGCGAATCAAAGCTAATGAAGCAAAATGTTCCCACATTACCTTCACCCTCTGCCGCAAGTCCTGTGTTTTGTTTTTTTTATTCCATTTCACTTCCTGTATCCTGTATCCATCCAGTACGGCATTTATAGTCTTCTCGACAAATCGCTGACCTGGAATCCAAACAGGAAGCTAAAAAGACAAGAACTAAATAGACGCTTTGGACAACTGTACAGACTACTTCAAAGGACATATTTTAATAGAAAATAAATTAAAAAGGTTTTAATTCAAAAATTATAAATGTCTTTTTTGCTCCTTTTTACTGTCCTTGGTTAACCAAAAGCCACATCGCGTCATGTAATATTTCCAGCTTTGGTTTTTTGTACGCCTTTCCTCCTGATGGTCATCAGTCCACTGTCATTCAAAGCGATTCAAATTCATTCCTTTTAGGCCACCAGTTTTCGCATCGTTTTTGGATAAGTTCTCGTCGTGAACTCTGGTTCGGTCACACGTTCTTCCGAGAATATTGAGTTGGAATACCCGGAGAGTCTTCTGTGATGATCTTTAGATCTTATTCGATGTAAGAAAATGTCGGTCTGAATTAAGCAGGGTAATAATCAGGCAATTATTTATCTTTTGCTGATTTTTTTTTTCTACGTCCAAGGAGACCTCAACCGTGGCAGAAGTACGAACCCTCCACGGACCGGAAGTAGGAAGCGGTCTTGTAAATGATGCCCTGGAGCCGTGCCATGGTGCATTGGCGCAAACCGCCCCTTCTCGCTCTCTCTCCTCTCTCGACAATTTAATCCCGTGATATTTTCGGGTTTGTTATTCCCTCTGAGATATGGGTAGTCGAAACGGCCCTGGGGTTGTCCAGTGTCAATTTATAAAACGTAGTTTTCCTAAGGAACATCTGTGGAAATTTGACAAATGGAGGAAGAATTTGCCAGCATTTAGTAAATGTTCTCTTTTATCAACGACCTGAAAATAAGTTAATCCAACACAACACCGTTTCCACTTGCCAATAAAACAACGAACCACTTTAAATAATTCAATAACTACAACCATAGTAAGCCATACTACTACAAGTAAGTAAGCCAGAAGGCGTTTCTGTTTCGCTACATATGAAGAGGTCGGCATTTATGTTTTACGTATTTACAAAACTGATAAAAACAACTTTATTGTGCTAAAACTACTATCTGCCTTATTAGCCAATAAATAATTGTGAAAAATGTTCTCATTCATACCATATTTACAATTTTCATTCACTCGCTTATTCATACAGTATTTACAAACAGCCCAGACACCTCCAAAATCCACATGGTTGTCACCTCCTTTGCATGTGGAAGAGGAAACAGAGTCTTGGGATGTCCCCCACGCTCCTCCGTCAGCCACGTCACTGGATACGAGCCAGACGAGCCAGGACGAAGAGCGCGAGAGCCACATACACTCAAGACATGATTGGAGAAACTGGCCATTGCCAGGACTCCCACTGTGCGCATTTATAGTAGGTCACGAGGCCACTGCCGTTTCAGTCTCCGAGGAGGATTATAGGGATGAGTGGTGCAGTGTAATGACTAGGGTGGTTGGATAGGTTACTATGGAATTTCATGAACTTGGAAGGGATGAGTTCAAGAATGTAGGGTATATTAAGATCATTATGAAGGGTTTTGTTGCTGACGTAATAAGGGGCATTTACTATTGTTCTCAGGACTTTTGATTGAAAGGATTGGATACGCTCGATGTTCGACTTTATTGCTGTCCCCCATAGCTCTATTCCGTATGTCCAGATTGGCTTAGGTATAACTTTGTAGATTAGTAATTTATTTTCTATTGAGAGATGGAATGTCCTTTGAAGTAGTCTGTACAGTTGTCCAAAGCGTCTGTTTAGTTCTTGTCTTTTTAGCCTTATATGTGGGTTCCATGTCATCCTTCGAGTTGGAAGCCTAAGTACCGTACTGTCTCGGATGCAAGCAGAGGAACGGAATTAAAAAAAACTAGTCGACAAGAGTGAGGGTGAAGGTAATGAGAAAAAAATTATAGAATTAAATTGAGTATTATAAATTCATATGATAGAAAATAGGTGACCACGTGCGTTACTTAAACCGCGAACTGACTAGCAATGAGCACGATAGCAGTCAGCATGAATATTATTCCCGCGAATACACGCGAACGATCAATCACGTTTTATAGTCATGAGAACTTGTTCGCATGATCATCGCAGCTAGATTCTGTACTGATTAATTGTCTATTGTAATTTTTAGTTTAAAAAAAATTGTTCCAGCTGAAACGAGGCTTTAAAATTTAATAAAAAAAAATTGTATTCGTCATTTTTGTATTTGAAAATTGTCATCATAACGCCATGGTGCTTTATCTTCAATAGAAAACTTAAATTAATTATTAATATATTTACAGTCGATTCGTGTTTTAGTCGTTGTGGTATTTTAATATACTGAACTGCGCTAGTAACACTCAAATATTAACAACAGTTCAATGAAACCAAATTATTTTTGGATTTAGTTATATCAGCGCACTTACAGTGCTCTTGTGATCATGGCCTCAATAATATTACACTCTCCATTAATTTTTTAAAGGCTGAATTCCGAATGTACTTTATCGAGTCCAAGGTACAATTTTTATTCATTATCAAGTTTATGGGTAAATTTTGAATTTGGACGAATTGTAAAATATAATGCTTTAGTCTAACAAAACTACCATATATATTTGTAAGAAAGTTTTGTTTTCGGAGCACTTTTTTTTTTCCTTCATATCCCTTTGTTATTATAAATTAGGGAAATCATTATAGAATTTATATTAATGAATATAGAACATAGACTTAAAATCGTAACCTAATTTTCCCCGGCAGTCTGTTGCCATCGATGTGGGAAGGGTGGTGGGGTCATAGTGTTCAACACAGGGTTTCTCAGGTGCTGCAAAGAGTCAAAAAACTTGATGTTTCTCCGGTGGATGAACTCACCCACCGACGGCACACCAAACAACGGGTGCAGGTCAGCGTTCTTCAACCTCTCGAAAGAGGTATGTCGGACCACTTGTCTCATGATCCCATTCTGAAATTGTTGGAGACTTTAAGCTGTATTATCAGTCAAGTGAGTATATAGCGGGGCACCGTACAGTGGACCTGGCCGGAGGACACATTGATGTATCAATTTGAGACGAAGCGACAGGTTAGGTGAAGTTAGCAAGTGCGAAAGCCCGTAAGACCTGTATCTTACTTTTTCTATTTTGTAACTTTCGTCCTATTGTGTAGCTTCCGAAATAGCCCGGAAGCAGTAACTAAACCTTAATTAATAAATGACAAGATAACCTGACTATTCTGCCCCCTGTACAGCTTACCGGTAACTAGTAAAAAGGATTCAGCAGAAGAATCCCAGCTGAGATTAGTCAGTCCTCAACGATCGTTGGCAGAGAATTTTTCCTTATTCGGGCTTCGCAATCGGCTCTATTCGGTAAAAGTCATTGCCCAGCATCAAACGAACGTAAACAGCTGGGAATAGTTAGGAGATTGAAGATTTGCACAGATTGTTGTCTACGGTACAATATTGTTTGTCCTAATGGGACTTTTAAACTGGGCGTAATCACAGCCTGATAACAATCACGCATGCACGGGATATTTGGGATTCCGCTCCCTTAATGAGATAACGACATGCACAACACTGCATGGTCGGACATGCCCGGGTCCACTGCTGAGGAATGCCATTGAAAGAGCGAGAGGGCTGCAGTGGTTACAAAGACCCCTATTTGAGTTATTGTCGTGGTAATTTCGCCCCCCTCCTTTTCGGTGTCTGGTCTGTGCTAGCCACGCGTCCTCTAATTTATAGTCTCATTAATGCCGCCCATTATGGCCTAGTTGAAAGGCTATACTGTCATACAAGTATGGCTGCATGTGTGAATGTTCTAGGATGGGGCGTGTAACAATGATTTTACACCCATATGCAATGTTAAAGGTATGATGTGTTCATGGAAGAATCGGTTCAATCTTTATAACATTCACTTTAACCGTATGTTTTGTGTTTACAAAGTGGAACACACCTATTCACGTTGTAGCTACCGCTAACTACATAAGATAAATCACCCTATACGTGTATATTGTAAATTGGTTTTGTAATATGTTGTAAATTAATTTAAACAAATGTAAATAATATTAGCAAACCACAAGTCATATCAGTGTAAATATTGTAAACAATAAAAGACGCAGCTGCAAAAAACTAGCTCAGAGGCCCTTGCAGAGGGGGTCAGGTAGCTCCTTGTAGGTAAGTAGCTCCTGGGGCTGGGTGGGACCTGGTCTAGAAAATTCAAGCTTCATCCAACCCTGCAATTTGTTTGGTCAGCATAAAACCTCGCCCTATTGGCTGGACGCGATTGGCCAGAATAAAACCGCAGCTCATTGGTCACTCTACACTTCTGTCCTAACCTTGCTGTTTTAGTACGGCGTTATCAGACCCCACACCTTCCTAGTGGGATTCTCTGCCTTCGTCTCGCTAAAACTAGCTCCTCCTTGGAAGAGATTTCTTCTTTGCGGACGACTGTCTCTGGTGCCCTACAAACTTTGCCTAGTAGCGTCTCCCCCGGGGATCCAGTCTGCCTCTCTCCGGTTTCTCACTCGCCTTTGGGATCCGGACGGTTTTCGCCTACCCTCAGATACTATGTGTGAATTTGTGGTCATTCCAAGACCACACAAACTACCTATAATACCCACCCTGTACCTCTTCTCCTGAACATAGTGCACTGTCGGGGCACATACCTATCAGATATGGAGTCAGATAGTTAAGACCCGTCATGAAGCAATCGTCCAGGTCATAGCCTAATCAAGCCTCACTTCGTCACTAGGCCCTCTCGTGACGACCCGACACACGTTAAAATAAAAATATATAAATGAAGATGTGAAAAAACTGTTCGAATACAAACCAGAATTTTTTCTTGCAGCTGACTTGATACCCTATGGGTGCGACGAATTTAGAGAATCAGTAAACCTACTTTACAGTTTTAATTATGTTCTTTTTTAATGTTTTTGCTATAAAATAAAGCATTTGCGCAAACAAATGAACTTTTCTTGATCCTAACGTCTTCATATTCGTCTTCATTAAACAAGGGCATGAGTCCATTGATTTTAAACTCACATAAAAATTCTACAGATAATTGAATAGAAATCAATCTGACGCATTTGTATGAAAGTCTATTATCAGCCTGGTGTGTTTTAGTTTTGTCATTTAGACCTAATTAAAGCACTTCAATTTTTTTTTTATTGCCCCAAAATTTTTGTCTGGTTAAAACCAGGTTTTTCAAAATCAGAGACTTATTTTTTCACCAGTCTTTCAGTTTTTTCACACTGAAATTTTACATTAAAGCACCATTTGTTGCTCAAAAGTCATGACAAATATAACCATAGCCATAAAGCATAAGTACGTGTCGTCAATCAATTAATCATTTGGATATATAATGTGGGCGTGGCTGCATGGACTAATAAGCAGAGCCAGATATGGAAGAATACGCCACTAGCGTCTTCCTGCGGCTGCACCCTCAAACTAAGATGGTCAGTTGGAAGGCCCACTGGGTACATTCTGTAATGGACACTGATGGTGTACAGACTGTTCTGCAGGGAGCCCGCCTTCTTGCTATCTTACGCTACTCTTTATAGTTCGTTAAATCATTACAAACAGTTTTTCTATTATGAATCCTGACCCGGCTATTCCTGATATCCCATTCTCCCATGTATAATATTACGATATTTATTATTCATATCTTTTTTATATAATTATATTTTATTTTTAATCTTTATATTTAACTTTTACTTTATCTTAAGGTTCTGTTAATAAAAATAGGATAATTCTGGCAAAAGAGATAATTGTTTATTTACACAAATTCATTAAAATTAATATTCAAATAAGTTCGTACGAAATAATATAACATTATTAAAATCTAAAGTTAAATTTGTACCTTAATTACTATCGTGGCTGTTGCTTCCTTTGTCTTGAGCGTCCTGCCTCGTTGCGTCTTTTATCTCGTAGCGTGATTCGGATAGCGGCTTCTATGTCTTGAGCGTCCTTTGTTAATGTTCTCTATGCGTCTGGTTCTTTGTTGGTGCCGGGTGAAAGTGAAATGGGAGCTTTCTTCTCCGCCAGGCTGTCCGTGCAAGAGTGACTTAGCGTGGGTTGCTACCTAGGTCTCGTCTCCTCGGTCTCCGATGAAAGAGTGACCTTGTGGTCTCCTGGCCGGGTCTAGCTAGAATGAGGTGCGCGGCGTGGTCTTGCTTCTCGGTATTCCTATCTCTTCGCTGCCATCTTGATCTCTTGACCTCTTTGGTTGTTCAATCCTCTTTGGCTCATATATGATTACGTTTCTTGTTTTGAAGTTATTAAAATAAAATATTTATATTTAATTATTGATATTATTTTTATTATAAATATTAATAGTTAATATAACGGCAATAACAACGTTCATCCTTTCATAGGCATGAACCACGGATCGTTTTTACGTTCTTCAACGCTCGCTAATTTTGAGTTTATCTCAAAAACACCATCAAAAATCACAACCTTAAAATATCACAACAATATATATATATATATTTCTCTTTTTACTTTATTTGATCAATTTAACTTAACTAATTTGGCAGGTCCGTCATGAGATCTTTAATTCTAATTGTTTTATGTCTTTGACATAGGAATTTATCCCGATTGAATCGCCCGATCTCAAGGCTAATGTTGTGGTTATTAATAAATTGAGAAACTAGGAATTGTGAAATATATTCAAATAAAATGGTTATAACAAATAATTATATTTAACATTTTAACAGAGTACTGACAAAAGTATAAAAAAAATATTAAATTCCTTTTAAATTAGGATAGTTACTACTAATTACAAACATGAATTTGAGCTCAATTTTTTAATGGATCCATAATAAGAAACAATATTAATATCACCCAATCGATGATCTTTGTGTAATCCAACCAACGTTACTCTCTACTATTGGTTCTTCAATAGTATGGTAACCACCAATTCGGGAGCTTGCTAACTGCGTTCTTCTCGACGGCTGTGCTAAGACTGCTGGTTTATCTCATCCCCACTCCTAGGAGTATAAGGGAAATGACGCTTACCATATGTGAGGGTTCATGGTCTTAATTCTCAAATATCATGAATGTTACAATATATATATATATATATGAAATTTTGAGTAGGGTACCAATTTAACAATAATTTGCATTTTGTTGTATCAAACTATAATCAATAAATTCACTTTCACATCTCAATTTTTTTTTTTTTTATAGTGACAATAATATTATCATGATATTCGATACCTCGAAAAATAATAGAAATAGATCATTTACGAACTATTTAATAATTTAAAAAAATTGTTTTCGTCCATCTTGAGTAATAATGTGTCGGGAGTTTAAATGGACGGTGCCCGGCCTTTGAGGATAACTGTTAGACGTTCCAAATAAACAGCATATAATATTAAAATACACGGATTCAATTTAAAGTAGTTAACATATATTATTTTAAAACTTTAAATAGGGTTTAAAGTTAAAACGGGACGCGATATCCATCATCGTGACGTCGTATATTGTAGAAGTGTCACTCTCGCTTGGGCGGTCGGTGCCCACTGACTGATCGGTGACCAGCTGTTAACTACCAAGCAGAGGCCCTGTCAATTCGAGAAGCCATCGATCTCTTCGCGGTCTACCGTCGAGCAGGATGTGATGCGCTTAGGTAATGCGCACGCCTTATTTTTCAGCAGCTCCACAGTAATAGTGTGATATATAAATGTGTCCTCCGGCTAGCTCTGATGTACGGACCCCGCTATTTACCCACTTGACTGACAATACAGCCAAATGTCTCCAACATTTCCAGAATGGAATCATGCGAAAAGTGGTCAGACATAGCTCTCTCGAGAGGTTAAAGAACGCTGACCTGCACCCGTTGCTTGATGTGTCGTCGGTGAGTGAGTTCATCCGCCGGAGACACATTAAGTTTTTTAACTCACTGCAGCACCTGACAAACCCAGTGTTTAACACTAAGACCCCACCACCCCTCCCACATCGATGGCAACAGACTGTTGGCGAAAAATTAGGATAAGAATTAGTAAGTAAGTTAGATTTAAGGTTGATAAAAAAGGTGAGCCCCATCACCTTTATTAGTCAGTTTAGTCAAGTCATGTATAATGTGTATCATTATACTTGTTTATTCATTATATAATTTTTGAAAAAAAAAAACCTGTATATAATGTAGCGATGCTACAGGGAATACAAAAATAATTTGTAAATAGATTCACCTGAGGACCTATAATTGTATATAATTATATGTAAATTTAAAGGGGCTATGAGAAAAACAAAACAAAAACAGATTATTACACTAATGAAAAAAAATATGTATACTAATTATGTGTGTTTGAAAATATAATACAAAACTAAATACTATAAATGTAGAGTGTTATAAGATACAATATAACTAACTATTTAACAAATCAGTTGGCTTTTGAGCTTCGTTTTGCTGCATCAGGGTTGCATCAGGCTTATGAACTGGCTGGAGGTTGGAAGTTCATGAACGATTCAAGTCTCAAAACATCAATATTAAATCGTTTATTATAGTCTTACCTGCGTTCGGGATTTGATTTTCTTTGAATATTTTCTTGACTCTCCAGAGCTGTCATATTTTGTACACAACTTTGTAGAGGACGAATAATTATGCTTGTCTGCTAGAATAAACGTAATTGTTCACAATTGTTATTCCGAGAGAACTGCGCGTCAGGATGCGCGTGAGTTATCTCTCACGTTGAATGGCCTGGCCCATAAACGGAACCACGACGGATGTGCCTTTAATATTGACGCATGCGCATCTACCCGAGAGCTAACTATGGGTACCCCTCTCTCGCTCTGGAGGTTCAGGTGCTCTTAGGAGGTCTCATTTACGTTGAGTGGTCATCTGAATTGTACAGCCCTTTTTAATGGCGTGTGGTTAATATCATCTCAATGATGGACTCGCTCGTACACCGCTTCCATCTTTACATTTATTAGCTAAAGACAAAAGTGTACCGGCTGTACTTTTTGCTCCTCGGTCAGGCCATCCCATGTCGAACGAACGTAGGCCCCTCGTACTCGTCATAAGACATCGCTATATGAGATTTATCCAGAGAGAATGAATCAACCTAGCAAAGAGGTCATTCATGTTGAATATATGTTTTACAACCGTTTACAGGATATTATATGAACTTGGACTGATCTACTTGCGAGATATCCCTGTGCAAACTCTGGCCTAGTGTCAATATCGAATATCCATGAAGTTCATTGTAGCGACCGCTAACTACATAAGATAAATCACCATATATTGTATATATATTGTAAATTAATTTAAACAAATTTAAATAACATTACCAAACCTTAAATCATTGTAAATGTTGTGATATATTATATTCCTTTATGTACTATAATTACAATCTGCCTTTTATAAGGCAATAAGTAATTAAGATAAATGCTCTCATTCATACCATATTTACAGTTCATCATTCACTCGCTCAT
The DNA here is from genome assembly GCA_930367205.1 of Acanthosoma haemorrhoidale. Classification (NCBI taxonomy): domain Eukaryota; kingdom Metazoa; phylum Arthropoda; class Insecta; order Hemiptera; family Acanthosomatidae; genus Acanthosoma; species Acanthosoma haemorrhoidale. The sequence goes on from OV884012.1 coordinate 3,970,998, forward strand.
TAATATTTACAGACAGCCCAGAGACCTCCCAAATCCACATGCGAAGAGAAAGCGGAGTCTTGGGAAGTCCCCCACGCTCCTCCGTCAGCCGCGTCACCGGATACTAGCCAATGGAGGCTGACCAAGAGCGCGAGAGCCACAGACGCTCAGGACATGATTGGAGAAACTGACCATTGCCAGGACTCCCACTGTCACGCGTTTATAGCAGGTCACGAGGCCACTGCCGTTTCAGTCTCCGAGGAGGATTATAGGGATGAGTGGCGCAGTGCAATGACTGTGCTACAGGATTAGGGTGGTTGGAAAGGCTACTGTGGAATTTCATAAACTTGGAAGGGATGAGTTAAAGAATGTAGGGTATATTAAGGTCGTTATGAACGTAACATAATAAGGGGCATTTACTATTGTTCTCAGGACTTTTGATCAAAGGATTGGATACGCTTGATGTTCGACTTTTTTGCTGTCCCCCATAGCTCTATTCCAGATTGGCTTAAGTATAACATTGTAGATTAGTAGTTTATTTTCTATTGAGAGATGGGATGTCCTTTGAAGTAGTCTGTACAGTTGTCCAAAGCGTCTGTTTAGTTCTTGTATTTTTAGTCTCGTATGTGGGTTTTAGGTCAGTCGTTTGTCAAGATGGAAGCCTAAGTACCGTACTTAGGTATGTAAATGTTGTAAACAATAAAAGACGCAGCTGCAAGTAAATTAGTTAGAGGCTGGGAACCCTGACCCTCTACCCAAGAGCAGGTAGTAGCGACCCGGACAAGACCTGAGTCACTACGAGAACAAAGGCCACCACATACTGGGCTGTCATTGGCCACAATAACGAGTCCCATGATTGGATACTAACAAGGGACGCCAACTATAAATAGACCCGGGTTTTTGCCTGTAAATCATTCTCACGACGGATCTCTAACTGGTGACTTTCGGCTGCACTGATGTTCAAGACTTGGCCATCTCATTTATGAAAATCTCTGGACCTCTCTTCCTAACCTCGCTATGTTTTAGTCCGCCCTTGTCAGACTCCACACTCTCCTGGTGGGATTCTCTGCCGAGCCTCGCTAAAACTAGCAGCTCCTTGGGAGAGACCTCTCCCTCGCGGACAACGGTTGTCGTGGCCCTACAAATTTACCTAGTAGTGTGCAACACATTTCCGCCTTATCACCCTAACAATTTTTTTGAGTATTATTTCGAGGCCTTACACACTTTAATCGCTCTCTCAAACCACCTCCTGAGTTATGTTTTTTAATAAATCACTTATAGTTTTGTTACTAACTTTAAACAACTTAGCGACTTCACGACAAGATTTTCCTTCTAGTGAATAACTAATAATTCTTTTACGGATATCTCTACTTGTTTGGCGAACTATTTAAACTAACTGAAATGGAAAAAAATTGTTTTGCATTACCTTAATAAGGAACATTGACCTTAATAAAATTACTCATACCGTAAATAATTTGCTTAGTTCAAAATTAAATTTGCTCAATCTATTATTTAAAAAAAAAATTTTAAATTCTTATGATAGTTTCTGAGTATTAAGAAATATACGACCTGTCCGGAAACTTCTGACCACAAACGTACATCGGATTGATATTATTAATTATTAACTGCAGCCAAAAAAGTAATGGTCATCGCATAGAAAGTCAATATTATATTAAATAAATATGCCCCATGGTAGATTATAAAAAATTCTAAAAACTAATTTACTTTAAAATATTTTATGATAATTACAGAGTAGCAGATTGCACAATATGGAATCTTTACACAAAGCATGATATGGCTAATTATATTTACCGTCGCGTAGCTAAATTTTATATAATGTGTAAGGCTCACCTTAAGAATGAGTTATGCTAATATTCAACCTAAATCTAACTAAACCTAATTTTCCCAAACTGTCTGTTAAGCACTGGGTTTGTCAGGTGCTGCAACGAGTCCAAAAACTTGACGTATCTCCGGCGGATGAACTCACTCACCGAAGGCACACCAAGCAACGGGTGCAGGTCAGCGTTCTTTAACCTCTCTCTCGAGAGACCACTTTTCTCATGATAACATTCTGGAATTGCTGGAGACTTTTAGCTGTATTGTCAGTCAAGTGAGTATATAGCGGGGCACCGTACAGCAGAGCTGGCCGGAGGACACATTTATATATCATCAGTTTGAGACGAAGCGACAAATTTGAAGTTAGCAAGTGGTAAAGCCGCTAAAACCTGTGTCGTACTTTTTCTATTTTGTTACTAAAATGTGTAGAGAAATCGAGATGCATATATTTAGAAAAAAAAAAAAAATGATAGCAGCTGGTGATAGCAGATGATGGTAGCTTCCGAAATAGCGAAATAGAATCAGTCCTCAGCGATCATTGGCGTGAAATTTGTCCTTATTCGGGCTCCGTGATCGGCTTAATTCGGCTCTATTCGGTAGAAGTCATTGGCCAGCTTCATACGAACGGAAACAGCGGGGAATAGTTACGAACTTAATGACTTGCACCGATTGTGGTCTACGGTACAATATTGTTTGTCCTAATAGGACTTTTTAAACTGGACGTTATTATTACTATTGTATATCATCGTTTTATTTTATTTCAATGATGAGAGTTCCTCTAGTAATGTGGTGAATTAAGAGACTATCCTGATTAAAAATTACAAAAGAGCGATATTACATTCTAAGAGCTAAAATAAAAAAGTCTTTTGAATTCAATTAGGTTTATCTATGAGTTATATAGTGCTAATATTATATATAATGCTAAAAGTAGAAGCAAGCCTCTTCTACTGTATACTTGCCTCGTGACTTCATGGAAGTCACTGATGGTTCTGTTATTTTTAAGTAAGCAACCGCATCCCTCCAAGACCTACCTGCTTCCCAGAATCTTATCCTTTTCTTACACATATATGTCTCAGGTTTAGCCCCAGACCCCACTCGTCCCTAGACATTCCACCCAGTATGTAGTAACCCAAATCTTAATATTTGTATATCCCAGTGTTTTGCTTGTACTTCATAACAAAGGTTTTCTTTTATAAGACTCCCCTCTACAAAGATTATTTAATTTATGGGTATGTTTAAGTGAACATCGTAAGAAAAAAAGGTTTCCATGGAAACGCAGTACCTAAACTGAGTTACTTTAGAATATATGACCTCTAGCAAAAGTAGTTCTTTTTCTATTAACCATAACCACGTTTTATATTCATAAAAAAATAAAGGGCAATGTTTAATTCTATTTGACATTAATGTGACTCAGTCCATGTTTAAAATAAAAAGGATTTCAACCAGTCAAAATTGTTCAATCAAATTTGTTCCGATTTCGCCGTTATGTGGACATCAACATATAATAATAATAGGAATACGAGTGCTATTTATGATATGGCGTTCTATCATGTCTGATACATGGACCATTACCTAAGTAGAATGTTGGACATGCATCAAGCCCTAGGCACTAAAGCACCCTCCAACGGCCTAATACTACCTCGTGCTATTATACCTGTCAGTTATTGTGGTGTACTACCGGCTGGTACCGATGTACCATTGCGGTACACAAGACCCAGCAGTAGCTCCTATTGGCGGATACATCACTACACCTGCCAGAGTTCTCCCTACAGCCTGGGATCCTGGGAACAGTACCTCGCTGCAGGGGTCCTAAGGGCCTCTTTGGTCAGTGTGATTCATCGATCTGAAAATTTTGAACTATTTATAAATTTCGTTACACATGTTTTAAATTCTTAAATTAGTATAAATAAGTTGATGTGAAATAAAGTACATTTCAAGTGAATTAACAGCGTCAAGACTTCGTCTAAGCCGTATTGTCAAACATGAGTTTGTAAAATACCTTCTAATTTTTCAAAGAATATAAAAAACAAAAAACAAATTTTTTACGTATGTATTAGTACGTATGTAGGTATTTTATGTCTGTAAAAAAATTGTTCAAATAATTTCAACGGTTAGCCATCTCTAGCTGTGGGTACAGGGACTAATTTCTACGAAAAACTATTTCAATTCTATTAATTTATAAATATCAAATGAGTTTGGATAAGTCTAAATCAAGGCGAATAGAAAAAAATTACAAGACATTAAGTATTATAGTTCAAAATTTAAAAGGCATCAATTCTTCCAAAAGTTTTAGATTGAAACTTCTTTATTGTGACAAAATTAAAATCTGCCTTGTTAGGCTATAAGTGATTGTGATAAATGTTTTATGGGAATGCTATATCGGGGTCTAGGTGGGATGACAGGACTGCAGTGTCACCGTGTGTCTATATGTTATAGAGAAATTATTTCATATAGTATCTTAAATATTTGGAAAAATAGACTCTAAGTTATGGTTTGAGAAATCTGAGGGAGGTCGATTGCCCCGTACCAGTTTTAAAGTATAACCTCGGCAGTCATAATGAGCCGTGCAAGTGCAGTAGGAGAGAGCACGTGGCTCCCATCCCTCAAAGGCCGCCTGCAGGTGACGTGTCGCCTATACGTTAGCCTTTATGACGTCATAAGTGGCAGTGACGTCATAAATCAGAGGTGGGTTACCCTCAGCCTCGGTAAAAACTGCCCCCCCCCCTCACTCTCTCTCTCTCTCTCTCCCCCATCACCGGAAGGTTATAACACTGTTAGGGACACCGCTCAAACACAGGCCCCTTTAACAACCACGTCTCGTAAACCGCGGAAAAGGCTTTTTGATTTCCCTAGGTTTATGGTTGATTACCCAATCCTATAAGGGTACAATTTTGGAACCGTAACAAATAGAAGGATCGTAAAAAACAGGGGGGACAGTAACACGTGACATCGACTTAGAGGGGACTGTTTGAGTTTAAGTAGATGTAATATAGAACCAAACCGAAAGACGAACCGAACTACCGTTGTACAGCAGTTAGAGGACTAAAGAACAAGCTTAGTGGACTTAATACTTAAATACAGCCAGGGCTTAGTGACTTTAGTAGCTTAGCCACTGCTTAAGCTAGTTGTAGTCTTCTAGGAACATCACCGTGTTTTTAAATTAATTTTCTAAGTTACTTAAGCCAATCTGGACATACGGAATAGAGAGCTATGGGGGACAGCAAAAAAGTCGAACATCAAACCCATCCAAGAGTCCTGAGAACAATAGTAGATGCCCCTTATTACCTCAGCAACAAAACCCTTCATAACGATCTTAATATACCTTACATTCTTGAACTCATCAAGTTCATGAAATTCCATAGTAACCTATCCCACCACCCTAATCCCCTAGCGCAGTCATTGCACCGCGTCGCTCATTCCTATAATCCTACTCGTAGACTGAAACGGCAGTGGCCTCGCGACCTGCTGAAATTACAGTGAGTTTCTCCAATAACGTCCTGAGCGTCTGTGGCTCGTATCCGGTGACGCGACTGATGCAGCAGTGCGGGGGACTTCCCAAGACTCCGCTTCCTCTTTCGCGTGCGAGGGAGGTGACAACCGTGTGGATTTGACAGGTCTCTGGGCTGTTTCTAATTTTCTTCTATATTAAATATGTCTTATGTCATAGTAAAATAATAAGCTATATTAATTATGAAACACGCAGTTAGCAATAAATACTTAAGCAAGGGTCTACTTTTTTTGCCATTTGCTTTGATTTAGACTCATCCGAACTCATTCGATATTTATAAATTAATAGAATTTGAAGTAATATTAATAAGAATAAAAATAATTTTTCGTAGAAATTAGTCAAAGGACTGTTCCCACAGTTGGATGCAGGCTAATCGTTGAAATTGTTTGAACAATTTTTTCAAAGAAGTAAAATACTTAGTGCTTTATGTAAATTTTCCATAATGATGATGAAAATGTTTCGAAACAAAGAATGCGATGTTTCCAAAGCTAGAATTAGTTCGGAAGGAGTCGAGGGAATACCGGTTCTTATTGTGGTGCTACGAATGCAGCAAATATCTTTAGTTTTGAGTATTTAAAGTAAAAGCTAAAAAGTATTTAAAGAAGAAGTATTTAATAGGAGGACAATATTTGCTCACACCCAAGACCAGCTCATCGAAATGAAACGCTTATTTTTAAACGTTATTACAGATGATATTATTTTATTTTTTTTCCGACATTAAAAGTAAATAGGACCCAGCCAAAGCACAAACGCTGAAAGAATGCTAATGACCCGGTCACAGATGGTATCTCCATTAGAGTCAGCACGCGACCGCCGAAACGACCCACGGTCCTAAATAAATAGGAGGGGGGGCAGACACGAAATCGCGCTCCTGCGGACAAAGCGGTTCCGATCGGCGTCACCTCGCCGCCTTATCTCAGATTCCGGCCGATTTGCTCTGTGCGTTCGCCTGTACGCTCTCAGATAAACATATTACGGGGCGAATATGTTCGCTATAAACAGTTCGATGGTTTAATTGCTAAGCACTCAATTTATCTAACCTTTTATTAATTTATTTAAGATAAAATTACAATCTTGGTTGGCTATTTTAAATATGTGAGGTGTATTGAATCAAGTAAATAAGTACAGTTTTTTTTTTCTAAATGTATGAATAAATAGGCATTTCCATTTCTCTATTCATTTTAGTAATAAAATAGAAAAAGTACGACACAGGTCTTACCGGCTTTAACACTTCACCCAACCTGTCGCTGCGTCTCACACTAATGATCTATAAATGTGTCCTCCGGCCAGCTCTGATGTACGGTGCCCCACTATATACTCACTTGACTGACAATACAGCTTAAAGTCTCCAACAAATCCAGAATGAGATCATGCGAAAAGTGGTCAGACATAACTCTCTTGAGATGTTTAAGAACGCTGACCTGCACCCGTTGCTTGGTGTGCCGTCGGTGGGTGAGTTCATCCGCCGGAGACACATCAAGTTTTTTTGACTCGTTGCAGCACCTGACAAACCCAGTGTTTAACACGATAACCCCACCACCCCTCCCACTTCGATGGCAACAGACTGTCTGGGGGAAAATTAGGTCAAGATTTAGTTTAAGTTTTTGTATTGTTAGATGTAAGTTAGTTTTAAGTCTTTGATAAATAAGGTGAGCCCATCACTTTAAAAAAAAATTTAGTCTCCGTTAATGTATAATGTACATACTTTTGTACAATGCAGATCACTATTAGTAGAAAACAGAATTTGTTTATCGAATCTATTTAAAATTGCTTCTTTATATTTCCTGTAGGTTGGCTACATTTTATACAGATTCTAGCACACAAAATAGTGATCTGCATTGTACAAAATTATAATGATATACATTATACATTGTATGGACTGAAATTATTAAAAGTGTTATTATAATTATAATTTTGTACAATGCAGATCACTACTTTGTGTGCTAGAATCTGTATAAAATGTAGCCAACCTACAGGAAATATAATGAAACAATTGTAAATAGATTCGTTTCTTCATTTTATACAAATTCTGTTTTCTATTAATAGTGATCTGCATTGTACAAAATTATAATAATGTACATTATACATTAATGGACTGAATTTTTTAAAAAGTGATGGGCTCACCTTATTTATCAAAGACTTAAAACTAACTTACATCTAACAATACAAAAACTTAAACTAAATCTTAACCTAATTTTCCCCGACAGTCTGTTGACATCGATGCGGGAAGGGTGGTGGGGTCATAGTGTTAAATACTGGGTCTGTCAGGTCCTGCAACGAGTCAAAAAACTTGATGTGTCTCCGGCGGATGAGCTCACCCACCGACGGCACACCAAGCAACGAGTGCAGATCGGCGTTCTTTAACCTCTCGAGAGAGTCTGACTACTTTTCTCATGATCCCATTCTGGAATTGTTGGAGACTTTTAGCTGTATTGTCAGTCAAGTGAGAAACTGGCCGTTGCCAGGACTCCCACTGTCACGCATTTATAGCAGGTCACGAGGCCACTGCCGTTTTAGTCTCCAAGGAGGATTATAGGGATGAGTGGCGTAGTGTAATGGCTGTGCTAGGGAATTTGGCTGTATTGTCAGTCAAGTGAGTAAATAGCGGTGCATTGTACAGCAGAGCTGGCATTTATAGATCATCAGTTTGAGACGAATATTTGTACATATATATTATGAATAATTACTTTAAGTCGTGGAACATTACACGTACCGTAAACAAAACTAAACTTTTTCTTTCTATGGGCACTAGAGGAAGGAAATTAAAAAAAAGAAGAAAAAAACAAAAGTCTATCATAAAAATATTAAGTTAATTGAAGTAATTAATTAGCAGTTTAACTAACGGCCACCATGTTGGTAAACTTAACGACGCCTTGCGGCATTTTATTTTCTGCTGCTGCTGCTAATATCGAGCAAACCGCTACTTCGGGGCTTAGAATATTCCTGAAAGCCCGGGTACTTTTTCATCCTTTATGTCCCTGGGCTTAGCCCAAGTCGTCCGAGTAAGCACCTGGAGTTACCTCTTTGTCTCGGGGCTTACCCGGTGATTGCCGAGCCCGAAGGAAAACACTTTCATCCAGGTATGTGATTCATATACAAGTGATCCAATCGGTCTGTACTCGGTGCCTTTAATGGGTACTGTTGCGACCGCTAACTACATAAGATAAATAACCCTATACTCTATTGTATATATATTGTAAATTGGTTATAATATGTTGCAAATTAATTTAAACAAATGCAAATAATATTACCAAACCACAAGTCATATCAGTGTCAATATTGTACTGGGGCTGGGTGGGTCCTGGTCTAGATCATTCGAGCTTCATCCAACCCTGCAATGTATTGGTCAGAATAAAACCTCACCCTATTGGCTTATTGGGGCTATATATACCCCCTAGTTTTAGCCGATAATTCATTCTAACTACGGCTCTCTGGACTGGTACTTGCAGCTGCACTCATGTTCAAGACTTGGCCTTCTCATTTATGAAAACCTCTACTCTATACTTCTATCCTAGCCTTGCTGTTTTAGTCCGGCCTTGTCAGGCCCCACACTTTCCTAGTGGGATTCTCTGCCTTCGTCTCGCTAAAACTAGCACCTCCTTGGAAAGATTTCTTCCTTGCGGACAACGGTCACCTGGGGTCCTACAAACTTTACCAGTGATCCAGTCTGCCTCTCGCCAGTTCACACTCCCCTTTGGGATTCGGACGGTTTTTGCCTACCCTCAGATACCAAGTGTGAATTCGTGGTCATTCCAAGACCACATAAACTACCTACAATTCCTACCCTATACCTCTTCTCCTGAAGATAGTGCACTGTCGGGGCACATAACTATCAGATATGGAGTCAGATGTACACTAGTAAGACCCGTCAAGAAGCAATTGTCCAGGTCATAGCCTATTAAACCCACAATTCGTCACAAGGCTAGGGTAACTAGGCACACCCTCGTGACGACCTGACAGGTACATTTCACAATATCTTGACTATTTACTGGGTAAAATACATTAACAGGGACTCATAAGTTGTTTAAGCTTTAAAATTCTGATTTTATCCGTGCCGTTATTCGTATTTGCTAATCTCCTCTTCAGGCTAGAGGAATGAAATTTCAGACGGAACACAATTGAGTCCACCGAACCGTCTCCGAAAGGCATGAATAAGTGTAATTAAATAGTTAGGTACAATTTTGAATAATTCATAAACATTGACGATCGAAAAGTCACGATTGATAACGTGAAAGTTTTGGCGTTGTTTGTTTGTCATTGAAAGTGCTTCCAATTTGGTTGCTATGGCAAACGTTCATATCTGCATACATTTTTGTTTTTTTTTTGGCCAAAAATTATCCAATGAAGTAATTACCACCGAAAAACACGCTCTGATATGTTTTGTATTTATTAATGGAAGAATAAACTTTTTTTTTTTTTAAGATTACTGTTCAATAAAAAAATATATTAACAATAAATATACGTAAAAGTAAATGTTAATAGAAGGAAAAATATATAAAAAGTAATAGGCAAGTAGTTTTTTATATGTAGAAACATATCTTTGTTTTACATAGATACTCTTTACTAGTTAAAATGAAGAATTTAGTACATATATTTACAACAGTTTTGTAACTTCAACATCTTATACAGACTTCTGTGACCTCATTTACTTTTTGAGTTCGATAATTTTTAGACTTTTTAATGTGGATTGCAACAAAAGCATTTGCATTGGGTCTAAAACTGACTCGTGACCTCTATAAATACGTGAATGTGGGAATCCTAGCAATGGCCAGTTACCAAATATGGCATGAATGAGATAATTTATGACAATTACTTATTGCCCAATGAAGCAGATTGTAATTTTATCATAATAAAGTAGTTGTCATTGTAGGGCTGCTGATATACCAGAGCGTCCTAAGATCTGCTTTGATGTATGGGACCCCTCTCTTCAAGTATCTGACTCCTAACACTCTACTAACGCTCCAGCAATTTCAGAACAGAGTTCTCCGCACCTCCCTCAAACATACCCCGTTCGACCGAATGATGGCAGACGAGATGCATAAAAAATTTGAAGTGCTCACCATTCAAGATTTCATCAAGATCGAGGCCGATCTCCCGGCCGACTCAACCGAAGCTATAAGACCCCATCTACCTCTTTAAGCAGGGTCGACCTTCCAACCGAGAGGCCGACTTATTTCAGGCCCCTGCCGGGGCGGGCCAGGCTTGACCTGGCCGACTACAAACCATTGCCTAGGTACCCCTAGGCTCAGCCCTTGGTAGACTCTCACTACTTTCCTGATTCCACCCGCCTCCTTTAGGCATTCCACACCCTATATCCTTCTCATACATCCTTCAAATGGGGGACTCCCCTTAGTGAAAGGCACTCATTAGCCCAAAATAATTTTCCTTTATTTTTCGCACATCCTATTTTTATAAGTTTGAGATTTAAGAAAAAAGGATAAAGAATGAGTTTTTATAGTTCAATCTACCGATTTTGAAAAATGTATTGTGAATATGAAGAAACCGAAATGAGACACCATCTCACAACCATAGTATGTAGATAGTTTTGAGCAAAAATGTGATATTTTTTTCTGCCTTTTTCTTTTAGTACAAAATTACTTGATTTTTGGAGCGAAGAAATTTAAAATTGTCTACTAATTTATTTATGCTACACACATTAATATTTTAGACATAAGCCTCTTGCTATTATTTCTCTCGGACTATTCCAGTTTTTTCCTACAGTCGAGTTGCAACGGGTTGTTTGTTCTTTGATTTCCAAAATCCTAGCTTAGTTAATTAATTATTACTGTTTGGACTTGTTTGTTTAGTACATTACAAATATGAATAAGACCATTTTATCTGTTGAATAAATATTTAGAAAACCTTTATCCTGTTTATCAAAAGGTGACTCTTGATTAAGCTGTGAGTCGTACTTCCAACTTTGTATGTTACTTTCTCATCTCATTCTAACTAAAACCTTTGTTGCTAGACTTGAGAACGACCGAGAGCTAACGAAGGCTCTGCGCTTCAGCTAATGAAATTATTACCAGGAGGGCCAGCTGGCTCACTATTTACGAACGGGCTTTATAAAAGCAATAGGAAACCCCTGACATAGAGGTATATATTTTCACCGGAAATAATACAAGAGGGGATATTTCTTTCCGGCAAACATGGCGGGCTATGAAATAAGGGGAGGGAGGTTGCTTGATGTTAGTGGGAGGGGGGTGGCGCGGAGGAATTAAACAGGTTATTTATGGCTGCCTACTTAGTGGGTTTATTTACAATGTTAATTAAATAAGGCTTCATGAGAGAGAGAGAGAGAGAGAGAGAGAGAGAGAGAGAGAGAGTGAGAGAGGAAGGCCCATTAACTATGAAGGACTAATTACGAAGAGCGATTAATTAATTAATAATAAAGGTTCTTGGCGACCTCTTCTTATTGGCTATGAAAAAGTTTTAAGCTGACATCGAATGCCGCTTTAACGTCAGTCTTCAGAATGCCCAGCTGGTCAGACAAGGGGAACGCATTTTAGTTCGTGCCTGCGAAGTACATTTGAGGGATTTGTTACAGGAGTTAAAACAGTACTATTGACAGTTTTAATGACTATGTGTGGTCCTAATGAAAATTCTGCAGCGGAAATTCGTGATTTTATTAATTTAGAATAATTTTTTTGTTTGTCACCTCCCTCGCATGCGAAAGAGGAAGCGGAGTCTTTCGGAAGAGGGTGGGGGACTTCCCAAGACTCCATGTGCACTTGGGAGGTCTCTGGACTGTTTGTAAATACTCTATGAATGAGTGAGTGAATGAAAATTGTAAATATGGTATGAATGAGAACATTTATCAGAATTACTTATTGTCCAATTAATGTAATTAATGAAGAAGTTTGTTACAATATATTGAGATGGCTGGATTTTGCATAACTACTTTACATTACCATCTTATTTTTTTATTATTGATCACCTAACTGTTATGTTGTCGACTAAGTATTAATGCCAAGGTTCTATTTTAATTTAGTATTTTATTTTACTGATTTTTTATTTTACTGATTTTTTCTGTTTTTTTTGTCGTTCCATCTATGAGTTTATTAGCTAGAATGCTTTTAAGTCCTTTTTGTAATTTATTTCTTGATCTGAGGTTTACAATCTATTTTATTTCATCGTGTTATAATTTTTCTTTTGTTTTTTATTTGGAAAAATCGATTTTTCTTTTTTATTATTCCTTGAGGACTTGATCATAAAATAAAGTTTTTTTTTGTTGATGTTTCTTTATGTTTATCTAAAGTGGTAGTATATCAGACCTGCGGTGAATGGTCCGATTCAGAAAGTAGTTCCGGTTGAACTTGGCCTTTTATCTGTTCGCTTTAATTGCGGTTATTTCTTCCCCTCGACTCAATGGTAGCCATTAAACAGTTTATGAGGGTTAAGATATCTATCGCCCATGCCCCCCGAACTATAACCCGCCCCCCCGCCTAACATGCCATATTTCTCTCCTCACACCGACACACACGGACGGTTATGATTTATGTGGCAGTGGTGTCACCCGCAGCAGCCCCACGGCTTACTCGATACCACGCCACGGCCGCCTGCATCTAACTGCCACTTGTTCTCTTCCGGTCTTCTGTTTCCGAGTCGGGATTCAAACATGGACACTTCTGTTCAAATGCTTGGTGTAGACTGGCCATTGCAGTGAATTAATAATTATAAACCAAAGATTCACACTGGCAGAACCTCCCAACTTCAGTGACAACAATGAGATGTTCTGTATTTATAATTTATTTTTATTATTAACAATAACTTTATTATGATAAAATTACAATCTGCCTCATTGGGCAATAAGTAATTGTGATAAATGATCTCATTCATTCAGTATTTACAAACAGCACAGAGGACTCACAAATCCACATGGTTGTCACCTCCGGCGCATGTGAAAGAGGAAGTGGATCTTGGGAATACGAGCGAGTGGAGGCTGACGAAGAGCGCGAGAGCCGCATACGCTCCGGACATGATTGGAGAAACTCGCCGTTGCCAGGACTCCCACTGACACGCATTTATAGCAGGTCACGAGGCCAGTGCCGCTTTAGTCTCCGAGGAGGATTATAGGGATGAGTGGTGCAGTTTAATGACTGTGCTAGGGGATTAGGGTGGTTGGATAGGCTACTATGGAATTTCATGAACTTGGAAGGGATGAATGTAGGGTATATCAAGATCGTTATGAAGGTTTTTGTTGCTGACGTAATAAGTGGCATTTACTATTGTTCTCAGGATTGGATACGCTTGATGTTCGACTTTTTTGCTGTCCCCCATAGCTCTATTCCGTATGTCCAGATTGGCTTAAGTATAACATTGTAGATTAGTAATTTATTTTCTATTGAGAGATGAGATATCCTTTCAAGTAGTCTGTACAGTTGTCCAAAGCGTCTGTTTAGTTCTTCTCTGTTTTAGCCTCGTATGTGGGTGCCAGGTCAGTCTTTTGTCGAGATGGAAGTATAATTTATTAACTAAGAATACTAGATTCGACAATGCTTACCCTGAGTCACAAACATGATTCCTAGACCACTAAGACCGTAATAGACGATCAGTGACTGCCCATGACTCACCAGACCAATCCGTTTCGAACCGTTGACTATCCGGGATTCCTGCGGATTCGAGGGTCATGGATCGATTCTCGACGAGTCATCCCCATTGTCTGCCTGCTGAGCTGGGAGAGCATACTGAAAGATAATTTGATTAATGATAATTAATAATAATTAATGAATTTAAATAATCCTATATCTTCCTATACCTCGATTCAATAGTCTTAAAACAGTCTTTCATTTTCAACGTTCAATGGCTATTGGTCTTCGTGACCTAATAACTGATAATGTTCCGCATAAATAAAGAACCGTTACAAAAAAAAACTGTTACAATCAACTGTATGAAACAAATTAGAGACGGTTAGCTTAAATTAAACGTGAAGCTATTTCGTAGCAAGAATTTAGAATTCAATAAGAAACTTTCGGTATTAGTTCTGTCTGTTTATATAAATTTAAAAAAATAGAATTTTATTTACAGAAAAAAAATCTATAAAATAATATAAACCACTATAAAATAATATAATTGTGGTAAATGATCTCATTTATAATATTTCATTCACTCTCTTATTCCCAAGCTATTACAATATACATGTACATCAAATGTACGCATTTATACGGAACCCAGAAATTTGTCAGATTCGCCTGTGTGTCAACTCTCCAGCAAAAGAGTAGTAATTTTCTGCTAGATGCTATCAGTACAGACTGACAGAGAGCCGCAGATGCTCCGAACATGAGAGATAAAATTAGTCAGGACTTCCGATAAACTGTTTGTTGTATCTCGAGGCCATTGCCGCTTTAATCTTCGAGGAGGATTGTAGGTATAGTGTTTCTGTATAGAGATGATCCTTTGAGATTCGGGAAGTCTGATAGCAGTCTAGTCATATTGTGCTGATTACGAATTTCAATTTCACCACCTGGAATTTTCCCCGGAAATATATATATACATATGAAAAAAAAAGCAAGACAACTCCAAACATTATGGGGTTTCTGCCATAGCATGAAAAACCATTCATATTTTTTAGCAACATCGCAACATCGACGTATGGTTATACGTCCCCATTTGCCTGGACTGTAATATTTAAGGACGGTGTTTTTATTAAGCTTGTGGAGTGTTTCATTGGAGACGTAGTATGGGGTATTTAATATTGTTTATTGGAATGGTTTCACACCAAAATTACCACATACACGAGGTTTCAATGAGATTTGAGGATAGGTTTATTTACCAATATTTTGTTCTATTAAGCAGTTTTAGCAGTTTTCCTTACTAATATTTTCGCGCATCACTAAAAGAAAAATTCTTTGGAATATTAATTATCTCACGCCTGAATAGAGAAAAAAAAAATTACTTGAAACTGAAACTTGGAAAAGTAACTTAAAGAAAATATGAGATATCTATTTAAAATAACTTAAAAAATAGAATATCATATAAATTTAACATGACTAATATTATAGAATATTAGTAATCTTATTAGTTACTTTAAATATGAAGTACTTAACTTAAATATACTTTAAATAATTGTTTTTGACTATGAATCTCACTATATGTCGTATATAAAGGGTGTACCAGAATTAACGCAAGATTTGATTTAAATAGAAAACACAGTTTTTAGTATTTTTGTTGTTATCTTTTTTATTGAATTATAAAGTAAATAGGATAGGGTTATTTATGGAATAACACATCGGGCAAATGGCCTCCACGACTTTGCTGGCACATACGCACTCTTAAATTTTCCATGACCATTTGGCATAAATGTGGTTGAATTTCGTCGATGCAGCGTTGAATTTCCTCTTTTAATGGACGGGTGGATGTGGGCTTGTTGACATACAGCTTTGACTTCAAATAACCCCATAAAAAGAAATCTGAAGGTGTTAAATCACGCGATCTAGGGGGCCAATTCTGATCACCGAAACGAGAGAGTACACGACCTTCAATTGTTATTCTTGTCTACGACGCCGAATTGATGTTCCTGGATTTTCAACAACACTCTCACGCACTGCTTCGATATTGACATTTGAACGGCCTGTTTTTGGACGACCAGTGTGTTTAGTGTCTCCAACTGATCCAGTCCCCTTAAATTTTTCAATCAATCTCTTCACAGTTGATGAAGTCAAAACACTATCCGTATGAAATTTTCGAACTGCGGCCGCCAAACTTTCATTATTTTTGAGATAATGTTCAACAATAAAGACACAGTTTATTGACGTTCTATCGTGTAACGCTCCATTTTTACTAACCCTAAACTGTCAGCTGTCAAATTGTTGTTTTTTAGGGTTGCCAGCACTTTACTGCACAAATGGCGGCAAATTCAAATCTTGCGTTAATTCTGGGACACCCTTTAGTTACAGAAGTACTGTACAGAAGTCGGCCAGCGAGGAAACTCCAATAGCAGACAATGCAACTTTTTTTTCTGAGTTCCAATTTCACTTTATCAATAATAAAAAATTTCAACATGCAGGATTTAGTTTTAGTTTATTTGCTCTGTTCTTATCTATTACCTAATGATATATAATAATAAAGTTTGAAAGTTGAATTGAGAGCTAAGCAATTCTATAAAACATGGGTAAAGTATGTTTTTTTGACATTGTATACAGTATAATAAATAATGTGGATTATTTTTGTCTTTTTAGTTATTCTTTACACGAGGCATTCTGGACTTTAATATGGCCACAGAGCGGCCCGTTCGCCGAGCTACATTAACATAGATAGTAGAGGTTAAGAATTGATGACTGTAATCAATAATGATGTTATTACGGTTTAATGTACTCGAGCAGGTATTGGTTTTCTCTATAAATGATTGCCCCATTTCCTCTGGAATCCTACCAGTTCACTGATTCGCTTAAAATTTAAATGTAAAAGTACTTGATTGAGTCTTAACTTCTTTATTGTGATAAAATTACAATCTGCCTTATTGGGCAAGTAATTGTGATGAATGTTATCATTCATTTATATTTACAATTTTCATTTATTCGCTCATTCATACAGTATTTACAAGCAGTACAGAGACCTCCCAAATCCACATCAGCCGTGACACGGGATAGGAGCTAACCAAAAGAACGAGAGCCACAGACGCTCAGGACATGATTGGAGAAACTGGCCATTGCAAGAACTCCTACTATCACGCATTTATAGCTAGTCACGAGGCCACTGCCGTTTTAGTCTCCGAGGAGGATTATAGGGATGAGTTGTGCAGTGCAATGACTGTGCTAGGGGATTAGGGTGGTTGGATAGGTTACAATGGAATTTTATAAACTTGGAAGGGATGAGTTCAAGAACGTAAGGTATATTAGGATCGATATGAAGGGTTTTGTTGCTGACGTAATAAGGGGAATTTACTAGTCTTCTCTGTTACTAGATTTTCTGTTATTAGCAGTTTCGAGTTTTTGTTAAACAAATTATAAACCAATGAAGTGATTAAACGTTTTCCGATTAAGTCTCCTGTAAGTGCTCCTTGTAAATGTAAGTCTGAGATATTTGACTGGGCGAGTAAATACTTAGAAATATTAAGGCAATCGTGAAATTTTAATAACTTCGATATGATGTTTAATCACCATTGCCTGAATATGAGGAATATACGAGCGCCGGATTTAATTGGCTGGGTCGAAAAGGCAGGCACCGACAGAGTCGTTAAGTTGAAATTTGTACGACCGGCCAAAGGTACCTTCAGTCATTACTGGCACATATAGCAGGGTAGCTTTTATTAGTTTAAAGCCTATTTTAGAATAATAATTTTTAGTTTTTTGTTGGTTTTCAAAAATTCGATTCCTCTCCCTGTGTCTGAGGCAAATAGGCTTCCATCTCGACAAACGACTAACATGGAACTCAAACACCAGGCTAAAAAGACAAGAACTAAACAGACGCTTTGGACAACTGTACAGACTACTTCGAAGGACATCCCATCTCTCAATAGAAAATAAACTACTTATTTACAAAGTTATACTTAAATGAATCTGGACATACGGAATAGAGCTATGGGGGACAGCAAGTCGAACATCAAGCGTATCCAATCCTTTCAATGAAAAGTCCTGAGAACAATTGTAAATGCCCCTTATTACGTCAGCAACAAAACCCTTCATAACGATCTTAATATACCCTACATTCTTGAACACATCCCTTCCAAGTTCATATAATTCCATAGTAACCTATCCAACCTCCCTAATCCCCTAGCACATTCATTAGACTGCACCACCCATCCCTATAATCTTCCTCGGAGTAAAGCGGCAGTGGCCTTGTGACCTGCTATAAATAAGTGACAGTGGGAGTCCTGGCAATGGCCAGTTTCTCTAATCATGTCCTGAGTGTCTGTGGCTCTCGCGCTCTTGGTCAGCCTCCACTGGCTCTTATCTAGTGACGCAGCTCACGTAGGATCGTGGGGGACTTCCCAAGACTCCGCTTTCTCTTCGCATGTGGATTTGGGAGGTCTCTGGGCTTTCTGTAAATATTGTATGAATGAGAGCGTTTATCTTAATTATTTATTGCCTTATAAAAGGCAGATTGTAATTATAGCCCAATAAAGTATAAGTAATAACTTCCATGTCGTCAGGTTGGCTATTTCCTAATGCTTCAAAGCTGTTAGGTGTGAAGAATGGAGATTCAGCTACTGTTTCTTCTTTTGAAGTGCTGGCTTGTGGTGGTAGGTCTTCCATCGAGCTGGCGGCAGATGAATTTATTGGGATGTTCCTATTTGATCTTCTAGGCTTTCGCTTAACAGGGGGTCGAAGTTGGCCCTAAAGAACTTGTTCTTTTTTTTTTATTATCGGACATTAGCTGTTGATAAAATCTCATTGCGTTTTATATTTAAAAATATTTATTATTTTGCAATTTAATTTTTATTACAATAATAAATACGTACTAGTGGTGAGAGTTTTGAACTCACAGTAGCCGTTGACGATACCAGTCGGCTAATACTCCCCACTATCGATGTTGTCTACTTCGTCTACTTATCTAGAAACCAGTCACAGACTGGACAATATGGCCGACTTCTCTGTGTGTTATATTCTAAAACACACACACTGAGGAAGTATATTAAGTAATTACTCACTTATTGAGGGCTCCCTCGTGACCAGCTCACATAAGTTGCCTGTGAGACACTTTTAAAGCGTAAAGAAACTCTATGAACTGTAGTAATTGGTGTAAATATGAAGAGCTGTAATATCAACAATAGCGCATGCGCAAAAACTTTTATTATTACGACAATTTAATAACTTTATCATGACATTTTGCATAGATATCTTTGACTTGCCAAAAGCAAAGCCCCTCATCTCTTTAAGCTGAAGTCCATCCATTTTCCCCTCATATTTGAAAATCTTTCGCTTAAATTAAAAAAAACAAAAAATGAAAGTAACAATTAGAAAATTGAAATGAAGCTGTTCTCGTTGCAAAGTATTCTCGGATAAGTTCCCCTCAGCCTCATGTCCCAGAGGCCCCGAAGGTTCTGGGGATTGAAGAAGTGATGGGGGTGGCGGTGGGGGGGGGGGGGCAGTGGTGGTAAATTAACGCCCCCCTCATATAAAAAAAAAAAGTAACTAAGAAGAAAGTGCTATAATTACTACGAGCCCTGTTAATTAGAATGAGAAAGTGAATTAGTCGGACCCAGTGAATCCTCCGTTGGGATTAAGTGTTCTAGAAGAACTTTTAAGTTTGCGCAGAAACAGCAGTTTGTTTCCTATTATCCGACCCCACTGAGGTTTAACTCTTTTTTTTTTTTATGACGGATGAGTTATTTTACTTTTTCAAAGTAATTAATCTTTTATTTTTTTATTTTTTTCTGACAGCGCAATTAAAAAAAAAGATAGAAAAGAAAGTAAAGGAAAAAGGCTGATCTAACTCAAAGAGAGTTGCCTCGGGCGATATTGGTTTTTCCTGTCATTATATAAGATACAATTTTGATTTCTATGTCCAAAATGTTTCCACATTACCTCAACCGTCTGCCGCAAGTCCATTCCTCTTCCTGTATCCAAGACAGTACGGCTGACATGGAACCCACCTACGAGGCTAAACAGACGCTTTGGACAACTGTACAGACTACTTCAAAGGACAACCCATCTCTCAATAGAAAATAAACTACTAATCTACAAAGTTGTACTTAAACCAATCTGGACATACGGAATAGAGCTATGGGGGACAGCAAAAAAGTCGAACATCAAGCGTATCCAATCCTTTCAATCAAAAGTCCTGAGAACAATAGTAAATGCCCCTTATTATGTCAGCAACAACACCCTTCATAAGGATCTTAATACACCTTACATTCTCGAACTTATCCCTTCCAAGTTATTGAAATTCCATAGTAACCTATCCTACCACCTTAATCCCCTAGCACAGTCATTGCACTCCACCACTCATACCTATAATCCTCCTCGGAGACTAAAACGGCAGTGGCTTCGTGACATGCTATAAATACGTGACAGTGGGAGTCCTGGCAATGGCCAGTTTCTCCAATCATGTCCTGAGCGTCTGCGGCTCTCGCGCTATTGGTCAGCCTCCGCTGGCTTTATCCGGTGACGCTGCTGACCGACCAGCGTTGGGAACTTCCCAGGACTCCGCTTCCTCATTCGCATGCAAGGGAGGTGACATGTGAATTTGGGAGGTCTCTGGGCTGTTTGTAAACACTGTATAAATGTGCGAGTGAATGAAAATTGTAAATATGGGATGAATGAAAACATTTATCACAATTACTTAATACTAAGGCAGACACATGTTTTTTCTCTTTGTGTCCCCTGTATAAGTATCATTCGATGACCCGACTCATCGAAAATCCAAAATCCACAGAAAAAGATGAAAAATGAATTAAAAGATCTAGATTTTAGAAGACCGGCTGTGACCACTAGAACGGAAACACGTCAGATATGCTCTTTCTTGGTATGATATTTAGAGCTAAGAATTATTATTGTTGTGTACCCACTACCCAGTGTTTAACACTAGACCCCCTTCCCGCATCAATGGCAACAGACTGTTGGTGAAAGTTAGGTTAAGATTTAGTTTTAAGTTTTTATTGTTAGGTGTAAGCTAGTTTTAAGTCTGTGATACATAAGGTGAGCCCCATCACTTTTAATAAATTCAGTCTCCATTAATGTATAATGTACATCATTATACTTTTGTACAATGCAGATCACTATTAGTAGAAAACAGAATTTGAATAAAATGTAGCCAAGCTACAGGACATATAATGAAGCAATTGTAAATAGGGGGGTTTGTAGAATCTATATTTTGTAACAAGGGGATATGAAAAAAAAATTATTCTTCCCTGTAAACTTCAGCGGACTCTCACCACCCAACCTTCAAATAGGTCCCTCCTAGTAAACGGTTCCCTTTCACTCCTATAAACTCCACGTTAATTTATTTTTCCTCCATTCCTCCTTTTTAAAATTTGAGAGCTTTGAAAGAGAAAAAACAAGAGATATTCTTTCCTGTGTTGCTATGCCGCTTCCTGTCAAACTTAAATTCTCAGAGAGAAGTTATTAGTTACAAGGGACAGAATTACTTGTTTCAAAGAGGTCAGAGGCACGGCAGCGACGAGGAAGAAAAAAAATTAAAATATTATAATTAAAAACTGGACAAAACAAAAATAAAACAAGATAGGGTGCAAAAGGCCAATATCTCGAGGTGGGTACGAAGGGTTTATTGCCCCCGAGGTGGTCCAGCACCTACACAGTACATACACGAACACAAATGGCGAATACATACATCAACCCTTCGCACACACCCTACTGGTAAATATTACCGGATGTTTTCTCTTCAATAATAAACCTGAGAGAAGTTGAAGCGACATTTTTAAGGTTTAATAAAATGTAACCTGAATTACGCCGAATACGTTCCGGATGTCAGGAAGTATGTGAAAAATTCATCTTTTTCGAACTCTCTCGTCAGAGTTATTTTAAAACTTTTTATTTTACTGCTTTTAGCAATAAACCTGTCCACTAGTTTATTTTAATTCCATTACTCTTCCTGTATCCGAGACAGTTCGGTACTTAGTCTTTCATCTCGACAAAAGACTGACATGGAGCCAACACACGAGGCTAAAAAGACAAGAACTAAACAGACGCTTTGGACTACTGTACAGACTACTTCAAAGGACATCCCATCTCTCAATAGAAAATAAATTACTAATCTACAAAGTTATACTTAAGCCAATCTGGATAGAGCTATGGGGAACAGCAAAAAAGTCCTGAGAACAATAGTCAATGCTCCTTATTACGTCAGCAACAAAACCCTTCATAACGATCTTAATATACCCTACATCCTTGAACTTATCCCTTCCAAGTTCATAAAACTTCATATTAACCTATCCAACCACCCAAATCGCACAGTCATTACACTGCACCACTCATCCCTACAATCCTCCTCAGAGACTAAAGTTGCCTCTGACCTGTTATAAATACGTGACAGTCCTGGTAATGGCCATTTTCTCCAATCATGTCCTGAGCGTCTGTGGCTCTCACGCTCTACGTTGAACTCCACTGGCTCTTATACAGTGACAGTGGCAGAAGTGACAACCATGTGGGTTTGGGAGGTCTCTGGGTTCAATGACAAAAAAACAGTTCAATGAAAAAGTGAATCTTTTAATGCATCAGATGCAATGATTACAATTTAATATCTGTTAAGTAAGCTTTTACCCCTGTAGCAAATTTCATTACGCAAAGTTGCATTTCAGCTACCAGAATCATTATTTTGTTTTCATCTTTATTTTTACTTGAGTAATCTTTCCGAATCGCTTGAATTCGCCGAATACTCACGAATAGGTACGAGGCATGCTTGCAAGAAATCTTTAATGCATCGGACGCAATGATTACAATTTAATATCTGTTAAGTAAGCTTTTACCCCTGTAGCTAATTTCATTACGCAAAGTTGCATTTCAGCTACCAGAATCCATATTTTGTTTTCATCTTTTTTATTTTTACTTGAGTGATCTTTCCGAATCGCTTGAATTCACCGAATACTCACGAATAGGTACGAGGCATGCTTGCAAGAAATGTCTCTCCGACCGACCTCGTTCTTCAGACATCCCCTTGTGAATAATTCAATGCCCCGGAAGACTTTTTTTAACCTTGTTCTGTTTTGAAGTATTTTCGATTTTCACATAAGTCCGTGGTTTATAAGTGAGCTAATGAGTATTCGAATAGCGGGACGATTGCTGGAGTAGGATCCCACGTGAATACAACTTTACAGGGCGGATGCCGTCACCCCAGCCGTCACACAGGCGTGAGTCCCGCGATTGTCCCGCCCCATTGTCTGCGGGCCCGTATTGTCTCGGCGTCAGGCTAGGAGGAGGAAGCAGTCAACAGATCTCTACTTTATCACAAGGGAATGTGTAACTTGATTAATTTAAGCCCCCAGCCGTGAGCTTACATATTTAGCAACGATTTCGAGGGAACTCGCTAAGCCTCCGCTGGATGGAACAAATCCGGCTTAGGGCTTAGCCTATAACGGAGGTGGGGCTTAAATATTTCAAGGACAACTCCTTCGCTAATCTGAAGGATGTTCGAGGTCCTTATATTATTGCTACTTGGGGGGGGGGGGCGCAACTTTCGCCAAGTCGTCCGGGGACTGTCTTGCATAATAAGGATCGGATATTACAATAACGAGGTCGAGAGGCCCATCCCTCTTCCTTCAAACTTGGAAGGGACAATATTTCGTATCTATGCCTGGGTCATTTTAAATGCACGTAAAGCAACGCTCGGGGTTAATGTTTTGGTCTAGATATAATAATTATAAATTACTACTACCAACAACAACAACTTTATTAAGTTAAAATTACAATCTACCTCAATCTGATATAAATGCGTGACAGTGGGAGTCCTGGCAATGGCCAGCTTCTTCAATCATTGCCTGAGCGTCTGTGGCTCTCGCGCTCTACGTCGACCTCCACTGGCTCGTATCCGGTGATGCCGTCAACATCAAAGTCAAACCAGCCAAGACGCAAGGATTCATATTTAGTTATAAATCTGGAAGAAAGAAGCTACCTAAATCCTTCGTCTTAGACGGCAAAGAGTGCCCTGTAAGCAACAAGCTATGCTACCTTGGGATTACCCTTGGTAGACACTTGTCGTTTACGACACATCTCAGCAAGAAGTTAAAGAGTGTTAGGAAAAAGTTCTACAGCCTAGTGCCCCTAGGCTCCACCACAGGTAGACTCTCACTACCTTCCCGAATCCACCCGCCTCTTTTAGGCATCCCACACCCCACATTCTTCTCATACTTCCTTCAAATGAGACTCCCCTTAGTGAATGGCACGCATCAATCCAAAATAATTTTTCTTTTATTTTTCCCTCATCCTATTTTTTCTAAGTTTGAGAGCTAAGTAAAAACAAAAAAGTATCCGGTGACGCGGTTAACGGAGGAGCGTGGGGGACTTCCTATCTTCCTATAACTCCATTTCCTCTTTCGCATGCGAGGGAGGTGACAACCATGTGGACTTGGGAGGTCTCTACTGTAAGTACTGTATGAATGAGCGAGTGAATGAAAATTGTAAATATGGATTGAATGAAAACGTTTATCACAATTACTTATTGCCTAATACGGCAGGTTGTAATTTTATCACAATAAAGAAGTTTCAATAAGGTAATTGAATAAAAATTAATTCCAGTTTCATCATTCAGTTTTATCAATGAAATTGATTACAAACTATTAGACTGATCCCGGGAGCGTACAGCTAATGTTTGGTAAAGATCACTAGCATACGAGAGGGGGTCCATCATCCCCTGGTTACCCCCTCACTGTCGAGGACACCACCCTCCGGAGAGGATGCCTAAGACTATGATTGATCTGCGACAGCAAGAGCAGGCCTGCTAGTTAATCTCGTGCTGTCGGTGGCAGGGGTTTGGTTGGGCCTTCTGTGGGGCTGATTCGCCAGTCATTATCGAGGCCCAAGCTTTAACAGTCATTAATGAGTATTCGGATCATTATCAGTGGTGAAGCAGAAAGAATATTCTGGTAGAAATAATTAACAGATTATTGTTTTTTTTTCTTTCGTTATTAAAATGATTTTATATTTATTGGGAAAAAAACTACAAATTTCCTTGCCTCAATCGTGAGCTGAAACGCAAAAGAGTAATATCAAGATTCTTCCTTAATATTTAATACTTTGTTCAACCATTGGTCTCATTGGAAATAGATGGTTTCAAAAGAATACAAAAATTAGCCTAGCATCAGTGCATGGCTACGAAGTATTCTTTAAGCTCGTCGATTTTTCAAAAATCTTTCTGTGTTTCTCTACAGTATTAGAAATTCTCGGTGCAAAATCTTAGCTTCCTACAATCTTGTTGTCGACAGCTTAGTGTGAGTCAGTGATATTAGGATTATGTATATATATATGTTTATAGGGTGTCCCAGAATTAACGCAAGGTTTTAATTTGCCGCCATTTGTGCAGTAAAGTGCTGGCAACCCAACAAAAAAAAAATTTGACAGCTGACAGTTTAGGGTTAGTAAAAATGGAGCGTTACACGATAGAACAACGTGTCTTTATTGTTGAACATTATCTCAAAAATAATGCAAGTTTGGCGGCCGCAGTTCGAAAATTTCATACAAAATATGGTCGGAATAGTGTTTTGACTTCATCAACTGTAGAGATATTAATTGAAAAATTTAGGGAGGCTGGATCAGTTGGAGACACTAAACACACTGGTCGTGCAAAAACAACCCGAAATCGAAGCTGTGCGTGATAGTGTTGTTGAAAATCCATAACACAGTTCTTTGTGCCGAAATTGGATGATATTGATGTGGCCAATATGTGGTTTCAACAAGATGGTGCCACATGCCATACAGCCCATGCAACAATTCAAATACTGCATGAGACATTTCCAGGTCGTGTTCTCTCTCGTTTCGGTGATCAGAATTGGCCCACTAGATCGTGCGATTTAACACCTTTAGATTTCTTTTCATGGGGTTATTTAAAGTCAAAGGTGTACGTCAACAAGCCCACATCCACTCGTGCATTAAAAGAGGAAATTCAACGCTGCATCGCGGAAATTCAACCACATTATTGCCAAATGGTCGTATGTGCCAGCAAAGTCGTGGAGGCCATTTGCCCGATGTGTTATTCCATAAATAACCCTATCCTATTCACTTTATAAGTCAATAAAAAAGATAACAACAAAAATACTAAAAACTGTGTTTTCTATTTAAATCAAATCTTGCGTTAATTGTGGTACACCCTTTATATACGACTTATAGTGAGATTTATCGTCAAAAACAATTATTTAAAGTATATTTAAGTTAAGTACTTCATATTATGCTTTTTTTCCTCTGAACGAAGACCCAATTGCGTTACTATGTCAACGAAAGTAACAACATTTGAAGCCTTTATTTCAAATATCGTTCTTTCTCCACATAAGTATTTAATTCCTTACTCAACACAAAATTGCGATTATTATATATCTCTACACTTCACCGCTGTCTCTATGACTGCTGGTCACGAAGTTCAGTCGTCCGCTCTCCTGCGCCGCCGCCAGTGGATTTAAAATTAAGAAATACTATGTTTGAGAAGTGTTCATTACATCTCCCCCTCTATGGGAAGAACATAGTGAGGAGTTAAAAGCGCTGTTGTGGCGAACGTTGTCTATATAATACTGGGGCGAGTTTCGTGATGTGGAAAAGATTGTAACCAGCGTTAATTTCATAAATTGAATCTGAAATTTATTTTTGTATCTTATACGGTCCATTTTATACAAAAAATAGGTCCTCTACAATTAATCCATACTCCTTTCTGTGTTTGTTGAATTGTCGGAAACTTTTGTAACTGTTTTGTTATACTTTTGTTAGCCAGTGAAGATTGTTAGAGGCTAAAATTTCATTTACTAATTCTTGTATCAATAATCATATTACAAGTTGATCAGATATTGATAGTTCAAAATAATTAAACATGTGGTGATCTATGAGTTATAGTCATTGCACTGCGTCACTCATCCCTATAATCCTCCTAGGAGACTAAAGGGGCAGAGGCCTCGTGATCTGCTATAAATACGTGACAGTGGAGTACTGGAAATGGTCAGTTTCTGCAACGATATCCTGAGTGTCTGTGGCTCTCGCGCTATTGGTCAGCCTCCGCTGGCTTTATCCGGTGACGCGGCTAACTGACCAGCGTGGGGGACTTCCCAGGACTCCACATGCGAGGGAGGTGACAACCATGTGGATTGGGAGGTCTCTGGGCTGTTTGTAAATACTGTATAAATAAGCATGATACTAAAATAAACAATAAACAATATATGCAATACAAAATATTTACATACTCATGTTCTAGATTAAATAAACACCAATCATTTTTTGTTGACGCAATCCTTAGAGTATTGCGGGTATTGTCAATTGCTTTGTATATTTCCTCCAACTGGTACATTTGAATTCCTTGCTTGCGCGAACCATTTTTTTAAGTTCTCTTCAAGTTGTGGGTAATCACCAGTCTTAAAGCGTTTTACTTTACTGCTTGATGTCCGGGAAGTGATTTTGTCCTTGTTCTTCAGGATTGATGTGATCGTGGAACGAGGGACGTTAAAACGCTTGGATACGTCAATTTGCTTAAAGCCACTGGCCAAGGCGTTTATGATTTGTTGTTTCTCTTTAATAGAGAGGCTAACTTATTTCGGAGGCATGGTAACGTGTCAGAACGAAAACGAGACTGAACTGTAGAAACGAAAGAAAAGCTTAGTACAATTCTGTAAAACTTTCCCTCTCTCCTCTCCTTATTTCCTTTGAGTAAAAAGAGTACGAATTACATATGGGATTTCATAGAAAACATTTATCTCGCACTCATTCTGCTGTCTGGTCTCTCACTGTCCTCTTTCCCTTTCTTGAAACTGTACGGATTAACGAGGTATTTAAGCTGGAAATACGTATTATAAGACGTTTTAAGTGACCTCGAGCATAAAAATAATACGAATTACCGAGGTGACTGAAATGCATTGTTTTTATACCATTTACCGGGATTTTCTCTGGGGACCGGAAAATTTGTACGAATTAGCCGGAAATACGAATAATCGGGATCCCACTCTAATATAGTTTTTATATATCAGTTATTGTATAAGCACTGACATTTATTCCCTTTAATTGTGCTCATGTTCATAACAATGAAAGATTGTTGACGAAGATGCTAAAGCTACAAAATAAACGATACAGCCGATCTAAAAAGCATAGAGCATTCACACCGGACACAGAAAGCCATTGACGAAACAATACCAACCGCTCGGAGCGTTCACAAATTAGATTCGAATCCTGTCCAGTGTTTGTTCTTCCTTCGGGGATGGGGGGGGGGGGTCTGGAACAGAGAGCTATGGCGGGATCTCTCCTTCACACTCAGGCGGGAAATTCGGAAAAAAAAATCTGCTCCGGGGGGGGGGGGGGGAGGATGCTGGAAGAAAAGACCTCCCCCGCGGTGATATTTCCATTTTAAGGCTCCAATCTACAAATTTATCCATTTTCCCCACGCGCCGTGGCCCTATCGCGCTTTTCCGCTCCCGTCTCCCCCCCAGCGTCGAACCCTTTATTCAGGCGACCCCCCCCTCGCCAGGCCTAAATTGGTATTTTTGTTCTTATCGTATTTTCAATAACCCCTTCCTCCCTTTCACCGTTTTCCAGATTTCTTTAAAAAGGTTTCCTTCTCATTTCCCCTATTCCCCCCGCGGGAGCAGATTGTTCTCTTTCGACCGATTCGTTCCTCTTTTGTGGCGTGTGCTGTCGCTTCGGACATTATCACCTTTCCTGCTTCGAAAGGGAAACGTCCATTATTTGTTATTGTCATTCAAACGATGGTATAGAAAAAATATACCAGTCGATGCTTGGGTACGTTGACTGTAATCCCTTGACATTCGGGAAAGTCATGTTCCAGGAAAACCACGCGTATGCTGAATCCACCTTTCTGTGTAAATGTTATACGTTTATGATGGCTAAAAAAGATGTTTTTTGTCATATCCACTTTTGAAAAACCTCACTTAAATTCTTATAATTTTCATTTAATCAGGTTTGGGATCTTTTTGGGAATATGGACCCCACTGATATCTAGCTTTGTTTTGGCTATTTTGCCACCTTTGACCTTTCCTGTGATGTTTTTATCTATATTTATGTTTACTTTGACCTGTCTTAGTAAACCTTGCTACCTGATAATATTTCAGTTTAGTTTTGTCATCCTGAAGGGAAACATCATGGCGTTATTTGATTTAGCTGCTGAAGTAGATACGAAGGAAAGTGTGGCTTTGTTTCTTCAGTCTAAAAGGGGGTATTGCATAGTAAAAAATTTGTTCTAATGGCCATCAAATGCAACTTTATCCAGGCGAAAAGGATAGATGGAGGTGCAACGTGAGAAAAGGAACATGTTTGGAAAACACTAATTTGCCATTTAATAAATTTGTTATTTTGCTTTACTGCTGGACAAAAGATTATACATCTATTAAATTTTGTCAAGAGGAACTAGGATTAGCAACCGATATTATGACAGATCGGAAAAATATGTTTCAAGAAGTTTGCGCATATCATTTATTAAAAAAATTGTTGAGATAGACGAATCAATGGGTCTTCGGAGGTGTTTGTCGGGAAGATAAGCAATGCTTCATGTATTACCTGCCAGACCGTATGTCGGGTTATTGGTTGAACAATTGTCGGAGGTGAACAATTGTCGGAAAAGGTGAACAATTGTTGGAGGTCAACAATTGTCGGATTGCTGTAGTTAATAACATGGACCATGTTCCATGTAGGCGTTAATATCTGACTCCATATATGATTAGGAATGTGTCCCGACAAGACACTGTGTTCAGGATGAGGTTCAGAGGTTCATAAAGAATAAGACCAGTTTTCAGTGTTCGGGCGAGAGATCGGCAGCGTAATAAGTACAAGTCGTCAGAGGTCTGTTATAGGCTGTGAGGCAAAGTGCCGTCGTAGAGGTCGGCCTAGCGAGAGTAGATTAGCGGAAGGCTGAGTAGGCGTATCGCGACGGTGGTAGCGGCTATCGGTATGTCGAAACTAGAAAAGAATGAAGAGTGGGCCGACCAGGGGCCAAGTGCCCCTGGTGTCAATTTACCAGTCGTGTGGCTCGGAAGACTAAGGAAAACAGAGTAGCCCACCAGGGCCAGGTGCCCTGGGGTTAGTGATAAGTCGTGCGCTATGAAGACTGAGGGACTGACTGGGCTGAAGAGTGAAATTTACTGATATAAATATGATAACCCCCTCCCTCGTGGAAGGCCGGTTTGTCTGCCCGCAGTAAGTTTTACGATACACAGGTAGTCAGTTTATTGACCGTTGGGGTAAAAGAGTGTGTTTTTATGGTTGCTAGCAGGGCTTCACCCCCTTGGGTTATTTGACCACCTATAGCAAGGTTATTATCCCATGGGTCCCAAAAGGGTTCCTAGCATGATTTATTGACCGTGGGGACGTGACTGAAGGTCTATTTTAATAGGGGTAAGTGTCCTTTGCCCAGGTTTTATGGTACCAGGTGGCTAATTCTCTTGGTTTATTGCTGCACCCTTTTAGTTACCTGTCTACGACTTCCGACCTCTCTATGATTTATTACCAGAAGTTACATAATGAAGTTACATGACATTTTCTATTATAATACATTATGAACCAGAGTGTAGGGTAATTTACATATATAGTTAGCAGTCGCTACAGAGCTCCCCCAAATTGCCCTACACTCGGTAATTATTGACAGTTTTTTGTTTACATTAACTTACATTACATAATACGTACATGATACAAACAGATTTTTATCAATTTTTCTTAAATGCTTACACTTGTGTGTATATTGGAAATTATTTGTCGAACAATCATTACTAATAAACAATTAAATATATGTTATACTACAAAAAACAATTATCTTTCACATGGGTGACAATAAAAGATTGTCGGGGCGTCACTAGGGGAATGCCTGATCACTCTAGCCCTGGTGACAAGTGCGGATCGATGTAGTTTACAACATGGACCATTGTTCCATGTCGGCATTTTTATATCTGACTCCATTTATTGATAGGAATGTGTCCCGACAAGACACTATGTTCAAAAGAAAAAGGTAGAGAGGTAGCATAAATGATAATACCGGTTCAGAGTTCAAACGGGCCACGGCAGTCTGGTAGGCTGGGCGGCAGGCGCGAGACAGCGTGACGCCTCATAGGACAGCAGAGAGAGAGTAGTTCCCCGGGGTTTCGTGTGTCCTGTCGAAGTCGATTAGCAGGCGTCCGGGCAGGTTCGAGCTAGTGGATGAACTCGGGGCACTTCGAAGAGATGATAGTCGATTTACGGTTTTACGGTCGTTAACCAGCCAGTTTTTAGAATGCGACAGCTACGGTGTAGCTTCTATGACGCCGAGGTTCGACGGCTCTGGCCATCTAAAGTCAGTCGATCTTAGTGAGTTTTATCGCATCCTCGCAGGCGGTGGCAACGGTCCCATGAAGTCCAAGTGGATGTATTGTGTCTTCCTGCGTTGGCGAATTGTTGTTGAGGAGTCATCGGATGTCTTGCTTCGTGAAGTGGTAGCGATTAGGTTTACTTGGATTTTCGAAAATACTGGTCGGCTATTAAATTTGACGGTAGCTTACGGGGAAAATTAACCGTGACGTTGATTTGAATTTCGTTCGGTGTGCTAGAATGGGGTCTTCTTCGTGAACTCTGGTGGTATGCACGTCCGAGAGTTGGCGTGTACGGTTGTACAGCATGCTTCGTCGGACGGAGTTGGTGAGTTGGCCATCGTAAGAAAAGGCTAATTCTCTTGGTTTATTGCTGCACCCTTTTAGTTACCTGTCTACGACTTCCGACCTCTCTATGATTTATTACCAGAAGTTACATAATGAAGTTACATGACATTTTCTATTATAATACATTATGAACCAGAGTGTAGGGTAATTTACATATATAGTTAGCAGTCGCTACACCGTACATCGGAAACACTACTGAAAACAATATCAGAATGTATTCAGCCCGGTACAACCATTATATCTGACATGTGGGCATCCTACACCCGCATTATTAACATACCAGGAATGAATTACCAGCATTGTACTGTGAATCATTCACAAAATATCGTAGATCCCACCACAGGTAGTCATACACAACGAATTGAATCGTTACGGGCACAAGCAAAGGCAAGAAACAAAAAAGAACATGGTACAAGAAGAAGTTTGATAGACTCATATTTTTATATAATATTATATAAAAATGGATAGGCATCTCCATTCCTCTACTCATTTTAGTCATAAAATAGAAAAAGTACGACACAGGTCTTACCGGCTATCGCACTTGCTAACTTCACCTAACCTGTCGCTTCGTCTCAAATTGATGATATATAAATGTGTCCTCCGGCCAGCTCTGCTGTACGGTGCCCCGCTATATACTCACTTGACCCCAGGGCATCGTTCCATCGCCAGCTAAAGTACAGGTAATCTTAGATTACCCCCGACCTACTACGATACGAGACCTCAGACGTTTTCTCGGAATGGTCAACTTTGGTGGACCACCATTTACCTGTGGTGGGATCTACGAAATTTTGTGAATGATTCACAGTACAATGCTGGTAATTCATTCCTGGTATGTTAATAATGCGGGTGTAGGATGCCCACATGTCAGATATAATGGTTGTACCGGGCTGAATACATTCTGATATTGTTTTCAGTAGTGTTTCCGATGTACGGTCTGGCACGCAATACATGAAGCATTGCTTATCTTCCCGACAAACACCTCCGAAGACCCATTGATTCGTCTATCTCAACTGTTTTATTGATCTGCGCAAACTTCTCGAAACATATTTTTCCAAGGTGAGACAAGTTTGACAAATAACTTTAAACAAATATTTTGATGTCAAATAGTAAAGTTATTCTAAATATATAAAATAAATGTATAATTTGCTGCATTTTTCTTTATTTCGTACATGTTCTAGTCTCTATCTCATATCCGGATCAACTTGTGCGGGGGTGATCCGGAGTCTACTGTGCGCGCTGTTCGATAATTTAACATAAAGTCATATGTCCCTACATGACTTATTTACTTATCCTACTACGTAAGAAAACAAATCAAGCGATTCTAACCTTATTGACATATAACGTAAACATCGACGCGTCAAAAACATTTTAATGTAACTTTAAAAAAAATCTTTTTAACAAATGATCTGGCAAACAAAAAAGACAACCCTAGAA
Source organism: Acanthosoma haemorrhoidale (assembly GCA_930367205.1). Lineage (NCBI taxonomy): Eukaryota > Metazoa > Arthropoda > Insecta > Hemiptera > Acanthosomatidae > Acanthosoma > Acanthosoma haemorrhoidale. The sequence continues at coordinate 4,003,967 of OV884012.1, forward strand.
CGAAACGGTTCTCTCTAGCGAACGTCGGCCACCTGGCCGGATCCCTTGGGCACACAAGATGGAGGATTACCACTAAGAAGAAGCTCGAGGACTTCCGGCGAAGAAGCAATATAATGCCCATCGAGAAGGCTATTGTGCGACAAGAGTGCGTGCGCTGACTTGCACTGTTGACTCATGGCACTCGGAAGGAGACCTGGGTAGGTACTTCCGTTTTGAGGAGCACTCCACTATCTGCTGGCTAGGCGCTTATTTTTTATCTGGCCCTTATTATTACTTATCTGGCATCTTTCGGTGCGTCCCCCCTTTAAGCTTACGTGTCAATAGAGAGACTGATTAATTCCCGAACATGGAGGGTGAGAGACATAACTTCAGAGCACAAACTTCACACCGACACTTAGTCCATAAAAGAAATCATATTCATCATAATGTTTAAAGATACACGAGGTTTGATGACGATAATTTTTGTTGAAGTTAAACATTTTTTTTTTCATACGCTCATTCATCCAAATCCGCATGGTTGTCACCTCCCTCGCATGCGAAAGAGGAAGCGGACTCTTGGGAAGTCCCCCACGCTCTTTACATCAACCGCGTCACCGGGTAAGAGCCAGCTGAAGCTGACAAAGAGCGCGAGAGCCACAGACGCTCAGGACATGATTGGAGAAACTGGCCATTGTCAGGACTCCTTCTGTCACGTATTTACAACAGGTCACGAGGTCACTGCCGTTTTAGTCTCCGAGGAGGATTATAGGGATGAGTGGTGCAGTGTAATGACTGGTTACTATGGTTACTATGGAATTTCATGAACTTGGAATAGATTAGTTCAAGAATGAAGGGTATATTAAGATCATTATGAAGGGTTTTGTTGCTGACGTAATAAGGGTCATTTACTATTGTTCTTAGGACTTGCTGTCCCCCATAGCTCTATTCCGTATGTCCAGATTGGCTTAAGTATAACTTTGTAGATTAGTCATTTATTTTCTATTTAGAGATGGGATGTCCATACAATATATGAGTGAAATGATCAAAAACAACCAGGGGTCCCTATTCCCAAAAAGACCCGTTTTTTGTTCCACCTTGAATACTAAAGACTGGGGAACTCACCTGAAACATGAGATAAAATACACGAACGAATAGCTTTCAATAATTATAGTAAATATTTTTAGTTCTGTTTTCCACAAGCGTTAAGTTGAAAATATTATATGAAAAAAAAAACAAAATACAAATATACAAGAGGCATCTGATCTATGCTGTTATGCTCCAATAGTCCATGTATTTAATAACTAAACGGATAGTAGCATTATATTTTCTATTATGTTTGCTATTTGGATAGTACGTAGTGAAACAGCTGACTGTGCAGGTTTGTACGCGTCGGCAAAGTTGGACTTAGTACCTTCGGTCAGTGGGCGTTCATTTCTGACTGCATCGTCTGTGCGGGTGTGGTTTTGGTTTTATCTCAGTTTTTCTTTTTTTAAATCTGTTCGATATTGTAGGGATGTGTTAGTGAGTGACTGTGTTTAAAGTCGGCTACCGGTCTACTTGGTCCTACACATGAAGGTGACTGTTGGAAATCTACCAAAGACCTAATCTACCAAAAATGTAAGTATTCTATCTGAATATTTTATAGAAATAATATATCAGCAGAATTATATGTATACAAATTATTAGCTTGTTTCCAATCTTCTTTTGACCAATTTCTTATTCTTTGGTAAATTTAAGTCGCTTGTGCTTGTTAATACAGGTTGTAAGAATGGTTTTATTCTGGCAACACACCCTTTCTGAAAGAAGTTTTCTGGATGAGTAGACGAGGATGAAACTCGAGTCCCTGTAATTAATTAAATTTTACCATTTTTTTTTAAACCACTTTGGCCTCAAACTCAAAATAGCTGAGGAGATCTGTAAAAATTGTTCTGAATAGGAAAATGTTGTACTGAAAGTATCAACTATTTCCTGAGCTAGATATATTGCGGTTTTTAAATTTTAAAGACTACAATTTTAAAGTCACCAGTTTGCTTGGTACTTTTGAATTTAATGAATTCCAGAAAAAGAAACGGTAACTTGTTTTTGTATTGCCTTGATTGTATTAATTGTCCCTTGTTGATGCGAAATTATAATTTTATTTCGGTAAAAAATAGGATATTTCCCAATTTTTTGAAATAAAAGTATTGCTAAATAGAAAAGAAAAGAGATTAGAAAATATAAGTTTTTTTTTTTTCTCAATTCTCAAACTTAAAATAAAATATATCACATCTGCAATTTCTGCAAGGATTAATAAATTTACCATTAAGGGGAGTAAATACTCATTATTACGTCAGCAACAAAACCCTTTATAACGATCTTAGTATACCCTACATCCTAGAACGCATTCCTTCCAAGATCATGAAATTCCATAGTAACCTATCCAACCACCCTTATCCCCTAGCACAGTCATTGCACTGCACCACTCATCCCTATAATCCTCGTTGGAGACTGAAACGGTAGTGGCCTCGTGACCTGCTATAAATACGTGACAGTGGGAGTCCTGGCAATGGCCAGTGTCTGTGGCTCTCACGCTTTTGGTCAGCCTCCGCCGCTCTTATCCAGTGACGCTGCTGACGGAGGATCGTGGGGGACTTCCCAAGATTCCGCTTCCGCTTTCGCATGCAACGGAGGTGACAATCATGTGTACTAGGGAGGTCTCTGGGCTGTTTGTAAATACTGTATGAATGAGCGAGTGAATGAGAATAGTAAATATGGTATGAATGAGATCATTTATCAAAAACCCTTATTGCCTAATAAGGCAGATTGTAATTTTTTCACAATAAAGAAGTTTCAATATATAAGAAATGCATAGAAATATAACTACGCTATAATAAATATAATAAGCAAATTTTAGTTAATAAATTTATATTTACTGATTGCCTTATAAAAGGCAGATTGTAATTATAGCCCAATAAAGAGTATACATGTGCAATAAAGTTTATATTGTGTAGATTCTATACTATTTATAATGTATAAAAAATTAATAAAAGGATTTTGAAACAAAAAAGTTTTAATAATTAATTGGATTAAAATTAGGTTCAAAACTCCAAGTCGAAAATTTACAGCTTACAGGGGTTTCGTCCTGATTTTGCTCAATATTTTTGATTACAAAAAAAATCGAATTTAACAACAGTTTTTCACCAAGTTAGCTCTCATTGGTGCTAATTAATCTCCACGGTGAATTTCATAGGTACTGTTATTCGATCGAAAAATATATGAGCTAGGCGAAAAATATATTATTATTATATACATTTTCGAAATAAACCCTGCTCAAGCAAAAATACATAAATCCCCTCGAAAACAGATATAAAATATTAATTTTGCATATTATATATCTATGTAATATAATAATATATATAAAGGGTGTCCCAGAATTAACGCAAGTTTTGATTTAAATAGAAAACACAGTTTTTAGTATTTTTGTTGTTATTTTTTTATTGAATTATAAAGTAAATAGGATAGGGTTATTTATGAAATAACGCATCACGCAAATGGCCTCCACGACTTTGCTGGCACATACGCACTCTTTTGTCGAAATTTTTCATGACCACTTGGCATAAGTGTGGTTGAATTTCCTCTTTTAACGCACGGGTGGATGTAGGCTTGTTGACATACACCTTTGACTTCAAATAACCCCATAAAAATAAACCTAAAGCTGTTAAATCACACGATCTAGGGGGCAAAGTCCGATCACCGAAACGAGAGAGTACACGACCTGGAAATGTCTCATGCAGCATTTGAATTGTTTCATGTGCTGTACGGCATGTGGCACCATCTTGTTGTAACCACATATTGGCCACATCAATATCATCCAATTTTCGGCACAAAGAACTGTGTTATCATGTCACGATATCGAGCACCAGTAACAGTCACTGCTTGACCAGTCCGTTTTTCAAAAAAGTATGGTCCAATGATGCCTCCAACCCAAAATCCACACCAAACAGTGACACGTTGTGGATGCATTAGTTTTTCGACAATCATATGTGGGTTCTCCGAACACCAAATGCGACAATTTTGTCGATTAACAAACCCATCAAGATGAAAATGTGCCGACCGAATTTTGTATGAAATTTTCGAACTGCGGTCGCCAAACTTTTATTATTTTCGAGATAATGTTCAACAATAAAGACACGCTGTTCTATCGTGTAACGATCCATTTTTACTAACCCTAAGCTGTCAGCTGTCAAATTGGTTTTTTTAGGGTTGCCAGGACTTTACCGAACAAATGGTGGCAAATTCAAATCTTGCGTTAATTCAGGGATAACCTTTATATCTAAATTTAACGAGTCAATACTTACAAATTGTCCAACACATGTTCCCTGGTGGCTTTTGTTCGCAAAGGAATATTTTCACTAAAAAGAAAAAAAATATATTGTTACGACAATTTCCCTCATATGTAGTAGTCCCTTGAGAATGGATATTAGCTAGTCAGAAGGGATATCGTTACTTATTCATCCTCTGCCAGCCGAAGGGTGAGGTACCCTCCGAGGTCGAAGGGTCAGTGTGGCCAACATATGGCCGATATGTCTTGTAGGCATTAGTTCCAGGGACTACCTGGGATTAGTACCAGATATAATATATAGAGGTCGCCCTAATGTCATGAATAATACATTGACACTGGTATAGGGGCAATGAACTGTTCTGGGTTCAAATCCGGGATGATAAGACCTCTTTATTTGAGAAATTTAAATAAATAATGTTTGTTCCAAGGACTTGTTTCTTCAGAAAGTTCTTGTGTTTTTCAATGTTTGCCTTAAAACTTTTAAAAAGCAGACTTAGGGGGTCTATGAGTGTTAGTGTATGTTATTCCTAAGTGACCGTGTAATGCCGCGTTTGAAACGTTACGGATTTCTTAAGTATTAAGTTCCATTAGCTCAAAGTGGTTTTAAGAATAAGGTTTTGTTTCCAAATCGTCTTTAACGTTTTTAATTTTTTCTAATGTGTTCGATGTGTGGTGTGTGGTAGATTCTTAAAGCATAAAGACAAAAATGCTGGGCTTAGCGCTGATCCCTGTGGTACTCCTGCCTTACTTAAAACCAAATTTTCACCTTCCTAATCTCTGTTGTTTTGTTGACAGTATCCATTTTACTTGTAACAACGTTTGCTTCAATAATAGTCTCGCCTCCAGTCCTCCTGGATATAGTGAAGTAACCCCAAACGTGACTTGGACTTCTGGAAAAAAAAAAAAGAAAATAAAGGGTGCCCCAGAATTAACGCAAGATTTGAATTTGCAACCGTTTGTGCAGTAAAGTGCTGGCAACTCTAAAAAAAAACAATTTGACAGCTGACAGTTTAGGGTTAGTAAAAATGGAGCGTTCCACGATAGAACAACGTGTCTTTATTGTTGAACATTATCTCAAAAATAATGAAAGTTTGGTGGCCGCAGTTCGAAAATTTCATACCTGATCGGAATAGTGTGTTTGGAATTCATTAACTGTGAAGAGATTAATTGAAAAATTTAGGGAGACACTAAACACACTGGTCGTCCAAAAACAAGGCGTTCAAATGTCAATATCGAAGCAGTGCGTGAGAGTGTTGTTGAAAATCCATAACACAGTTCTTTGTGCCGAAATTGGATGATATTGATGTGGCCAATATGTGGTTTCAACAAGATGGTGCCACATGCCATACAGTCCATGAAACAATTCAAATACTGCATGAGACATTTCCAGGTCGTGTACTCTCTCGTTTCGGTGATCAGAATTGGCCCCCTAGATCGTGTGATTTAACACCTTTAGATTTCTTTTTATGGGGTTATTTGGAGTCAAAGGTGTATATCAACAAGCCCACATCCACCCGTGCATTAAAAGAGGAAATTCAACCACATTTATGCCAAATGGTCATGGAAAATTTCTACAAAATAGTGCGTATGTGCCAGCAAAGTAATATATAAAAAATACTAAAAACAATTTCCCTCTTTGTATACTGGCGACGGGAAGAAGACTTACTCCCGCCAGCCAAAGAACCACGTTACAGGGACAAATACACATGATGATTTGATTACTTTAAAACAGGGTACAGAAATACCCAAATGTAATGTTTCATAAAAATAAAAAAAAAATTAAAATAACGGGAGGTCGAGGACTGACAGGAAGCTTTAAGCTTGCTTCCGGTTGAATATTTCAATCAGTCACTGTGACTAATTAATCGTGAGCGTATCGATCACTCACATCCGGTCTGGAAGGTTCCAAGACCACGTACCGGTTTGGCGTTTCCTCTGACGGGTGCATCTGCGAGTGGCGGGTAATGAATTAGCCGCTAACGATTGATCGCTATTATGAATTTAATTTAGTCTCAAGCTATCATATATATTATAGGTTACGCTTTGGAACAGGTAAAAGGGTGGTTGTCGATGATATTAGGTCAATCTACCGCACCTAACTTAAATAAGTGCAAAAGCCAAAGCAGAAGTTATTGATCAGAAATTATTTAGGATTTAACGTAACATAGGCCAACCTTTGAGAGTTGATGTTTTAAAAGATGCTTTTAAAAGTTTGCAAAAAAGTCGAACATCAAGCGTATCTAATCCTTTCCCTTATGTCCCTTATTACGTCAGCAACAAAACCCTTCATAACGATCTCAATATACCTTACATTCTTGATCCTATCTAACCACCCTAATCCCCTAGCACAGTCATTACACAGCGCCACTCATCCCTATAATCCTCCTCGGAGACTAAAACGGCGGTGGCCTCGTGAGCTGCTATAAATACGTTACAGTGGGAGTCCTGGCAATGTCCAGTTTCTGCAACGATGTTCTGAGCGTCTGTGGCTCTCGCGCTCTTGGTCAGCCTCCACTGGCTCGTATCCGGTGACGCTGCTGACGGAGGAGAGTGGGGGACTTCCCAAGACTCCGCTTCCTCTTTTACATGCGAGGGAGGTGACAACCATATGGATTTGGGAGGTCTCTGGCCTGTTTGTAAATACTGTATGAATGAGGAAGTGAATGAAAATTGTAAATATGGCATAAATGAAAACATTTACCACAATGACTTATTGCCCAATAAGGCAGATAAGTTTACATTTCTCACTTATTTTTGCTTGTAAGTCGATCTATTGATCATAAAATTATCGACCCTGATAATGGAGTCCCATTTTCCATTTTTGGTTAAACCAAATCCACATCCCGTCATCTGATATTTCCAGTTAAGTTTTTTTCAAACGACTTTCGTGCTGATTGAAAAAATATTTTGATTCATCCCTTTTACTTCGCCTGTCTTTAAATGTAGTCACTCAGACTACTGTTTCTTTGAAGATTATCTTTGAGGCTTTCGCTTAAAAAAAAATATAAATCTGAAAGTATTGTACCTGAAAGCTTAGAAGAGGTTCTCAATCGAGTTGATATTCGCAGAAATACTCTTTGCGAACTCACCACTTTGGGCCACAGGGTGGGGACCAGCGGAAGTCGGATTAGCGAAGTTCTACTGTAGTTAGTTTTTCAGATGACAATCAAGAATTGAGCACATTATCTGTACGGGATGGTGTGATTTCGATTCCACTATTTTTGATAATTTTTAGCCACATTACAGAAATTAGATATTGACATAGCCAGGAGTCGAACCCAAGACCTCCCCCATATCTCGGCAACTTTACTAATAGTTGGATTAATTACACGACTGATAATTCATAAAATAAATACGATATATGTCAAATCTTCAATTTCATTTTCAGTGATTTTAATTCGAAGATAGCTGGGACGTACACATCGCTGAGAGGGCGATGATACACCTATCGATCTCATTCGTCCTAAGAACGCGGCTTATGGATCGCTGTAAAATTGATGAAATTATGTTAAAAAAACATCCTCACTCAAACTTATCTCCCCGCCAGAGAAGGAACGAAAACCACAATAAAATTTCCCTATCTAAGCCAGATTTCAATTTTCTAAGGAAGAAAACAGGTGGTGTTATAGAAAATTCAATTTCCTACAAATTTTCTTCTTTTTATTTATTTTTTTGAATTGGATTGAAATTGAGTTTCTGGAGCTAGTTTTTTCGTCAGTCACTAAACATGGGCAATTCGATAAACTTTATTTCGGAATTACGAAGCCATAACAAGGTCGAAGCATTGGTTAAGAACTTTATAGTGATCAGTTACAAAGAATGTATGATGTTATGGAGCGTTACCCAGGATTAGTAAAAAAAAATCGGGGTTTGTTTCAACAATATAACCACCACACGCCCAACCACACACTTCTGGTTACAAGCTTGAGCTTCTCACTCATCCAGCGTACAGTTCGGACTTAGCACCTTCTGATCTGTTCCCGTCTGTGGTGGACGAGGTTCTAAATGGAGTTGCAGAATTTTCCTTTTAAAAACCCCGAAGAGTGTGGTATTATGAAGGAATCCGAAAGCCTCGAGTTGGGAATAATCTATACAAAACAAGGGAATATACTTTGAATATTAACAAATATTTGGGTTTAAATAAAATTATTTTCAAAGTATGTCTTCGATATTTTATCATTTCAGGAAGTAAAACAGTTTTTACTAAAAAAGATATATATTAATTTTATGTTACTAAACTGATCGTGACTTGGGAAGAATTATGACACAGATAACGACAACACGTGCTAAAAAACATCGAATTATCTTGATACCGAAAAAAAAAAAACAGGTTGTAAACTATTGAGGTTGGCCATAAATTAATTTTGGTTTTTTAGTGTGAAATAACACTTTTTTTCTATAGATAATATTCGTATAATTATCAAATTATTACAAATATATATATATAGGTTTATAATCCAAACTGTACAAATATAATCAGATAATAAAAAAAATAAACAATAACAAACACAGAAGAAGAATACTGTCGGCTTCCTGTAGGAAACTCCCAGGAGAAATAAATAGAAAAAAATTAAATTTAGAAAAAAAAATTGAACGTAGGAAAAATATATAAAATCATACAAAATTATAAAATAAATATAACTGACCTTGTTAAAAAGTTAGACAAAATATTTACATATTACATACATATTAATAAAAATAAAAGTATTGTTGAATACACACATTGAAAATATTTTACTGATAATAAGTTTGGCATAATTTTCTAGTTACTAAATTGAACGATTGTCTGTTAAAAGCGTGTTACTATTGAGGTTGGCCAGAAAGTAATTTCGGTTTTTCGGTGTGAAATAAAACTCAATTTTGTCTATACAAAAAATGAACTTTAATCACTCAAATAAATTCCATTCTTTTCGATGGCCTTTCCCATCTTTCTGCTAACTTCATGATCCCGCACTCATAGAACTTCTGGTCGTTATCAGCAAAAAACTCAACCAAGTGCGATTTGAGGTCATCGTTATTACTGAATTTTTTACCATCTAAGAAGTATTGTAAAATTTGGGGGATGCGACATCACTTCCCAACCAAGCTCCAATAGTTTCGTACGTGTTACTAAAGATGTGTAAGGCCTCGCATTGTCGTGGCGGAACCGTAATATCGAGCTTCTTAACAAGTCCATGATGTCTTATATGATTTTGATAAAAATTCTAACATTGACAAAAGAATAGTGAAACAAACATAACGCTATCTACTATAATTATACAGCCCAATACAATTGTGATTAAATATTAATCCAGCTGTCTATTTGGTAGTCATTTATGTGCCGCTCTGTCTAACCATGTCATGTTTTGCAAATTTACTTTAAGAAAGAGTTAAAGAGTTTTCATATTGACTAGGCCTAGTGCTCGTACACAACAGATAGATCTGAGGTTTGAGCACCAGGCATTATATTGAATAATAATAAACAATATTCTACTCACGTGCATAAAGTTTTCAGACCTATAACTATATATCGATATTTTGTTAACATTATTCAATGTCTATTTCTGTCTCTCGTGCACCATTTATGAAAATTATATCGCGTTTTGAATCTGAAAGCCCCTATTTAGCCAATATAATTTAAATGTTGTTAAAAAAACAACTTCGTGGCTTGAACGAATGTTAAGCTCTCTATATAGGTTAGGTTTTGTAAGGTTATTTTTATTTTCAGAGATCTGAGCTAAATAGGTCTATAAACGAAACCTCTCCAACTACCAGATCAGGATTATGTTTTAAAATGAATACTTAGGAGTTTAGGAGTCCCCAGAGATCGCTGGGAAATCCTTCCTTGCATATTCCCCAATAGGAGGCAGCAATGTTTCGTTCCCTTGGGACATCCAGAGGAGGCAGTATCGTCGAAAATTCCCAAAAGTTTGCCTTGAGGGTGGCTGGGGCATTAGCAGTGAGCGGATAAATCATAATAATTTGTGGCCATGGGGGGCGGGGGGTCTAACTGCCCATTGTTCGCCCCGACCATAATCTTTTATAATGGGGATGGGGCGTCTCCTATGCCACCTAAATATTTCCTATTATAGCCAACTTCAAACCGAGTCATCATCAGTTATATAATGCTAAGAATATTATACTGCTAATATTATATATATATAATGCAAAAAGTAGAAGCAAGCCCCTTCTACTGTATACCTGCATCGTGACTTCATGGAAGTCACTGATGGTTCCTGTTAGTTTTAAGTAAGCAACCGCATCCCTCCAAGACCTCCCTACTTCCCAGAACCTTATCCTTTTCTTATACATATATGTCTCAGCTTTAGCCCCAGGCCCCACTTGTCTCTAGACATTCCACCCAGTATGTAGTAACGAAACTCTTAATATTTGTTTATACCAGTGTTTTGCTTGTACTTCATAATAAAGCATTTCCGTTTTATTAATTAATGGAACCAGTTCAAAAGTAAAACCTCTCATTCGTTGTTCGGCTACCGCTGTAATCTCAATTAAAAAAAGCGACACTAGAAATTCAACATCGCTGGGGCTATTTTTTTTTTCTGTCTGTTGAAGTTATAATTAGCTTTGCGTCACAAACAGTATCCCCCCCCACCAGGCAGTGCATACTTTCTTCATTAATTATACAACGTTATTAATTACTCAAAAGCTAGTTTCTTCTGACGGGGAAATGTTGTTGTGTGTTGTTGTGATGCTGTTGAAAGTACAAGCTTCGGTTATAATAGTTTCGTGGTGTGTTTTTTTTTACAGGAGTTGCGAATAGCTTGCAATTAAAGATTTGAATTAGCCACCATTTGTGCAGTAAAGTGCTGGCAACCTTAAAAAAAAAACAATGTGACAGCTGACAGTTTAGGGTTAGTAAAAATGGAGCATTACACGATAGAACAACGTGTCTTTATTGTTGAACATTATCTCAAAAATAATGAGAGTTTGGCGGCTACAGTTCGAAAATTTCATACAAAATATGGTCGGAATAGTGTTTTGACTTCATCAACTGTGAAGAGATTTATTGAAAAAATTAGGGGGACTGGATCAGTTGGAGACACTAAACACACTGGTCGTCCAAAAACAAGCCGTTCAAATGTCAATATCGAAGCAGTGCGTGAGAGTGTTGTTGAAAATCCATAACACAGTTCTTTGTGCCGAAATCGGATGATATTGATGTGGCCAATATGTGGTTTCAACAAAATGGTGCCTCGTGCCATACAGCCCATGAAACAATTCAAATACTGCATGAGACATTTCCAGGTCGTGTACTCTCTCGTTTCGGTGATCAGAATTGGCCTCCTAGATCGCGTGATTTAACACCTTTAGATTTCTTTTTATGGGGTTATTTGAAGTCAAAGGTGTATGTCAACAAGCCCACATCCACCCGAGCATTAAAAGAGAAATTCAACCACATTTATGCCAAATGGTCATGGAAAATTTCTACAAAAGAGTGCGTATGTGCAAGCAAAGTCGTGGAGGCCATTTGCGTGATGCGATATTTCATAAATAACCCTATCCTATTTACTTTATAATTCAATAAAAAAATAATACAAAAATACTAAAAACTGTGTTAAATCAAATCTTGCGTTAATTCTGGGACACACTTTATAATGCTAAAAGTAGAAGCAAGCCCCTTTTACTGTTTACCTGTCTCGTGACTTCATGCAAGTTAATGTTATTTTAAAGTAAGCAACCGTATCTCTCCAAGACCTCCGTCCCAGTTCCCAGAACTACCCTTTTCTTATACATATATGTCTCAGCTTTAGCCCCACCTGCTCCTGGACCTTCCACCCAGTATGTAGTAACGTAACTCTTAATATTTGTATATACCAGTGTTTTTATTGTACTTCATAATAAAGCTTTTCTTTCTTTTCTTTTAAAAGGCTCTCTTCTACAAAGATTATTTAACTGAACGTTATTATCGTTATAACCATGTATAAACAATTATCTGTTATATTTCAAGTACATGAAGTTGAAGTTTCAAAACTGTTTTAAATATCTGTACAAAGTTTTTAAATTAATCTAGAGGGATTGTAATTAATAAAATCCTCTCCGTTCTAAATAAAACTTAGTAAAAAAATTCGGTTGGTAAGTAGATCTGTAAATTAAATAAGAAAAAAAATATGTTACTCCGTTTCAGGATTCGTGGAATCCTTGTTTATGCAAAGTTAATTAATTTTAATAACACTTCCCAGAAGATTTTGATAATTAGAGTAAGATTTATTTTAGTTTAAATTAAATTTAGCTCCCCCCCGAAACAAAAATCATCAAATAAGAAAGAGAAGCTCAATTGTCAAAAATCGGGTTTCCTTTATACAAAAAATAATTATGAATTATAATTAGTCATCCTGCTTTTAGACTAGTCAGCTCATCGGGACCAGGGCTGTATAATATAATATTTTTTTTTCCTTTCTTCATCACTTTCAAAAGCCTCGTATAGTTTCGGTGAATATTGTTTTTGAATTTAAATGGCTTTTATTTCGTTTGTGTACAGTTTATATGACAGAGTTTTAAATGAGAAGACAGCGACACAGAACGACCAGTTATGTAATAATCATTAGATCTTACATTTTTCAGTAGAAATGTGTGCCTTATTAAATTGAGACTTATGGTCCCCCCTTTTTTTTTTTTTGTAGTACCATTTCCCAAAAATCCCAAAAGTATGTTCTAACGCTGTAACTGATTAATATGTGTATATATACCAGGGTTTTGGTTGTTGTTAATAATAAAGTTTTTTAAAAAGACTCTCCTTTACAAGATTATTTAACTGATCACAAATAAGGCAGTTATGCGCATTCCCGGCCAGTGGATGTTACGAGGGGACACCGGAGTTACTTCTTTTGTGACATTCGTAAGGGTGAAAATATGTTCTGAATATTTTTTTTTTTCCCTTTAGTTTGCAACGTTCTTCAAACCGTACATAAACATGAAAAAAAAGTATTATTTTTCAGTCCAAAACAGCAATTAATCTTACACTCGGTGAAATTTATTGTTAATTCCTTTATTGTGCAATAATTACAATCTGCCTTTTATAAGGCAATAAGTAATTAAGATATATGCTCTCATTCATACAATATTTACAGTTCATCATTCACTCGCTCATTCATACAATATTTACAGTTCATCATTCACTCGCTCATTCATACAATATTTACAGTTCATCATTCACTCGCTCATTCATACAATATTTACAGACAGCCCAGAGACCCCCCAAATCCACCGCAAAGAGAAAGCGGAGTCTTGGGAAGTCCCCCACGCTCCTCCGTCAGCCGCGTCACTGGATACTAGCCAGTGGAGGCTGACCAAGAGCGCGAGAGCCACAGACGCTCAGGACATGATCGGAGAGACTGGCCATTGCCAGGACTCCCACTGTCACGCGTTTATAGCAGGTCACGAGGCCACTGCCGTTTCAGTCTCCGAGGAGGATTATAGGGATGAGTGGCGCAGTGCAATGACTGTGCTACAGGATTAGGGTGGTTGGAAAGGCTACTGTGGAATTTCGTAAACTTGGAAGGGATGAGTTCTAGAATGTAGGGTATATTAAGGTCGTTATGAAGGGTTTTGTTGCTGACATAATAAGGGGCATTTACTATTGTTCTCAGGACTTTTGATTGAAAGGATTGGATACGCTTGATGTTAGACTTTTTTGCTGTCCCCCATAGCTCTATTCCGTATGTCCAGATTGGTTTAAGTATAGCTTTGTAGATTACCGGTGAAATTAACAAATGAAAGAGGCCTGGGTTTGAGAAACTGTATGGCTCCTATTTTTCAAGAAAAAAAAAAAAAAAAAAAAATACAGAAATTGTTTAACGATATATGAGGTAGTAAAACAAAAAAACAAATTCTTATTTTAAACTCTCGCCAATTATATTGTTTTTCCTAGGTGTAAAACTAGGGTGGTTTAGACTGTTTTTCTCCTTAAAAGCATGAGTGCACAAAGAGCTCTTACAAAGGCCGAGTCAGTTTCTAACGTAATCAGTGTTCTCCGACTGCTGCGTAATCTTCTCCCTCCAAAAGGGGAAAAAAGCCTTGCGAAAATCCTATACTATAGGAGGGCAGAAGAACCCACCGGCTTTCTCAATGTACGCTTCGTCTCAAACAGATAATATATAAATGTGTCCTCCGGCCAGCTCTGCTGTACGGTGCCCCGCTATTTACCCACATGTCTGACAATACAGCCAAAAGTCTCCAGCGATTCCATAATGGGATCATGAGAAAAGTAGTCCGACATAGCTTTCTCGAGAGGTTAAAGAACGCCGACCTGCACCCGTTGCTTGGTGTGCCATCGGTGGGGAAGTTCATCCACCGAAGACATATCAAGTTTTTTGAATCGTTGCAGCACCTGACAAACCCAGTATTTAACCCTTGCCGCATTGATGGCAACAGACTGTCAGGGAAAATTAGGTTAAGATTTTGTTTAAGTTTTTATTGTTGGATTAAGTTAGTTTTAAGTCTATGATAAATAAGGTGAGACTTATCACTTTTAATAAATTCAGTCCACTAATGTATAATGTACATCATTATACTTTTGTACAATGCAGATCACTATTTTGTATACTATGATTTGTATAAAATGTAGCCAAGCTACAGGAAATACAATGAAGCAATTGCAAATAGATTCGTTTGTAGAATCTATATTTTGTACATATATAAATTTGTAACAAGGGGATATGGAACAAAAAAAAAGTTTTTCATTTCAACAGTACACACTATTAGATTTGTCTGTCTTAGGCCTACAGAATAGTGACAAAATTGAAAAAAATTTAGTTATACTGTTTTTATTCTTTAAATATATATTGACTTTTATCTACTGATCATTCGACCTATTGGTTAAAAATCATTTAAATAAATAACCAAAATAAATTTATTAGTTACTGGGATTACATTTGGACCGAACCCAGACCGACCTATTACGAATATTTTTCAAATTTATTTAATTATAAAAATTGCGCTAATCGGAAATTCTTAATCGTAGACTTTAATTGAAAATTCTTTACGTCTCAGATTTTTTGTGACTGGGCCAAATAAATTTCTAAAAACGGCCTCTACCCCTCTCTCTCCCTCTCTCTCTCTCTCTCTCTCTAGCCCTCTCCCTCTCCCTCACCCTCACCTTCTCTCTCTCTCTCTCTCTCATAAAGAATTAGTCAAGTTTTCAGAGTTCGAGCGGAAATCAAGCAAGCGTCACGAGTAAAGGCCATGGAAGAGTCGCGAGGAGACTGACTAACAGGGCCAGTAGCCTTGCCTTAAGTATCCTCTCTACTTCCTGCTGGGAGGCTGCGAGGGTCTAATCCGGGTTGGGGGCTGTGGACACCTGTGGTGCTGTACCCACGCTTAATTACCCGACCCCTCGCCCCCGTGGAGGTAGAGAGGCCCACTAAAGGACTGTTTATGACTGCCAGCTGGTGACCC
This sequence comes from Acanthosoma haemorrhoidale, assembly GCA_930367205.1. Lineage (NCBI taxonomy): Eukaryota > Metazoa > Arthropoda > Insecta > Hemiptera > Acanthosomatidae > Acanthosoma > Acanthosoma haemorrhoidale. Next base: position 4,019,661 of record OV884012.1, read on the forward strand.
TTTCTCGTTTATGGCTGTTTATGACTGCCAGCTGGTGACCCTTTCTCGTTTATGACTGTTTATGACTGCCAGCTGGTGACCCTTTCTCGTTTATGACTGTTTATGACTGCCAGCTGGTGACCCTTTCTCGTTTATGACTGTTTATGACTGCCAGCTGGTGACCCTTTCTCGTTTATGACTGTTTATGACTGCCAGCTGGTGACCCTTTCTCGTTTATGACTGTTTATGACTGCCAGCTGGTGACCCTTTCTCGTTTATGACTGTTTATGACTGCCAGCTGGTGAACCTTTCTCGTTTATGACTGCCAGCTGGTGACCCTTTCTCGTTTATGACTTAGTTGGCTTCCGCCTTTTAACACTTTTACAATGATTTACATTTGTTCATAATACATTTAGTTCATGTTATTTTACTTTTGCTTACAAAATATATGCGATAGAGTATAGGGTGATTTATCTTATGTAGTTAGCGGTCACTACAACATGTATATTATGTAAATATTAATATGCGGTAAAAAACAAAAAAAATTCTTATACAACATATACAATTATGGAGAGGGGTTTATTTATTTATTTAGCATAAGGAGTTAGACAGGTTTTTTTCCAATTATATTGTTTTTTCTAGACGTAAAACCTACGTAAGGTCTACCTTAGAACTACTGCAGTAATTGAAATTTCTTTATTGTGATGAAATTACAATCTGGCTTATTAGGCAATAAGATATTGTGATAAATATTCTCATTCATGCCATATTTACAATTTTCTTTCACTCGCTCATTCAAACAACCAAAGACCTCTCAAATCAACATGGTTATCACCTCCCTCGCCTGCGAAAGAGGAAGCGGAGTAAGAACTACGGAATACAATGTAGTGCCAAAAATACAAAATCGAAAAAAATGGAGTTTGACTGTTCTATTCTAGACTCTTGGAATTTTCGCATTTGATATTGACTAAATTGCTATGTTAGACTAAATGGAATCGTTAACTATTCTCTTTCGGAGAGTTGTACAAAAAAAAACAAAGTTGCTTTCACTCATAAAAGTGGTCGAGATTTTTTTCTCTTCTTGAAGCAGTAATGGAAGAACGGCTGTTACGTCTAAACGACACCCCCTCCCCTGGCTGCTAGGAGCAGACCTGTGATTGGAACGGACCCGCCAGCAACAACAACAGCATTAGCAACAACAGCGTACAACAACACTGATACGTGACAGGACTACTCGCTATCCCCAGGGCTTCACCCGGTGGCGTTATCATGCATTAGTCGAGTCTGGTCGTAGCGCTGAGCACCTGCGGCTTTGATTTCTTGTTAACTGCAAACTACCATTGAGGCCATCTCCTGTTAATGCGGTTTGTGAAATCCTCAAATAGGCAAGGGGAATTCTATGTCTGTCTGTCTGTGTTTTATATAAAAGAACGATATTACAACAATAAATACTTAAAAACACTAATGGCGTAAAAGCTATGGACTGGGTACTGGTATTGTGAAATGTGCTCTCCTGAGTTTAAACAGGGTGTTCACGCTGAGGCTCTTAAGAATTAAGAATTAAGAAGAATGAAGAATTACGAATTAAGAATTAAGAATGAAGAATAAGAAATGTACAAAATTGCCAACAGTAAGGCATAAAAATCAAACAAAGTACAAATAATAATATATAAACAACCATTCATTTTATTCAAAACAAAAAAAAAATAATCAACAATATAACAGTTAATTTAACCAGGCCTGATTGTTAGTAAATATAAATATAATGTATAATAAATAATGAAAAAAAGTTTATAGTCACGATACGATGGGAGAAGAGTGCGTACAGACAAGCGCAGGGGGGCGATGCGCACGGAGAGATCTGTAGACGAGATAGGCCGAGAAGTCCAAATTTGTAGTAAACAGCGACTTCTTGTTCGCAGGGGAACAGGCCCGTATTCTGCTATCTTCAACACCGACTAAGCCAAGCTCCTTGTCCTCTAATACGCAAAGTCCTATTTATTTACTTCCCCGAGCTTTATTGTACTTCAAACTACCTTCTCTGTACCTACACTTAACACTTACTTCTTTTTTTTAAATATATGTTCATGGATACAATATTTATAAATGTTTTTACTAATTTTCTCTAGCCGGAACAATCAGAAAATAAAGAAATTTACCATAAAAAAAAAATTTCTGAAATCCTCTCAAACAAAAATTAAGTTAAGTTAAAACGCTGACGTCTCTTACTTTGAATTACCCTTCTAATCAAAATGTATTTACTGTCTATGGAGCCTAAGCACAGGGCCTGCTTGATTCTACCTCAAGTAAAGAGACTTCCCTTTTTGTAGCTACCTCCTAATTATGAATAATTATAAGTTCCACTCTTCTCGTATCAGACCTCGTATCTACGTCATCAAATGAATATCACAAAATATGTATCTTTGTTTCAATATGTTTAATAAAGGTTATGACGTCAGTGAGAGTGGGGAGGAACTGAACTAGTGGGGGAGACAGCCGTAGGTGGGGACTTATCCCCACCCTACTGGCGGGCCTCCTCTATATAAGCCCCGGCCTCAGAGATAATTAGCATAACGAACCGGACCGTCACTTGGAACACTACTCTCTCCCCTCTCTCTGCACTGGCGCTCGCTGCTCTACTCAAACCATGGCCTTCTCATTCAACTACCTCTGCATCTCTCTCTCCTAACCTCACTATGTTTTAGTCCGGTGTTGTCAGACCCCACACTCTCCTAGTGGGAATCGCTGCCTTCGTCTCGCTAAAACTAGCACCTCCTTGGGAGAGATCTCTCCCTCGCGGACGACAGTTGTCGTGGCCCTACAAACTTACCAGTAGCGTCTCCCCCAGCGATCCAGTCTGCTTCTCTCCGGTTCACACACGCCTTTGGGATCCGGACGGTTTTCGCCTACCCTTAGACACTGAGTGTTGATTCGTGGTCATTCCAAGACCACATAAACTACCCACAATACCTACCATGTACCTCTTCTCCTGAACATAGTGCTTTGTCGGGGCACACACCTTCTAAAGATCTTATGGATTTAAAGCGAATTAGGCTGCCCGCCGACTAGGCCGGCAGCCAGGGTGAAAGACCATAGGTCCACCCGCTCTTTCTCTTTCTGGGCGCTCACCGGATGGTGGCTAAGAGGTTGTAGCGACCCTAGCCTGTGGTGGGCGTCTCCTCCCACTCCCGAGGGATACTCAGTTATATGAGCCCGACAACCCTTAAAGTGGCTTGTTTGTTCCTAAGTAAGTATTTGGCGTAAGGATTAAACTCCGGCTCGATACCTGGACAAAGGTGGTCAAGGTCTTCTCGTTAGCCGATATGTCAAGTTGGCCTTTCAACTCTTCGAACAATCACAACATGCCACCAGGGCTAACCAGAACACAGGGCAATCATGTGCGTTGCTGGCGGGGCGCCAATTCCCCAGTGTTCATTGTTTTGCACTCTTAAGATAGTAGTGTACTTGTACCTTCCACTATTCGGAATTGTCCAGAACCCTCGTGGAACATGCTGATTCAAGAGGCATTATCATATCTAGAACTCACTCGAGTGAGCCAATCCACATATTCGTTAATAAGGTGGACTTCTTCAATCAGCCTTGAGTAAAGTGTACTAGGATATAAAGAGTGTGCATGTTAAATGTTCTACAAAAATCACGCATTGTAAATAACTTTTATGTTGTAAAAATCATGTAATAATGTAGACAGAAATATTACAGAAAGTGTTCTATTATTTTTCTATAAAAAAAACAAACAAACAATTCGGTTAGTGAATTAACTCAATTCATAGAATGAAAAAAAAATTTTACCAAAAAGTTATTATGGTATTAAAAAGGCAGTATGGTATTTTTGAGAATTTTATTTATGGCACATTTTATTTTATATTCAATGTGTTCTACAATTTGTGGTCAAATCTTTTCTTAGATGTTGACTAGTATAATCTACAGAAGCCTGATATCGCCATAAACTTGTTATTAATACATGTTTGTATGTTTGATCACATACATGTAAAATTTGTTGTTTTGTACAGTGCATTAATATACTTCCCAATTGAATTGATAAAACAACTGCCGTTTTAGTCTCCGAGGAGGATTATAGGAATGAGTGGTGCAGTGCAATGACTGTGCTAGGGGATTAGGGTGGTTGGTTTGGTTACTATGGAATTTCATGAACTTGGAAGGGATGAATTCAAGAATGTAGGGTATATTAAGATCGTTATGAAGGGTTTTATTGCTGATGTATGATTGGATTCGCTTGATGTCTGACTTTTTTGCTGTCCCCCCATAGCTCTATTCCGTATGCCATGATTGGCTTAAGTATAACTTTGTAAATAAGTAATTTATTTTCTATCGAGAGATGGGATGTCCTTTGAAGTAGTCTGTACAGTTGTCCAAAGTGTCTGTTTAGTTCTTGTATATTTAGCCTAGTGCGTAGGTTCCAGGTCAGCCTTTTGTTGAGACGGAAGCCTAAATACCGGAATTATTGGCAGAGGGTGAAGGTAATGTGGGAAAATTTTGCCTTCCAATTGCTAACCAGTTGTACATTTACATATCTATTTAATTTATACTACACTATATGATTTATTGTCTGTTGCCTGCTTCAGAGTTAATTAGGCCATTGATAACGCCATGCAGGTCTTTCATAGGATGATTGACAGTAAAGTTCATAACGCAACAGTAGCGTGATCCGGCCCAGACTCAATTACCGAGCCGAGAACATCCGAGACCCCTGAGATATTCCGCTGCCAATCGTGCGGTAAGAGGAAGGCGGGAACAACAGTTCAATCTCCAGCCCCTGGAGTGTGGAGCCCGCGGGGTAAAACTCCAGGAATTATTCATCCAGCGATAAAGGAACATCCTGAATTGTTAAGCGGGGGTGTCCGCATTGTTCCTTCCCGCCCCCTACCCTTCCCTCGTCCTGGGCACGAATCAGCATTTAGATTAAAATTAGCCCGGAGGATTCGAGTCCTGCGGAACGCGACGCGTTTTATGGTCGGAGGAGTATTTTTTTTTTTCCGTGTCATCCGGAGGGCTCTTATTGAGTTTATATTTATCACTTAGCCCAGATGGAAAAGTTCCGACTTTAATCCTCTGGATACTTATTTAACGCAGCTTTAAGTTCTAATCCGAACTTTATGTGCAAACTTCGCCATGCTTGTATAGTGCCGTTCTCATCGGATACCGCAGTACTGCAGCAAATTTATTATTCCTTGGTATAGTATTATTTTAGAACGATTTATTTTTACAGTTGCTCATTAAATGAGAAAAGAAAAACTGCACTACTATACAGATACATTACGAAAATAAAACCAAATGATACCACAAGCGAACTTAAGTACATATAGTTTCACCTACACCTCGAAAAAACATGTACATCACCTAACACCAAAATCATCCTTCACACACAATCACAGTTTTTTTTTTCCTTCCCTTTTTATCTTAAAAATATCCATGATAAGGGAACAATTACAACAATAAAAAGATCGGCCATTTCAAAATTTTAACTTCTGTCCCGAATTCGTAGTAGATTAATTATGATTGGCAGTAACTCATTCATAAGAATAATATTAATTCATAAGAAACGTGTACTCCCGACTTAAGTAGCGTTGTACTCTCAAAGTATCTTTGCTAGTAACGATCTTAAAATAAGCATCGCAATGAAGCGTTTCTCTCTTTGTTCATCAAGAACTTAGGTCTTTGTGTCTCCCCTGTTTGAACTAGGACTACGATCTAGTAGGATACGTATACAAATCGGTAAAATTGAATTTACTACAACTTTAACTCGACCCGTGTTTGAAGTACACAGTTTTTTTGAAAATTTAAAAATGAAAATCAACCCCTATGAAAAATAATGAAGGAAATACAATCGAATAGTTAGTAATTATGAAATGTTTTGTTTTTTTTCTGTTAAATTGAGTAGGGTATTGAAATAAATTTCTCAGGTCGAGTCATAAGTAACTTCCGGTGCAGCTAAGTAGAATCTATTGTTCGTATCTACCCGCTATGAGTTACCATGACAAGTTTTTGTTTAAACTAAATAGACGAAGCTTCAGTCTTTTGTCAACTGTTTTGTGTGATACACGTTATGTTAAACTGTTTTTTTTTAACCTCTGAAATGGAAAGTCAAAAAGTACATATTCGTCATGTAATGCTTTGGGAATTTAAACAAGGCAATAGTGCTAGGGTGACAGCTGAAAAAATATGCAGTGTATATGGTGAAGGACTAATAACTGATCGGGCAGTTAGAAATCGGTTTATAAAATTCCGTTCTGGAGGTACGACCTTAAAAGACAAGCCGAGGGCGTGACGTCCTTCCGACTTTGACAACAACCTTTTAAAGGCAATATTGGAGCAAAATCCACGCTAATCGACAAGAGGTATAGCAGAAAGGTTGAATACATCACAATCATCTGTTAACCGCTACCTGGAGAAATTAGATCGCATGTCAATCGCCACAAATGTGGTCTCACAGGTAAAAATTGAGCCTTTTTTTAAACAGGATTGTAACAGGCGATGAAAAATGGGTTACCTATGACAATATAGTCCGCAAAAGACAGTGGCTTGATAAGGATCAACCACCCCTACGAGATCCGAAAGCAAACATCCATGGCAAAAAGATTTTATTGTGTGTATGGTGGGATTGTCAAGGAATAATTCACCACGAGTTGTTGAAGTCAAATTTAACGATTACTGCGTATAGATACGTTCAGCAGTCGCAAAGAGTGCAAGAGAAATTCCATGAAAAGCGTCCTGGACTCGTCAAAATTAATATAATTTTGTTATTTAAAAAAAATAAAATAAATGTCTGATAAAAAAAAAACTGAAGTACTTATGACTCGACCTAAATATATTAAAATTTCCTTAATTTTTTTCTCTATCGACAATCTAGGATTTGCTTATGAGGCAAGATTGTTCCTTGTTGCTCTTTGGTGGGCGGCGGTAGTTCGCGAACGAGTCGTCAGGTCTGAAAAAAACGGAAGTTACTCATGACTCGACCTAAATATATTAAAATTAATTGAAATTTTTCTGGGGGGAAAAAAACTGTGGGCAGACAAAAGTTCATATATCATGCCCGTTACTCTCTCTCTTCAAGGCAAACATACCAGGAGGACTCGGGGCTTAATAAGACAGGACTGCTAAATAAGACTTCCACCGGAGGGTGTGTTCTGCTGGATGTGGAGAGGTGACTTATCCTGCCGTAGGGCTGACTTAGGAGGGCTTAGGACTTACCACGGAGGACCTTAAACAAGGGAGGGTTAGCAAGAGCTCCAGTGTAGTGTTTACGGCCCTATCGTAGTCCCCGTGATGGCGTGCTAACTTAGCTGCTATGTAGATGGCCTGTCTCATCCCTTGGTAATGGTGGCGGGGTGGGAGGCGAAGTATGTGTAATCACTGGCTGTTCTGAGTGCACTCGCTGTACTTCCACGGGGAAAAGTACTTTAACTTGTAGCATTTCTCTTATCTTAGCTCAGAGGCTGTTTAAAGTTTTAATTATTCCCAGTGGTTGATCCTGGATGATTTAAATAGCTGTAATTTTAGCAATTAATTACATTTTATGTTTTTTAAAATAATGATCTTAATATTCAAGGAAATTGACAAGTTCCAAGGGAGTAGTTATAGCTTTAATATTTATAGAGAAATCGCCTTCGTTTTTTTTATATATATATCTTTATAATCAGCTCGGCTTGACAGCGTTACATCGAAACAATAACACCGAATACAACGTAACAAGAGGCAACTCAAGCTATGCATAATTTTGTAATACAATTATATTAAGTATACTTTCTTTAATTTGAATTTGCCACGCTGCTTATACTGACCACCACTAGATGGAGCTATCAGCAATATTCTAAAAAGTGAGAGGATAGAGAAAGGTTATATTAAGTAACTAAAGCTGTAATTAGAGTGTGAATAGAGAAGTGATAGTTATAAACTGTAATTGTCATTTCTTTGTTTAAAGAGAAACTGATTTCAGTTTATTCACCCCACCTTCAATAATTGTCTTACCTATATATATATATATATAAAATTTATAATAAACAACTACTGAAGCTAATTACTGCGATAACGTAAATAATTTAGCTCCAATCCTTTCAGTCAATAGTCCTGAGAACAATAGTAAATGTCGCTTATTACGTCAGCAACAAAACCCTTCATAACGATCTTGAACTCATCCCTTCCAAGTTCATGAAATTCCATAGTAACCTATCCAACCACCTTAATCCATTAGCATAGTCATTGACTGCACCACTCATCCCTATAATCCTCCTCGGAGACTAAAACGACAGTGGCCCGTGACCTGCTATAGATGCGTAACAGTGGGAGTGCTGGCAATGGCCTCTTTCTCCAATCATGTCCTGAGCGTCTGTGGCTCTCGCGCTCTTGGAATTCCCAAGACTCCGCTTTCTCTTTCGCATACGAGAAAGGTTACGACCGTGTGGATTTGGGAGGTCTCTGGGCTGTTTGTAAATACTGTATGAATGAGAACATTTATCTCAATTACTTATTGCCGAATAAAGGCAGATTGTAATTTTATCATAATCGTGTATAAGTTTTGAATCTGCAATAATACCAATGTCCTATTTGTTTGATCCTGCTTCCTATTACAAACTATAATGTACCTGAATTTCTTTTCGATTTATTCATGTATTGTCCCCTATTTGTAGGTCTAAATCTTATTTTATTACGTCAACATACTCATAAAAATTATGCATTTATGTTTTGTTTAATAAATATAATAAATAAATCCAAGACATAACACTTCGTGAAGAGGTGACGGCCGACCCGAAATTGTCTTCGTAGTTGGTAGGTAGCGCTGAGGTACTGATGTGGTTTAAGATGGTTTAGCGTTGGTCAGCACTATGCGTTACCGCTCAACCTCAATTTTTTTTTTTAATTGGATTAACAACTTTCATCTAAGAAACAATCCTAAGGCGAGTCGGGGATCACATTTTACTAAGGCACCGCTCAGTATATTTTAAATATACTGTTTAAAAAAAAATATTACCTAGTAAAAATTATAATAATTATTTGTTTAATAATAAAATATTTGTCGAGTCTGCTAATTTTTGGCTGGTAAGTATAATGACTACCTAATATCAGTAATAGGTAAATACCCTTGTACAGCCCAAAGAGACATTGGAGAGGGCTGTGGCTGAAGGAGGAGAAGTGAAGATGGGCAAATGCAGAAGTTAGGGAAGGGGATGGAGTACCCTCTAATCCACACTAATTAATAGTGATTCCAGACTAATCCTGTGTCCCGTTCCTGGAGTCCCTCCAACTTGTACGGACTAGGTAGGAGGGGTCCTTGGGAGTTTCTGGAAGCAGCGGGGTGGAAGTTCTAGGATAGTCCATAGTGAGATTTCGATCCCAACAACAAATCCCATCATAATGTACAACATACAACAAACGAACATCAGCCGAAGGGAGGAAGAAAGAAACTTTAAATGAAATTTATAGGACACTTCAATTAAAAGCAATAAGGGAATTTTGGGATAGTTTGTAGCCCTAACATTTTTAAAATGTATTTTAAAGTAATTTTTATAATTATTAACAACTTTTACTGCTTCATAATTTTTAGCGAATAATATTTTTTTATCTATAACTGAAATTCATACAAACTGATATTAAGTTTATAGAAATTGAGAATTAAAGAAGAGAGCTAATGACGTAAATTGGCAGTTAACTTTGTACCACATTGTAAATTTTTTTTTGCATTTATCCAAAATAATTTTCATTATTATTCAAAACTTGAGGAGAGGGAAGTTATTACAAACTATTTAAACATAAACTATATATTCCTGACTCATTCTCGACGTGTCTTAGGAACTTTAAAATGGATTATCGTCATAAACAAAAATTCGTTCTTAATTTTTTAAACGATTCAAGAACAATACATTATTTTTTTGCGACTTTGAATCCCACAACGACCCAGTCTTGCTGAGCGGAAAGAGAGTTATAGGACAATAACACTTACTAAAATATTTAGCAAAGCAATTTCTCTGGTAAATATCTAAGCAGCATTGGATTAATAGGCCCTCGAGAGTGGAAAAGATTAAGAGAGGGTTTCAACCCTTGCAGCTTCAGGCGGCTTGAATTGCTTCCGTCTCTCACAGACATTGAGTTATTAAAAAATTCATCGCGAATGCTCGTGCTACTTCAGCGATTCTCTTGAGGCCTGATCATCGCTCACTCTGTTATTTTAGATTTGAATGTAGGAATTAAAATGTACAATAAATAAAGAAGAAGACAACTAAAAATATTGATTCAAAATCATAAATTCTGGAATTGTTGGTGACTTTTAGCTGTATTGTCAGTCATGTGAGTATATAGTGGGGTTCTACCAGACAATCATCATATCATCATGGACTCGTTTAAATTTTCCAAGAACTAGCAAGCATGTTTTATATGATTGTATGTACAATATGATAATTAGATATATATATAGAGAGATTTTTTATTGTGCTAAAATTACGATCTGCCTTATTAGGCAATAAGTAATTAAGATAAATGTTCTCATTTACACAATATTTACAAACAGCCCAGAGACCACGCAAATCCACATCGTTTCACCGTCCTCGCATGCGAAAGAGGAAGTCGAGTCTTGGAAAGTCCCCCATGGTCCTCTGTCAGCCGCGGCACCGGATACGAGCCAGCGGAGGCTGACGAAGATTGCGAGAGCCACAGACGCTCAGGACATGATTGGATAAACTGGCCATTGCCAGGACTACCACTGATACACATTTATATCAGGTCACGAGGCCACTGCCGTTTTGGTCTCCGAGGAGGATTATAGGGATGAGTGGTGCAGTGCAATGACTGTGCTTGAGGATTAGGGTGGTTGAATAGGTTACTGTGGGATTTTATGAACTAGGAAGGGATGAGCTCAAGAATGTAGGGTATATTAAGATCGTTATGAAGGGTTTTGTTGCTGACGTAATAAGGGGCATTTACTATTGTTCTCAGGACTTTTGATTGAAAGGATTGGATACGCTTGATGTTTGACTTTTTTGCTGTCCCTCATAGCTCCATTCCGTATGTCCAGAATGGCTTAAGTATAACTTTGTAGATTAGTAATTTATTTACTAAAAATGAATTATAGTTATTCATAATCGATTGTTATAATATGGATAAAATGGAGACTCACGCAATAAGAATTGTAAAGTATCTTTATTTGATTTAAGCGACCGGAAAAAAACAAAAATTGGAAATGCTTCCATTTCCATTTTCAATTTCCCTCCTGCGATAAGTCACGGCTGCTACAGAGGGCTGGGCTAGTCGATCCGAAATGAGCCGTTCACTCGCGAACGACTCCACCGAGCTAACAGATGTGACACCTGTTCCTGACTTATGGCCTGCAGTGACGTAGCAAGCTGTCGGGTCGGGCGCTTAGTGTTTTGTACCGGTCATTTCCTGTTTTTATTCCCTGGTTCTGCATCTGGGAAATGTCACTGGAGGTAATCGTATACAAATAATATTCTGTGCAAATCTCCTTACATTTTTTTTTTTTTTTTTTTAAAGGATTAGAAACGGAAATGTACGAAAAAGAGAAAATATCGTCATGAGTTCATCCTCTTTGGTTAGGGACTTAAAGTCAGTGAAGTAAAACATAAATTTTACTGTCAATATTTGAATAATTTTTAATTACCGATATGGTTTTAACTAATGAAATATGACTGTAATTAAATAAATATTAGAGGTTATTCCTTCTCCCACGTTATTGATTTCGTTTGTATTTCTTCGCTGCAATTGCAAACTGCCAAATGAGAAAAAATTGCATTAAAAACTAAAATGTGATCGCGGAAAAATAGGAAAGTCAATGGTTCAAAACTGGGCAAGCTTCATATTTTTAGAAGAAGAATGTTTATTTCGTTTTATGAGAAACTTTTTGAATTTAAAAAATACTCTGCTTTAAATTTTTTTTTGGTGCTGAGTTTTTCCAAAGGAATCTTTCATAAACTTACATTTTTTACTTAATCCCCTGTTAGAACACGTGTGGTATTGGCGAATGTTGTTATTAATTAATGCACCACATGCCGTTCATCACTAGAACTTCTTAGGAGCTCGCTAAGCCAGTTGCTGCACAGCGAATACCTTGTTAGCACACTGGGCTTCGCTTATAGCATAGCTTACAGCTCAAAGTCATTTTTTTTCGAATTTTTACTGAAATATAAATATTTATCACGATAATTTATAGTTTACTGATAATATTTAGCGAGCAATTGTTTTTCTTTATTGTCCCGCTGAAGACATACAAGATATATCGTATAGGTCCCTTTTTATATGCAGGAGATATACAAAAACAACTGTATTATGATAAAATTACAATCTGCCTCATTGCGCAATAAGTAATTGTAATAAATGATCTCATTCATACAGTATTTACAAACAGTCCAGAGACCTCCCAAGTGCACGTGGTTGTCACCTCCCTCGCATTCGAAAGGGGAAGCGGAGTCTTGAATAGTCCCCCACGCTCCTATGTCAGCCGCGTCACCGGATACGATCTAGCGGAGGCTGACCAAGAGCGCGAGAGCCACATACGCTCAGATGATGATGATGGAGAAACTGGCCATTGCCAGGACTCCCACTGCTACGCATTTATAGCAGGTCACGAGGCCACTGCCGTATTAGTCTCCGAGGAGGATTATAGGGATGAGTGGTGCAGTGCAATGACTGTGCTAGGGGATTAGGGAGGTTGTACAAGTTAGTAAGGAATTTCATGAACTTCGAAGGGATGAGTTCTAGAATGTAGGGTATATTAAGATCGTTATGAAGAGTATGTTGCTGACGTAATAAGGGGCATTTACTATTGTTCTCAGGACTTTTGATTGAAAGGATTGGATACGCTTGATGTTCGACTTTTTTGCTGTCCCCCATAGCTCTATTCCGTATGTCCGGATTGGCTTAAGTATAACTTTGTAAATTAGTAATTTATTTTCTATTGAGAGATGGGATGTCCTTTGAAGTAGTCTGTACAGTTGTCCAAAGCGTCTGTTTAGTTCCTGTCTTTTTAGCCTCGAATGTGGGTTCCAGGTGAGTCGTTTGTCAAGATGGAAACCTATATACTGTACGGTCTCGGATACAGGGTGGAGAATGGTGTTAGAAGAAACTAGTGGACAAGACTTGCGGCAGAGGGTGAAGGTAATGTGGGAATATTTTGCTTAATTAAACTTTACAATTAATAATATAAAAATTGCAGCGCTATACATATTCAGTCTAGATCTAAATAAACACAAACTGCGATAGTGGACTGTATGATTGATACTGACAGTTATACTGACAATATCTTTAATAGGATTACATGTGGAATACTATATGATAGTATATCATATACAAAATAAAAGCTATTTTGTTTTTTATTGTTGGAAGGGATTGGTTTCTCGTTTCTTTAATTATTCTTCCATTTTCTTTGCTTTGATTTTCTGACCGGTCATTTCTCTATATTCCTCCTACATCTCACTCTGGAAGTAAAGTACTAGAGAATGAACTAAATCCACTAACCATCTACGTTGCTAACTTATTATGACTTACGAAATGATATTTTCTGGACAGTAATTAATATATTTAATATTTAGCTGTAATGTTTACTTACCGGCTTACGCATTTATTGACTTCCCCCAATCTATCACTGCGCCTGAAGCTCATGATTTACAAGAGTACTCAGGCCTGCTCTGCTGTATGGTGCACCACTGTTTCGTATTTGACGTATACGACAGCTCGGCGACTCCAACAATTCCAAAACGGTATACTGATGAAAGTGGTCAGAGGTACTTCGTTGGAGCAACGGAGCAACAGGGAGCTTCACGAGATCTTTGATTAGGATAGGGTGGATGAATTCATCCAACGTAGACATATTGACTCATTACAGTACTTGACAAACCCGGTGTTTAACACAATAACCCCCGCTCCGTTCCCCTATCGATGGCAGGACGCTGTCACGTCTGGAACACTTTAGTCTTAGGTTCTAGTTTATAAGTTTCCCACAATGTAAACTGAAGGTGAGCCCCACCATCTAGTATTGTATATTGTATTTTGACCTTTTAACGGAAATTATTGTTATTGTAATTCTACCCTTCTTCGAATACATCTGCGTATGCAGCAAGAGGAGAAATTTGTAAATCTTGTACATTGAATTTTGTTCATCTATTTGTAATTAATGTTGATAAATAAAGAGGTTTTTGGGCAAAAAAACAAAAAACAAAAACAGACGCGTGGGTTTGATCTCGGATTTAAAGCCGTGTATTTAATGTTTAATGTATTTAATGTAATAATTTGAAGATTCGTCTCCCAACCAATGCGTTGAGAAATGTGAAACAAGTTACACATTGGTGTACTCTTAAAGTAGTTGTATGAAAATTTAATTCGGCCATTGTCGTTGGAATTGTAGAATTGATCGTTAGTCTGTAAAGTGTATTTGTCTTGTAATTTGTCTATTATTGAGTAGGCTATTGGCAGTTGTGAGTCGCTAGAAGCCATTATTGCCTGTCAAATGCTTTATGAAGTTCAATAAGGCTTTGTTGACTCCTGAACGAGCTCTAGCAGTGAGGTCTTAAAGAGCCCCTCTTAACCTAAATAGCGAGCAATGGTGGTATTTTGTAATTTTTAGGACTGTTCTTGGTAGTCCCCATAGCTGGTGGTCGAGTAACAGACAGGCTAATGACGTCAGAGAGAGAGTTCCAGTTATTCTTGATTATTCACCCCCCCCCCCTCCAAGCACATTTACACATTTAGCATATGTAATATATATGATGGAGGCCGTGGTGAAGCAGTCGGGCAATGCTTCATTGATCGGAACGGCAAGCGTGTGGTGATTGGAACATTGGAAAATAATTAGCGGTTTTTGGCGGGGGCGCCAGATGGCAGGCTAATCTGTCCCACGGGAAAAGATTTAAAAAAACAAAAAAAACAGGGTTTTTAATGTGCACGGTAAATGCCGCTTGGAGCCAACTCGGATTTTTAATTTCTTCCCTAAGGGAGACCATGAATGCGAATGATCTCACTCCACGTGTGTGTCCTGTACACGTGTCAGACAGAACTGGGTTCCGGTGCCTTCATCTGGCTATCAAGTTTCGTATGAAAGCTCTAGTAGTCAAAATTAGAAGATAGATGGAACAAATGCTCCTTCTTATAGATACTATTGAGGTTGGTAAGAAAGTAATTTCGGTTTTTTAGTGTGAAATAAAACTCAATTTTTCTATAAAAAAAAATGAGTTTATCAGTTAAA
Source organism: Acanthosoma haemorrhoidale (assembly GCA_930367205.1). Lineage (NCBI taxonomy): Eukaryota > Metazoa > Arthropoda > Insecta > Hemiptera > Acanthosomatidae > Acanthosoma > Acanthosoma haemorrhoidale. The sequence goes on from OV884012.1 coordinate 4,034,863, forward strand.
TATATTCCATTCTGTTCGATGACCTTTTGCCATCTTTCTGCTAACTTCATGATCCCGCGAACTTTTGGTCCTTATCAGCAAAAAACTCAACCAAGTGCGATTTGAGGTCATCGTTATTACTGAAATTTTTACCATTTAACAAGTTTTGTGAACTTCGAAATAAATGATAATCCGATGGTGCAAGGTCTGGGCTGTATGGGGTATGTAACATAACTTCCCAACCAAGCTCCGATAGTTTCGTACGTGTTGCTAAAGATGTGTGAGACCTCGCATTGTCGTGACGGAACCCAAATATCGAGCTTCTTAACAAGTCCAAGACGTCTTATATGATTTTCATTTGTTATGTGTGATACATTTGACTGTTTTGCAATCTCTCGCACAGTTATATGACGATTCGATTCAATTATGGCTTTCATTTTGTCATCGTCAACTTCAGAAGGTCGACCAGAACGTTGATCATCTTCATTGAGAAATCTTCAGAACGAAATTTTTTAAACCAATTCTGACATGTGCATTCTGTTAAAGAATCAACATCATAAACTTCACATATATCGTTGTGAGCCTCAGCCGCATTCTTGCCTTTATGAAAATAAAAAAGTAGAATGTGTCGAAAATGCTTATTTTTGGACTCCATGTTAAAACTGAGCTTAAACTGACAGTTGTAAATAAAATGACACTTAATTTATTTCTATAGGAACCTAAAGGTATCGACTACCAAATCTCAAAAGAATAACGAAACAACCATCTACTGGATTAATCCGAAATCACTTTCTTGCGAATGATTGTACATACATATTTAAATATTAATACCAATGGTACAGTTATATTCCAAGAAAACAGATAAAAGAAAAAGGCCATGTGGCACCTTTTAATATTTCAGTTTTCATTAACGTTTGCTTGCAATGAAGTAGTGAGTGGTTGTCACAAGGAAATTTATTATTATTAGTCTTTAGTCGCTCACTTTATAATAGGGAATTTGTATCTACTGTCTATTTTTGCAGTCCACCAACTGTTGTCAGTTATATTCCTGTAGCTCAATAACTCAAAAAACAAAAGAAACTTTATTTTGTATGACACACAAAGGTACAAGTATGCATGGCTACAACCTAAGAGCTTACTAGCTAATGAGTGCCTTAAGGTACCAACACTCTGGCTTATGCCTAAAGGGTATTTATCTGTGTAGGAAAACGATAACAGTAGTGATAGTAGTAAAGATAAAAGGTCGTGGGAGCCAATTATTTAGAATGGATGTCTGGGAAGGGAAGATAAGTTAAGAGATACAGTTCTTCGGATGTTATTGATAAACGTACCATTTGTTAATGATAAGATTATATATATTACATAACTGTCCATTTGGGGATTGGCGGGTCCTTTTCCGTTTGTCTATTCGAAAAAAAATAAACAAAAAAGCGATCATGACATTAATTTCTTCCATTATTTCAAAACATAAATTTGTGACACTTTTAATATCTAACAGTGGGGTAAAATAATTAAAACTATTGTCTTTATATTACAGCATAAGCACTTTCAAACATTCAAGCTGTCAAGTACCCTCATGTGCTCGAATAGATTTGACAAAATAAGAAGTGCTTAGTAAAAGAAATTCGGACTATAATTACAAGACAACGTATGGATGCTCCATACAATTACTCTTTGTCTTCATTAATAAGTATATTGGAAATGAGGGTATCATAATTAACCATAGATTATTCTGTGATACAAACACCTCACTCAACTAACATCTCGTGGTTGCAGGGGTGTCACTAGGTGGGCTGGGCTGGGCTGAGCAGTTATCCTAATTAACCACTACACCGGATGAGAACCCGTTATATATCAAACCTAAACCCACTACAACCCTAAAAGGGCACCTTGCGACTGAGACGGCGAATGCTGATGAAACGACCCATTTGGTCAGCGCACGGTTAGAGCCAGTGGACACTACCGGGCCTCCTTCATACAGATATCAAGAGTGCTTCCCGCAGCACTCAGTGGAATTAACAAGGGGGGATATCGGGGGTATCTTTCCCCCCCATCCCTCAGGACTCTCAATATACCTGAGTGTTCCCTCTCTCATTCTCTTTCTGTCTCTCTCTTATATAAATACAGCAGGCCATTAATGTGAATGCGTATGTGTATGCAGACAGGGGCCTTTAGCGGAAAAAACATCGAAACTTGATGTATTTATGTGGAAAAAAAACATATGAAATGAAATATGTCTTTTATTTGTCGATTACAAGAAGTTTTTACCTTATTTAAATGAATGACTTCGCGAGTGGTTGGTAGATGTAGATTAATAATGCATTCAATTTATCATGCACACAACTTGGGTTAATATGAGAAATTTTTATAGGGGATTCGTTGACACAATTATTTAATTAATTAAGTATTAATATAAGCCAAAGACAAGAAATACTGATTTGTAAGATGTATAAGGCTGGGAGACGCTTTGGACAACTGTACACACTACTTCGAAGGACTTTCTCTCTATAGAAAATAAATTACTAATCTACAAAGTTATACCTAAGCCAATTTGGACATACGGAATAGAGCTATGGGGAAAGCAAAAAAGTCGAACATAAAGTGTAACGAAAGTCCTGAGAACAATAGAAAATGCCCCTTATTACGTCAGCAACAAAACCCTTCATAACGATCTTAATATACCCTACATTCTCGAACTCATCCCTTCCAAGTTCATGAAATTCCATAGTAAACTATCCAACGCAGACATCGCACTGCACCATACATCCCTATAATCCTCCTCGGAGACTGAAACTGCAGTGGCCTCGTGACCTGATATAAATGCGTGACAGTGGGAGTCCGACAATGACAAGTTTCTCCAATCATGCCCTGAGAACAATAGTAAATGGCCCTTATTACGCCAGCAACAAAACCCTCCATAATATGTGGAATGTTCGAATAACTCGTGAGGTTTCTCTGATATTGTACCTAGATTGTCAAACCATATACCACAATTCATTTAATCCATAACTACTTCTGTGCAACTTTTGGTTATAATTACAAACTTTTTTTTATCTTTCGTAGACCCTTTAAATTTACATATAACTATGTCGAATTACAGATCCTCAGGCAAATCTATTTAGGCCTTAAAGATTCCAAACTTTTCTCATAAATGGACTTTTGGTCAGAACTATTAAGGCTAATTCTCCGAGAATGTGACCAAAGACTATTCGAAAATGTGGAACCAGAATCCCATCGATAAATATCTGGTTATTGAGGACAAGCTTCGATGTGGTAGCCAAAATTGTTTTTTTTTGTATTAATAAAGCTGTGCCCGGTAACGACTACGCAGCGTGCCTGGTTCAGATAAGCGAGCCACCCCCGACCGTTTCATCGCCGAGTCCGACCAGCCACCCCAAAGACAATAAAAGCCACCCTCGAGGGGTGGCTATCGCCCTCTTCTGGGCCATTTAGTAGCAGATATTAAACCGTGTCAGTTAGCACCCTTTCGGCTGTGGGGTTTATTAAATTATTCAATATTCGCTGGTCAATATTAATATATCTTCTGTATGTCTATCTGTCTGGTTGATATATATATATATAGATAGAAAAACATTCCGTGGCAAAGCCTATGTATAGCAAAGAAGTAGAGTTAACAAATTAATTTCTGACGAATAAAAAGAAGTATTAATTTTTGTGAAAAAAAAACAACAAAAATCAATATAATGTGAACACTTCTATAACAGAAATAAATACTGCACATAGTCAAAAAGGTCAAAGTCAGAAAAATGTGCTACAACAAACAATGAAATACAAAGAATAAAATATAATAAGTGTCTCTTGGGATGGTGAGTATTTGTTAGGATAAGAGAGCTTTAAAGCCTCTTATAGATGAAGTATGGTGGATATTAAGAAGAAGAGGATTTCAGAGGGTAGTGGAGCGGGCAAGGAAGGAACGATCGTATGCTGTTTTGTGGACAGGAGTGTAAAGGAGACGAGGGGTTCTAATGATCCGGAAGTAGTCTGTTGAATATTGTGTATATATATTATTATCTTCTGTTACTTTAAATATATTTTATTTACTATTTATTAGGTTCTATTAACAAAAATAATTCTGGCAAAAAGATGAATTTGTAAACCCCCGACTTTCTCTCTCCTCCTCCTCCCCCTAAATGTTTACAGGAATTTGGGAAAATATTAATGCCAGGCGAGGGCATTACTTAAGGAAAGGGGAACCTGAAATATGACATGGAATTGACATATCTAGGGGAAGACAGATTTAGATTACTGACATTTATTAGATGATAATAAACAAATAGCATTTGATTAAAAACCCCAAAAAAATACTTAAGCTATTTGATAAAAAAAACTCCTTAAACTATTTGATAAAAAAAAATACTTAAACTATCTGATAAAAAAAATACTTAAATTGTCTGATTAAAAAAATACTTAAGGATTGCTAATAAGTAAATAAAGTACAGTACTGATTGACGGCTTCATTGGGTACCCAATCTGGCATCGTTGCTAATAATCGATGGCATCGATGGCAGGTAATCGATTAGTGGAGAGTTGAGCGAGGTCCTCACTGCTACGACTTCCAAGATGAACTCCCACCCGAGGTGCTCCACATAAACAATAGGCCGATAAGGCGGTGAGATGATGGAGGGCACTCTGGGGTGTGTTGGCCAACTCACATCTGGATCCACACTGACTCTGCGAGCGACTTATCAACCGGTGCTCCGTCCTTTTAATCCTCTATAAAGGATGTAGTGTTCTCAATCCGATTACGGGGCCTCGGAGGCGTCCCGTATCGTTATTCGTTTTGTTTACTTTCCAACATATTTCACTTAAACAAAATCAATACACTCACATTCGAAACACAAAGATATTCTTAGAACATTTATAATATTATCAATAATTATTAATTCTTTATATAACTAAACAAATACAAAAAAAAAATATTTATCTCTAATTTACACTTTTTTTTTTTATAATAAATTTTACGAGGGTACTTTGTTAGATAATTACTTGTCAGCGCAAGACCCCTTATTCGGGCTTAAACAATGAATGATAATTTTTTTTTCTTCAATAGACAAAATAAACGAATTACAGGCGTAAACAATCGCTAATTTACATTGGCCATGACTACTTAAAATGTAAAAGTCTATCGGTCACAAATTTAATTTTACAAACATAAAAAAATAAACTTATATTAATTATATAAATACTTGTCTATAAATTCGATTCCTTTTCTTCTTTAATTCTTTTCATTCTTTAAACAAAATTAATACTTCTTCTCTTCGTGCTATTTCTCTTCCGTGCTGCTTTAAGTCAATAACCACTAACCAACAAAGTTTTTAAGTTTTTCTTACTCACAATCTCAAGCTAATAACATGTATTACGGGCTGATTCCAAAACTAGATGAGTATAATGCTCTGTGTGTTTTCATTATCACAACCACAACTATACTAATTATAACTGGCTTAAACTAGAGAGTAATTCTGTGTGTGTTTCTATCATCACAACAACCAGTATACTCTCTTTTGTTTTTTTCATCCACTCTCATTTGTTTTTATTTTGCCTTCTTGATAAGTTTGACCAAATCTTTATATTTAAAATTCTTATATACAAACTCCACAATATCTAATATCACAACAATATGTATGATGACAATTATTGAAGGTGGGGGTGAATAAACTGAATTCAGTTTCTGTGTTAAAAAAGACACGACAATTGCAGCTTATAACTATCACTTCTCTGTTCACACTCTAATTACAACTTTAGTTAATTAATGTAACCTTTCTCTAACCTCTCACTTTTTAGAATCTTGCTGATAGCTCCATCTAGTGGTGGTCAGTAAAATGGCGAGGAGTTGACGACAGGATCAGATGGCGAGAGGGATGGAACAGTTTAAGAGTGTCTATTGACCGACGGGACATTTGAGAGATAAATTGGTTCCAGGAGAGTGTTTGGTCTAATGGTTAACCCTAGGTTTTTGACCGTGGAACAGGAAGTGATGGGATGGTTATTATTGGTTAAAGCGGAAATATCGACAAAAGATCTGAACAGGAACCTACGACAATTGACTGGGTTTTTGCTGTGTTAAACCTAAGTTTATTCAGGTTTGTCCAGGCCGATCTAGGTCGCACTGAATCTTGCGAAACGCAGCAAATAAATTAGAGAGGGGAAGGGGGCTAAAACCCCAGATTGAGGGATATAAAATTTTATATGAATATTCCGTTTCATAAGAGAAATAATTGTTAAATATCTCCATAACACCTGAGCTTTTATGACATAATTGTTAAATATCTCCATAACACCTGAGCTTTTATGACATAATTGTTAAATATCTCCATAACACCTGAGCTTTTATGACATAATTGTTAAATATCTCCATAACACCTGAGCTTTTATGACATAATTGTACAAAATACGTATTTCATTTAGTAGTTTATCAAATTAAAAATCTGAATGCCCCGATACTCAATGGCAGATGTGTGTTCTGTATTTAAACTATATTAACGGTAAGTCGTAACTTATTCAAAGAGACTAGTTCTTTATTGTGCAATAATTACAATCTGCCTTTTATAAGGCAATAATAATACAGATAAATGATCTCATTCATACCGTATTTACAGTCATCATTCACTCGCTCATTCATACAATAGGACATGATTGGAGAAACTGGCCATTGCCAGGACTCCCACTGTCACGCGATTATAGCAGGTCACGAGGCCACTGCCGTTTCAGTCTCCGAGGAGGATTATAGGGATGAGTGGCGCAGTGCAAAGACTGTGCTACAGGATTAGGGTGGTTGGAAAGGCTACTGTGGAATTTCATAAACTTGGAAGGGATGAGTTCTAGAATGTAGGGTATATTAAGGTCGTTATGAAGGGTTTTGTTGCTGACATAATAAGGGGCATTTACTATTGTTCTCAGGACTTTGGATTGAAAGGATTGGATACGCTTGATGTTCGACTTTTTTGCTGTCCCCCATAGCTCTATTCCGTATGTCCAGATTAGTTTAAGTATAACTTTGTAGATTAGTAGTTTATTTTCTATTGAGAGATGGGATGTCCTTTGAAGTAGTCTGTACAGTTGTCCAAAGCGTCTGTTTAGTTCTTGTCTTTTTAGTCTCGTATGTGGGTTCCAGGTCAGTCGTTTGTCGAGATGGAAGCCTAAGTACCGTACTGTCTCGGTTACTGGGAGAGGAATAGAATTAAAATAAACTAATGGACAAGTCTTGCGACAAAGGGTGAAGGTAATGTGGGAGCATTTTGCTTCATTAACTTTGATCCGCCATTGATTGCACCAATACTCGATCTCGTCAAGGTGTTTTTGAAGGTTATGGGATGCTATGTCGGGGTCTGGGTGGGATGACAAGACTGCAGTGTCATCTGCAAATGTAACCAAGAAGGTGTTGGAAGTAGAAGGGACATCAGCGGTGTATAGGTTATAGAGGATGGGGCCTAGGACACTACCCTGTGGAACTCCTGCATTTATGGGATAGTAGTTAGAGTATTCTAAGCCACAGCGGACTTGGAAGAAGCGGTTTGAAAAGTACGACTGTAGGATTAGGAAAAGGGTCTGTGGTAAATGTCTTTTGAGCTTGTAGAGCAAACCTGCGTGCCAAACCCTGTCAAAAGCTTGAGCTATATCGAGAAAGGCAGCAGTGCAATACTTTTTGGTTTCAAGGGCTGAGGAGATGTGATCAACAACGCGAAGCCCTTGTTGAGCAGTGGAATGTCGTTGGCGGAAACCAAACTGGTGTGTGGGAAAAAGGTTTTTGGATTCAACAATGGGAAGTAGACGTTTTAGTAGGAGTTTCTCAAATATTTTTGAGAGGATAGGGAGCAGGCTAATTGGACGGTAAGATGAGGCGTCATTGGGTGGTTTACCGGGTTTGGCGAATAGGACAATAATGGAATGTTTCCAGAGGAGAGGAAAGTGTGTCGTTCGGATAATGCAATTATATATGTAGGTTAGGAAGGTTATGGCTTTAGGAGGAAGTTGTTTGAGAATTTGAGGAGTTAGGAGATCATATCCAGGGGATTTTCTGTAAGGTAAGTTTTTCAGAAGGTATTTGACCTCAGAGGGATTAACGGCTTTTGGTGGAAGAGAGAGAGGAATAGGTGAAGTGAGGAAATCTTCCACAGTTTTGCTGTGAGTATGGCTTTGATGAGAAAGGTGAGGTGTGAAAGTATGGGTAAGATGTAGAGCAAATTCCTCCGACCTATCTCCATCCGAGGCCGCCCAGGACCCATCATCACGACGGAGTGGATGTGAAACAGGTTGATACTTTAGGATTTTTTTGGTTACATTCCACAAGGAGTTATCCCTGGTAGACAGAGAGGAGAGGTAGGAATTGAAAGAATCAGAACGGAAGGATGCCAATCGCCGCTTTACCAATCGGCAGTACTGATTGTACGAGCGGCGATCAGCAGGATGCCGGGATCTTTGCCACACTGTTCTAGAGCGGCGTTTGGATTTGATTAGATCTTTGAGATGTTGAGGTAAACGATTATGATTGTGGATCCTTGGGTGACGATGGGGTGACGATGCCTCCCAAGCCGACCTCTGGACCAGAGTAGTGAAAGAATGCACTGCATCGTCTAGGTCTTGGGATGTTTTCAGGGATAATTTGAGGTTTACGGACTCTGTAAGAAGCTGACGGAAGTGGTCCCAGTCAACTGGGCCCCTAATAAATGAAGGAGGAGGCAGTTTGTGAATTGGTCTTAGGGAAATGGTTAATAATAAAGGACTATGATCAGAGGAGAGGTCATCGAGGCGCTTGAGTGAATAGTTTAGTGTTCCTAAACTATTGTAGAAGAAGAAGTCAAGGAGATCTGGATTTCGGTTGGGATCTGATGGCCAATAGGTGGCTGTGTCAGGAGAGATAGTGGAGCAATGTCTCCGTGTGAGTGCAGACAGCAAAGCACGTCCCCGTGTATTTGTGGATCTTGAGCCCCAGTGTTGGTGCTTTGCGTTAAAGTCCCCACCCACAAGGAAACGATGCCCGATGGAGTCTAGAAAGGAGATGAATTGGGAATCGGGAATGGATTTATTGGGAGGGCAGTACACTGATGCTAGAGTAAGGGGAAAAGTGAGGGTGGTGATTGACACTGCAGTGGATTGAAGGAAATCATGTGCTACCAAAGGAACTATGTGATGGGATATGGAGTTATGGACAATGACAGCGGTACCTGCATGAGCTCTTCCATCTGGGTGATCAGTTCGATAAGTCTGGTACTGTCGAACGGTAAATGGTCGTTTACTTGTAAGTCTTGTTTCAGTAATAAGAGCTACATCGATGTTTTTGTCATGGAGTAGTGCTGTCAGTTCGTTAGTGTGGGTGCGAACACCATTCGCATTCCAAAGGAGAATGGATAAGGAGTCGGAAGGATCCACTTATGGATTTTGTTTAACGGGGATAAGGTAGGACACAAGATTTGTAAGAAGGGAAATGAGAGGTGTAATTAGGGTTCTGAACTCTGTAAGGAATGAGGTTAAAAGGCTGGTGAGATCTGAAGAGCTTGAAGGTGGCGGGATATGCGAGATGTGTGGTTGAGGATGGGATAGAGTTTGCTGGTTGCTGGGATGAGCGGAGTGCTGGGAAAGAAGAACTTGCGGAGGAGGAGTGGGCAGTGCCTGTGGCTGCTCTCTGTTCCTAACTGCGTCAGCGAAAGAGACTGAAGGCCTCAAACTTCTGGTGGGGGCGCTTCTTGGGCTACCTGTGGCTGATGTTTCTTCTTCAGGACGACGACGTTGTTCACTTCTGGACTTTAGAATTCTATAAGCCTCACAGCCTTTATAGTTTGCCGGGTGGCCTTGCTGACAGAGCACGCATACAGCAGGTGATTTTAGGGGCTTCTTGCACAATTCACTTTTGTGCTGCCCACTGCACTTTACACACCTGGGAGGGTGGTAGCAGTATGATTTTGTGTGCCCATATGCCTGGCAATTATGGCATTGGGCGATGTCTCGTTTCGGGTAAGGCTTTTCGACCTGTACTCTTGTGTAGTATAAGTGGTTAAGCTCGTAGATTTTCTCCACTCCAGCTGTTCGCTCTAGATCGACAAAGAATAAGGGCATTGGTTTCTTGATACTTGTATCATTTTCTTGTCTCTCCTCACGGAGAACATTCGTGATTTGGCGAACCTTGTACCCTAAACTTATCAGCTCCTTTTCTATCTCGTCCGCTGGTGTTGTGGGATGCAGGTTTCTAATCACCACCCGCAGCGATCTTTCTTGCTTTAGTTGGTAGGTATGAAAATCAGCCTTGGATTCTTCTAGGTATTTTATAATTCCTCGGTATGTTTCAGGAGTGTCCGGAGAAACCTTTGTGTCCCGAGATCGATTGAGGCAAGTATATTTGCCTGTACCTACAACTTTGCTCAATTGAGTGCATAGTAATTTGAAATTACTAATGTTGCGAACGAATATCGCTGGTGGCTTGGGCTGTGTGGGTGTTGTTGTAGAGTCCATGTCCTCTACCTCAATATTTTTCAACACCTCGTAACTATTGGGCGTGAAAAAGGGAGACTCATGAGTTATTGTTGTTTGTTTTGATGTGGTGGGCTGTGGTGGTATCTCTTCCATAGAGCTGCTAGGTGCTGAGGAATTTAGGAATTTATTGGGATATTCCGATTAGATCGCCGTGGCTTGCGTTTGACTGGTGACATAGTGGGCGTAGGTCCCAATGATCTTGAGCGTTTTTTTTTATTTTCTGATATAACTTGTTGATAGAAACGCATGTTTCATATTCTTGTAAATAGTTTTTAATTGAATAAAAAAAAAAAAAAAAAAAAAAAATTCAATATAATTAGAGGCCTGAACAGAGGCCTGTACTGAGAGGGCCAGCTGGACTCCCCACTCCTATCCCCACTCTCAGCACGGCTGACTGATATCTTGCAATATGGCCGCCCTCTGTATGAATTGTGAGATGAAAAACTTACGTTAGCAATAATAATGTTCCTCTTTCCACTGACCTATAGACAGTCCACCGCGAACGGTTCACCCAAGGGTCGGTTGGAACAGTTTTGCGAACTAGGCACTTCCTACGAACGGTAACAAGAAACAGTTTGTTGCAGAGGGATGTGAAAAACGACTTCTATAGTTAGCGCAGGCGCAGTACCGTAGGGTATATTAAGGTCGTTAATATAGTTCGTTAATATAGGTCGTTAATTAAGGTGGGTTTTGTTGGTGACATAATAAGGGGCATTTACTATTGTTCTCAGGACTTTTGATTGAAAGGATTGGATACGCTTGATGTTCGACTTTTTTGCTGTCCCCCATAGCTCTATTCCGTATGTCCAGATTGGTTTAAGTATAACTTTGTAGATTAGTAATTTATTTTCTATTGCGAGATGGGATGTCCTTTGAAGTAGTCTGTACAGTTGTCCGAAGCGTCTGTTTAGTTCTTGTCTTTTTAGTCTCGTATGTGGGTTCCAGGTGAGTCGTTTGTCAAGATGGAAGCCTAAGTACCGTACTGTCTCGGATACAGGGAGAGGAATAGAATTATTTAGTTTTTAATGCAATTTTTTCTCATTTGAGAGTTCGCAATTGCAGCGATGAAATACAAACGAAATCAATAACGAGGGAGAAGGAATAACCTCTGATATTTATTTAATGACAGTCATATTTCATTCGTTAAAACCATATTGGTAATTAAAAATTATTCAAATATTGACAGTAAAATCGTTTTATAAGATGGAATCAATTAGGTAAAAAATATTTTATTAATTTATGTTTTACTACACTGACTTTAATGAGTCCCTAACCAAAGAGGATGAACTTATGACGATATTTTCTCTTTTTCGTACATTTCCGTTTCTATTCCTTTAAAAAAAAAAAGGAGATTTGCACAAAATATTATTATTATATACGATTACCTCCAGTGACATTTCACAGATGCAGAACCAGGGAATAAAAACAGGAAATGACCTGTACAAAGGACTAAGCGCCCGACCCGACAGCTTGCTACGTCACTGGAGGCCATAAGTCAGGAACAGGTGTCACATCTGTTAGCTCGGTGGAGTCGTTCGCGAGTGAACGGCTCATTTCGGATCGACTAGCCCAGCCTTCTGTAGCTGCCGTGACTTATCGCAGGAGGGAAATTGAAAATGGAAATGGAAGCATTTCCAATTTTTGTTTTTTTCTGGCCGCTTAAATCAAATAAAGATACTTTACAATTCTTATTGCGTGAGTCTCCATTTTAACCATATCATATCAATCGATTATAAATGACTATAATTCATTTATAGTAAATAAATTACTAATTTACAAAGTTATACTTAAGCCAATCTGGACATACATAATAGAGCTATGGGGGACAGCAAAAAACATCAAGCGTATCCAATCCTGTCAATCAAACGTCCTGAGAACAATAGTAAATGCCCCTTATTACGTCAGCAACAAAACCCTTCATAATGATCCTAATATACCCTACATTCTAGAACTCATTCCTTCCAAGTTTATGAAGTTCCATCGAAACACATTCATTATACTGCTCCAAACATCCCTATAAACCTCCTCGGAGACTGAAACGGCAGTGACCTCGTGACCTGCTATAAATGTGTAACAGTGGGAGTCCTGGCAATGGCCAATTTATTCAATCATGTCCTGAGCGTCTGTGGCTCTCGCGCTCTTGGTCAGCCTCCACTGGCTCGTATCCAGTGCCGCGGATGACAGAGGAGCGTGGGAAACTTCCCAAGACTCCTCTTTCGTATGCGAGGGAGGTGACAACCATTTGGATTTAGGAGGCCTCTGGGCTGTCTGTAAATATTGTATGAGGAACACTCAATAATTGTGAATTTTTTGTCGAATAACTCTACGTATTTTAATTTGTAATATATGTTCTGTTCTTTGTAGCTTTTTCGTCAAATCTTTCAAGTTTTTTCACCCTGTTTCCACGTCTGTCTGTGGAATTGACATCACACGTCTGCATGTCTGTTTTGGAATTTTACATGGAGGTCCCATTTTATATGTAAGAGAGAAAAAACAAAAACAACTTTATTTTGAAAAAAATTACAATCTGCCTTATTAGACAATAAGTCATTGTGATAAATGATTTCTTTCATACCATATTTAATATTTTTCATTCACTCGCTCATGCGAAAGAGGAAGCAGAGTCTTGGGAAGTCCCCACGCTTCTCCGTCAGCCACGTCTCTGGATAAGAGCCTACGGAGGCAGACCAAGAGCGCATGAGCCACATACGCTCAGGACATGATAGGAGAAACTGGCCATTGCCAGGACTCCCATTGTTACGCATTTGTATCATGAAACGAGGCCACTGCCACTTTAGTCTTCGAGGAGGATTGTAGGGATGAGTGGCGTAGTGTAATGACTGTGCTAGGGGAACAGGGTGGTTGGATAGGTTACTATGGAATATTGATATAAGGAAGACATTTAAATTAGAGCCATCGCTATATAATCATTAATTAATAAGTTTGTACTGAAACATATTCGTGGCTTTAAGTAAATCTTATTATTTATAAGAAAAAGGAATGTTTTACAATATTGTGAAGAGGATGAATTCAAATATGCCCAAGCCCTGTTTAAAAATATGTTACGATGAGGTAAACAACCTAATAGTCTAATTCCAAGTTGTATCCGTTTACTAAATTATATAAAAAACTAAAGACGATAGTGGGAGAGGGCATTGTATTGCTAATCTCCACTGTGTTTGTGTCATATTTAATGACATTTTCAGACAGGAAGAAGGAGAGGACCAATTTGTCAAAATTAATCACCTACGCCGGCTAGGAGAGAGGAATTCCGCCATTGGTCGGTCGAAAGCGTGCTTTCGGAGATGTGGTCTCTCTTATTAATACTCGTCTGCCTATGAGTCCTGGGAGAGGTACCTTGTACTTCATTCGGCAGATTCGGGTATCAGCTGTCTCTGTATAGATATATTTTTTGTTTTTGTTGTATATATATTCTAAAAGGTTATGAAATATATTAGCAACGAGAACTGTTGTATTTATTGTTTTTGTTACGAATATAAAACATGGCGCAGTAGGAATAATACTATTGAGCACCGCTCTGTTGGAACAGTTGATTTAAAACGAAGAGAGTTTGTTATCAAATCGTCAAAACGTAGTTTGTAAAATTTCAGTTCAAGTTGCCAGGGTTAAAAACCTCATGGGTTGTGAAGCCTTAAAACTTTATAATACAATTACGGAAACCCTCAAGGGCAAGGAAACGGTGACATCACTTTTGACTAAAATAGACGCCAAAAAAGAACGAAAAAATTTAAAAAAAAATTTAGTTTTTAAATTCCTCAGCCGTAAGGGTTGGGGGGTGGACGCCTTAAAGGACTTGTGGCATCATGTCATTGGGGATTTGATAAATAATTAGGAAATTTGATGTGGCTTTGGGAATTTGATAAGTGATAACGGAATTTGATAAGTGATAATGGAATTATTTAAATGATTAAGGAATTTGATAAGTGATTTTGATGTGGCTTTTGGAATTTGATAAGTTATAAGGAAATTTGACGTGGACTTGGGAAATTGGTTAGCGATAAGTGTTAAGGGAATTGGATTTGGGCATAGGAATTTGGTAAGCGATAAGTCAAGTTGAGAGACTTTAGGAATTTCATAAGGGATAAGAGAATTTGGTGTGGTAAGGGAATTTGATAAGTGATGAGCGATAAGGAAATTTGATGTGACCTTGGGAATTTGATAAGTGTTCAGGGAATTTTATGTGACATTGGGAATGTGGTAAGCGATAAAAGAAGTTGAGGTGCCCTTAGGAATTTGATAAGTGATAAGATAATTTGGCGTGATAAGGGAATGTCACGTGGACTTGGGAAATCGGTAAGCGATAAGTGATAAGAGAATTTTATGTGACATTGGGAATTTAGTAAGCGATAACTGAAGGTAAAGTGACCTTAAGAATTTGATAAGGGATAAGAGAATTTGGTGTGATAAGGGAATTTGATAAGTGAAGTTGAGATGACCTTAGGAATTTGATAAATGATAAGATAATTTGGCGTGATAAGGAAATTTTATAAGTGATAAGGGAATTTGATGTGACTTTGGGAATTCGATAAACCTTGTGGAGCTCAAATAATGCTGGGGATTCATTCCAAAGCCAAGAAAGACTTTTAAGATAAAATGTCACGTTGGAGAAAAAGATTGAATTTCGTAAAGAAGTTGGGCTGAGATAATCCATAATATGAAATTGCTTGAAGGAGAGCATGAGCGACAATCGTAAGCGGAAGTGTTTTTTATTGAACAAAAGAAAAATGTAATGCTCAATGTTACTAACAAAGGCAACATACCTGAACAGCCTCAACAATTTTTCTTCTATGTTCAAATACGAAAATTTTTTTTGTATTGTCAAAAATTCATCCACGTCTACTACAAACTCAGTGTATTTTTGGAACATTATCACGATGACGAGTTCTGAATCTACGCGTCAATTTCATTTTACCCTCATTATACCATTTATGTTTTCAACCTTCCTCCCCTTGTGAGTTTTTTCCACCATCATTTTATTAATGGCATATTGGAACATTAGGAACAACAACTGAGATATGGGACCGAGACAATTTGCAAAAAATCAACTATTTTTTAGTGAAGTTTAGTGCAAAAGGCGTAATGACCAATTTTGTAAAGAATCACATTTCCTACAAAATATTTATAATACGCCATAACTGAAAATATCCTTTCATAGCACCTTTAAGTTAGGAGATAATTATATATAATTATAGATCCTCAGGCGAATCTATTTACAAATTTTTTTTGTATTTCTTGTAGCATTATATACAGGTTTTGTTATTTTATAGAAATTATATAATGAATAAACAAGTATAATGATATATATTATACGTGACTGGACAAAACTGACTGATGGGGCTCACCTTTTTGATCAAACTTAAAACTAACTTACATACTAATTCTTAACCTAATTTTTCCCCGACGGTCTGTTGTCATCGATGCGGGAGGGGTGGTGGGGTCATAGTGTTAAACACTGGGTTGGTGCTGCAACGAGTCAAAACACTTGATGTGTCTCCGGCGGATGAACCTCTCTCGAGAGGTATGTCGGACCCATTGATTCCATTCTGGAAATGTATAAAATACTTTAATGATATAAAAAATTATTGTTTTGGCTCAGATGGCGTTAATGCATACAATTCGTCACTTAGACCAATAGCGCAGTAGATCGTCCTACTCGTGTTCTTTCAGGTTGAATTCAACCTCTGGAGGATAACCGCAGGACTCTAGTCCACGATGAACACATATGATGGATCATTGAAGTCCTGCTCGTTTGCAGGTGCGTGCAACAGTTACCACGAGTTTTATTGCTGTATTGACACGAAACCGTGTTCAGACTGTGTAAAACAAGTTTTGGGACACAGAGGTGCTTGGAGTAAGAGAAATGAACCCTCCCATAGCATGAAATACACCTTTTCCATTGAGTGTGGTAATGGTTGAAGTCTGGAGTCAGCAGTCTTCTCTAGGCATCAGATAACTCAAATTCATAGCTGGAAGAAAATTCCAGAGATGATAATATATACTTACAAGAAGTCGTGATCCACATTTTTGTACAAAAGCTTCAATGAAAAGTGATGACAATGGCACACAAAGAAAGTGCTATCACACATTCCACATTCTGATGGACGTCATTTGGTGTAAGGTGTATGCACACTATTGTCATACAGTTGAGAACGAATGTCTTCTATGACGTCAACTGAAACCGGTCTTCTACGAAGTAATTTTCCGTTTGCTGTACAAAACCTTGATTGTGTGATGCAACAGAGTTTCGTATAACCAGATATATTTTTTACTGACAACAACAAAATTCAATTACAGCAGATTTGATGCTCAAGTCAATCTGTGTTATATAAAACCTGCGCTCAAAAGGTAGAAAAGTTTTAATTTAAAACAGGAAAATCACTGCCAAAGAGATCGGTACAATGGCTACTCAATGGCAAGGAAGAATCAACCGTTCGGAAAAGATTCGTTCTCGTTATAATAATTCATCGTTATCACGAAAGCTTTTTTTTGATAAGGCCGCTATTAAATATTTAATAATTCACACAGCACTTTCCTTCCCGGGCAATAATCAATTCTGGAGGGAACTTTTCCCGCCGGCGGGAGTTCATCCGAGGGCGCTATCTATAAGAGAACTTTTACATTAGAAAGCATTAGTTCGTCTTTGTTTTTTTAAAATTTGGACACAACTTTATTATGATAAAATTACAATCTGCCTCATTGGGCAATAAGTAAATATGATACATTTATACCATATTTACAATTCTTCATTCGCTCGCTCGTTAATAATACCGTATGATTTACAAACAGCCCAGAGGCCTCCCAAATCCACATGGTTGTAACCTCCCTCGTAAGCGAAAGAGGAAGCGAAGTCTTGGGAAGTCCCCCACGTTTCTCCGTCAGCAGCGTCACCGGATAGGAGCCAGTGGAGGCTAACACAGAGCGCGAGAGCCACAGACAATCAGGACATGATTAGAGAAACTGGCCATTGCCAGGACTCCCACTGGCATTTATTTATAGCGGGTCACTGCAGTTTTAGTCTCCGTGGAGGTTTATAGGGATGTGTGGTGCAGTGCAATGACTGTGCTAGGGAATTAGGGCGGTTGGATAGGTTACGTACTATGGAATTTTATGAACTTGGAAGGGATGAGTTCGAGAATGTAAGGTACATTAACATCGCTATGAAGGAATTTGGATTCAATTAGGCACAAATTGATCATTTAAATCATTTGGCGACGTGCGTCAATAATTATTTCTAGTTTAGAGATCTGAATTTAAAGACGTAAATTTGATGGAGCACTGGTCTATAAATTTGTTATGTATTTTAGCTAATAATGATAATTAACGTATTGTCCTTAGATGAAAGTATAATAATAAAATTCCCTTATTGTGCTAAAATTACAATCTGCCTTGCTAGGCAATAAGTAATTAAGATATACGATCATTCATACCATATTTACATTTCGTCATTCACTCGCTCATTCATTCAGGACATGATTGGAGAAACTGGCCATTGCCAGGACTCCCACTGTCACTTGATTATAGCAGGTCACGAGGCCACTGCCGTTTCAGTCTCCGAGGAGGATTATAGGGATGAGTGACGCAGTGCAGTGACTGTGCTGCAGGATTAGGGTGGTTGGAAAGGCTACTGTGGAATTTCGTAAACTTGGAAGGGATGAGTTCTAGAATGTAGGGTATATTAAGGTCGTTATGAAGGGTTTTGTTGCTGACATAATAAGGGGCATTTACTACTGTTCTCAGGACTTTTGATTGAAAGGATTGGATACGCTTGATGTACGACTTTTTTGCTGACCCCCATAGCTCTATTCCGTATGTCCAGATTGGTTTAAGTATAACTTTGTAGATTAGTAGTTTATTTTCTATTGAGAGATGGGATGTCCTTTGAAGTAGTCTGTATAGTTGTCCTAAGCGTCTGTTTAGTTCTTGTCTTTTTAGTCTTTTATGTGGGTTCCAGGTCAGTCGTTTGTCAAGATGGAAGCCTAAGTACCGTACTGTCTCGGATACAGGGAGAGGAATAGAATTAAAATAAACTAGTGGACAAGACTTGCGACAAAGGGTGAAGGTAATGTGGGAACATTTTGCTTCATTAACTTTGATCCGCCATTGGTTGCACCAATACTCAATCTCGTCAAGGTGTTTTTGAAGGTTATGGGATGCTATGTCGGGGTCTGGGTTAGATGACAAGACAGCAGTGTCATCTGCAAATGTGGCCAAGAAGGTATTGGGAGTAGAGGGGACATCAGCGGTGTATAGGTTGTAGAGGATGGGGCCCAGGACACTGCCCTGTGGAACTCCTGCATTTATAGGATAGTAGTTTGAATATTCTAAACCACATCGGACTTGGAAGAAGCGGTTTGAAAGGTAGGACTGTAGGATTAGGAAAAGGGTCTGTGGTAAATATCTTTTGAGCTTGTAGATTAAACCTGCGTGCCAAACCCTGTCAAAAGCTTGAGCTATATCGAGAAAGGCAGCAGTGCAATACTGTTTGGTTTCAAGGGCTGAGGAGATGTGATCAACAACGCGAAGGCCTTGTTGAGCAGTGGAATGCCGTTGGCGGAAGCCAAACTGGTGTGTAGGAAAAAGGTTTTTGGATTCAATAATTGGAAGTAGACGTTTTAGTAGAAGTTTCTCAAATATTTTTGAGAGGATAGGGAGTAGGCTTATTGGACGGTAAGATGAGGCGTCATTGGGTGGTTTACCGGGTTTGGCGAATAGGACAATAATGGAATGTTTCCAGAGGAGTGGAAAGTGCGTCGTTCGGATAATGCAATTATATATATAGGTTAGGAAGATTATGGCTTTAGGAGGAAGTTGTTTAAGAATTTGAGGAGTAAGGAGATCATATCCAGGGGATTTTCGGTAAGGTAAGTTTTTCAGAAGGTATTTGACCTCAGAGGGATTAACGGCTTTTGGTGGAAGAGAGAGAGGAATAGGTGAAGTGAGGAAATCTTCCACAGTTGTGCTGTGAGTATGGCTTTGATGAGAAAGGTTAGGTGTGAAAGTATGGGTAAGATGCAGAGCAAATTCGTCCGACCTATCCCCATCCGAAGCCGCCCAGGACCCATCATCACGTCGGAGCGGATGTGAAACAGGTTGATACTTTAGGATTTTTTTGGTTACATTCCACAAGGAGTTATCCCTGGTAGACAGAGAGGAGAGGTAGGAATTGAAAGAATCGGAACGGAAGGATGCCAATCACCGCTTTACCAATCGGCAGTACTGATTGTACGAGCGGCGATCGGCAGGATGCCGGGATCTTTGCCACACTGTTCTGGAGTGGCGTTTGGATAGGATTAGATCTTTGAGATGCTGAGGTAAACTATTATGATTATGAATTTTTGGGTGACGATGGGGTGACGATGCCTCCCAAGCCGACCTCTGGACCAGAGTAGGGAAAGAATGCACTGCATCGTCTAGGTCTTGGGATGTTTTCAGGGATAATTTGAGGTTTACGGACTCTGTAAGAAGCTGACGGAAGTGGTCCCAATCGACTGGGCCCCTAATAAATGAAGGAGGAGATAGTCTGTGAATTGGTTTTAGGGAAATGGTTAATAATAAAGGGCTATGATCGGAGGAGAGGTCATCGAGGCGCTTGAGTGAATAGTTTAGTGTTCCTAAACTATTGTAGAAGAAGAAGTCTAGGAGATCTGGATTTCGGTTGGGATCTGATGGCCAATAGGTGGCTGTGTCAGGAGAGATCGTGGAGCAATGTTTCCGTGTGAGTGCAGACAGCAAAGCACGTCCGCTTGTATTCGTGGATATTGACCCCCAATGTTGGTGCTTTGCATTAAAGTCCCCACCCACAAGGAAACAATGTCCTATGGAGTCTAGAAAGGAGATGAATTGGGAATCGGAAATGGATTTATTGGGAGGGCAGTACACTGATGCTAGAGTAAGGGGGAAAGGGAAGGTGCTGATTGACACTGCAGTGGACTGAAGGAAATCATGTGCTACCAAAGGAACTATGTGATGGGATATGGAGTTATGAACAATGACAGCGGTACCTGCATGAGCTCTTCCATATGGGTGATCAGTTCGGTAAGTATGGTACTGTCGAATCGTAAATGGTCGTTTGCTAGTAAGTCTTGTTTCAGTAATGAGAGCTACGTCGATGTTCTTGTCGTGGAGTAGTGCCGTCAGTTCGTTAGTGTGGGTGCGAACACCATTCGCATTCCAAAGGAGAATGGATAAGGAGTCGGAAGGATCCACTTATGGATTTTGTTTAACGGGGATAAGGTAGGAGACCAGATTTGTAAGTAGGGAAATGAGAGGAGTAATTAGGGTTCTGAACTCTGTAAGAAATGAGGTTAAAAGGCTAGTGAGATCCGAAGAACTTGAAGGTGGAGGAATGTACGAGATGTGTGGCTGAGGATGGGATAGAGTTTGTGGGTTGACGGGATGAACGGAATGCTGGGAAAGGTGATCTTGTGTACAGGGGGTGGGTGGTGCCTGTGACTGCTCTCTGTTGCGAACGGCATCGGCGAAAGAGACAGTAGGCCTCAAGTTTCTGGCTGGGCCGCTTCTTGCTGCAAGTTTTTCCACTCCTGGCTGACGGCGTTGTTCGGTCCTCGACTTCAGCGTTCTGTAAGCCTCGCAGCCCTTGTAGTTGGCCGGATGGCCTTGCTTGCAAAGTACGCATACCGCAGGGGATTGTAGGGGCTTTTTGCACAATTCGCTTTTGTGCTGCCCACTGCACCTAACACACCTGGGAGGGTGGTGGCAGTAAGATTTCGTGTGCCCATATGCCTGACAATTATGGCACTGGACGATGTCTCGTTTGGGGAACGGTTTTTCAACCTGTACCCTTGTATAGTACAGGTGTGTTAGTTCATAAATCTTCTCTACTCTAGGTGTTCGCTCGAGATCGACGAAGAACAGTGGTAACGCCGTTTTTATTGATCCCTCTTGTTGTTTATCCTCACGTAACACGTTCGTTATTTGACGAACTTTGAATCCAAGAGCAAAGAGTTCATCTTCGATTTCGTCAGCTGGTGTGGTCGGGTGCAAGTTTCTAATTACTACTCGGAGCGAGCGTTCTTGTTTCAGCTGATAGGTGTGAAAGTCAGCATTGGTTTCGTCCAAATATTTGATAATTGCCCGATAAGTATCGGGAGTGTCCGGAGATATTTTCGTGTCCCGAGAGCGATTTAGGCACGTATATTTTCCGGTACCAACAATTTTGCTCATTTGTGAGCATAGTAATTTAAAGTTGCTAATGTTGCGTACAAATATAGGAGGCGGCTGGGGCTGTGTTGGAGTTTTGTTGACTTCCATCTCTTCTGCTGGGATATTTTTCAACGCCTCAAAGGTGTTTGGCGTGAAGAAAGGTGACTCTATGGCGGGATCATTATTGGATGTGCTGGCCTGTGGAGGTATCTCTTCCATGGAACTAGCCGCAGAAGAGGTTATTTGTACATTCCTGGTTGATCGTCTCGGTTTACGCTTTACAGGCGACGTTGTCGGGGTTGGACCTAGCGATCTAGATCTTTTTTTTTTTATTTTGAGAAATTACTTGTTGATAAAATTTCATTTTATCATAACAACGGTTTTTGTTTGTAAGGAAAAAAGTACGTAGCGCCGGTGGGAATCAAGCTCACAACCTCCAGTGGCGAGTCACGGGTCTTGGCTCTGAGCCACAAGACCGACTGGCTCAGAAACAATTGAATTGGACGTTAGTGAACGATCCGAATGGTGCTAATGTCTAATGGCAAAATGGCCGACTTCTCCTCCGATTTCACTTCACTTTTGTTCTGCACAAATGTAATAAGCTATTCACTTACGTGTTGAGGGCTTCCTCGTGACCAGCTCACATAAGTTGCCTGGTAGAACAATTTTTTTTGATGTACTGTGGCCTAAAAACGGTAGAATAAAGTGTTTGAAGGACGAGCGAAGTTGAGAGGTGTTTCAGGATGTAGCGCATGCGCAAAAACTCTTAGATGAAAGTATGGTAAAGGTTCCTTCTGGAGAAGGCAAACCTAGCAAAGAGCAGCGAATGACAATGAAGTAAACGAAGAATACGGCCCGTCAGCCGGGTCACCGGATATGAGCCAGTAGAGGCTGACTAAGAGCGTGAGAGCCACAGACGCTCAGGACATGACCACCCATTTATAGCAGCTCACGAGACCACTGAATAGTATCGTGTGAATGAAAAGGATCGTAGACTACACAGGGTCTCTAGCAGTAATGATGTACTGAACATCTTAGATGAAGTCTAGAAATAAAAATAATATTAAAAAAAAAAAGAAAATTATTTAGACTCGAAATCGTCTAGGCAATATAACTCTAATGTTGCGAACCGTCTATGCTACTTGGTACAAGTCAACGCCCAAATTCGAGGATGAATGAATCTTGGATAGTGATGGAGGAAGAGGAACACCTTATATGAGCAATCCCAGCTGAAGATTTCTGTTTTGGATATTCCACAACACCGCATCACAAGATCTCAACCACTTCAATCTCCAAGGAGGATTGTATGGATGGGTGACCTTAGATTCACAAGGTCAGCTTAAGAATTATATAGAATATTTCCACAACAGCCATAAAATTCCCTTTTGGTTCGAGGTCTTGGCTAATCCGAAGAGTTGAAATCCTGATAGTTTTCTTATATGGAGGGTTTGATAAAGGGAATATTTGTCATAAATGCTAAATTTGTTTAATTGTTTAAAAATTAATTGTTATTTATGTACAGAGTTCGTAAAAGGTTTAATATTAAATATTAAACTGTTTAAGATATACATGACTTGTACTATTTCGATCTAAAATCAAGACTTGTATTCATTTTATCAGAAATTCCATTTATATATGTCATTACCTTGTTTAATATTAGCAGATGAGATTTTTTGCTTATAATTCTACGATTTCGAGTTGTCTAAAATGTCTTTAAATGCAGATGCAACCAAACCCTTCATAACCATCTTAAATATACCCTACATTCTTGAACTCAGCCCTTCCATGAAATTCCACAGTAACCTATCTAACCACCCTAATCCTCTAGCACAGTCATTACACTGCACCACCCATCCCTATAATCCTCCTCGGAGACTAAAACGGCAGTGGCCTCGTGACAGCGAGAGTCCTGGCAATCGCCAGTTTTCCAATCATGTCCTGAGCGTCCCAGAACTTCCCAAGACTCGGCTTTCTCTTTTGCATGCTAGGGGGATGACAACCATATAGATTTGGGTGGTCTCTGGCCTGCTTCTAAATACTGTATGAATGAGCGAGTGAATGAAAATTGTAAATATGGTATGAATGAGATCATTTATCACAATTACTTATTGCCCAATAAGGCAGATTGTAATTTTATCATAATAAAGTAGTTTTTATATGTTAAAATCACATAATCCCGTCCCCCTACATCTAAATGGTGTTGTATTGATGACAAACATATTTCAGCTCCACCGCTTACTGAACCTTTAAATACGTTTAGTTATATATACTATTTCTCTCCCTGTATCCGAGTTAGTACGGTACTTAGGCTTCCATCTCGACAAACGACTGACCTGGAACCCACATACGAGACTAAAAAGACAAGAACTAAACAGACGCTTTGGACAACTGTACAGACTACTTCAACGGACATCCCATCTCTCAATAGAAAATAAATTACTAATCTACAAAGTTATACTTAAACCAATCTGGACATACGGAATAGAGCTATGGGGGACAGCAAAAAAGTCGAACATCAAGCGTATCCAATCCTTTCAATCAAAAGTCCTGAGAATAATAGTAAATGCCCCTTATTATGTCAGCAACAAAACCCTTCATAACGACCTTAATATACCCTACATTCTAGAACTCATCCCTTCCAAGTTCATGAAATTCCATAGTAGCCTTTCCAACCACCCTAATCCTGCAGCACAGTCATTACACTGCGCCACTCATCCCTATAATCCTTCTCGGAGACTAAAACGGCAGTGGCCTCGTGACCTGCTATAATCGCGTGACAGTGGGAGTCCTGGCAATGGCCAGTTTCTCCAATCATGTCCTGAATTGTATGAATGATCGAGTGAATGATGAAATGTAAATATGGTATGAATGATAGTATAACCTTATTACTTATTGCCTAGCAAGGCAGATTGTAATTTTAGCACAATAAAGGAATTATAATAAGTTATATATATATTTTAAGTTATAATAATATTTAATTTTAAATTAGAAAAAAAAAGTTTAGCCCCTGTTCCACGGATCTCCTTACGACAATGCCATATGATAGCCGAATAAAATGTTTCTCCTGTTCCTCATTCATTCCCGTGCCAGATTGCACAGTAATATTTTTAGCTCGTCTTATCCCCGTTCATATTTTCTCTCGAGTAAATTTAGAGTAGTTATTAACAGACTAGGATTCGGATGAGCCCAAGAATAAATCTCAGGATTTTTTTTTTTTTTTTCCAATGCAGATGTATTTTTAAGGAGCAGGTGTTGGCAGCTGGTGATAGATCTCTTTTTTTAACGGGCGTCGCGTTTTTCAAAATTGACAAATTTAACTTTCGATAATTTCATCTGTTGGCTATTTGACAGAATATTGATTTAGTTTCAAAACCAGCTCGATCCATTTTCAGAAGTTTTACAGGCGAAACAAAATACAACGAGGTTGCACTCTTGCTCAGAATTTCTTTCAAGGAAGCCTAGTAATTGGTAAAAAAAAACCCGAAAAAAATTGGTTTTGATACGAAGCTTATCAATGCTGGGCCACTGCCAAAAATTGAAGAATTTTCATTCACAATCCTCGCAATTCACAACATCTTATCAAACCCATCAATGTGTGGTTTTTTGAAAATAAATAATTACTAAAGAACAAACATAAATTAAATGAAAAGGACTGTACACGCCAAAACACCCAACACCAGGGCATTTAATACAAATGGACTGTATAATATGAATAGCCACACCGGGTAGACAAAGAAATTTTGCTTACCTTGGTTTATCACCTCTGCCAACAATGTTCCTCTCACTTCTCGTTGATGTGGCTCAGCACACAGACATTGACACCACCTTCAAGTTCTATAATATCAAGGTAAAACAATGCCTTGGTTTAAGGTTCCTGATGTGTATCACTAAATAGGTTTAATTACACCGACAAGATGGCTACAACACAGCTGACTCAGGCATAGACTCTCTTTTGTCATCTTCACTCCACTCTCCACCAGCTGGCATGTGACCTTGAACTAAAATGACTTCGCACTGGCGTGAGAAGGATAGTTTAGAGAAAAAGATAAGTGACCCCACTTAAGTTTTTTAATAGGTTTAAAAAAATGATTGAAAAACATCTAACAAGTATTTGTGAGCAAAAATGATTTCATTTACAGAAAACTTTACGATAAATGATATATTTTCGAAAATATGTATTGAAATTCATTGAGGGGAAGGGAATAAATACCCTACGGCTTCTGAGCTGTGTTTGACCCCTTTTCATGAAATGAAGGCTTCCGACATCCACGAAAAGTTCGAGGTCCCCACCATCACCGAAGCCATCCAAAGAAGACACATCAAGTTCTTTGACTCGATGAAAAAACCGAGACATGACACCCACACCGCTACCGGCAAGATGGCAACTCTCAAGATCTAGTAAAGCAGACCAGGACATCACGGCGCTTGGCCCACCAACAACAAGCCTCTAACGGGCACCCATCACTGCTATCCGACTAAATAAGACTGCACTACATGCCTAGAGAAGACTCTAGGCCCAGCCACCAGTGGACTCTCACCACTGTACCACAACAATCAACCTCTATTGAGGCTTCCCACACTCCTTACTTCCCCCACACCGCTTCAAGCAGGTGCTCCTAGTACAAGGATCCGCTCAACCCAAATATTCCTTTATTTTTCACTCATCCTTAATCCTTAATAATTAGAGAGCTAAGAAAAAAAAAAATTGTGTTTGAGAATTTCCGTTTTTTTTGTATTGTTCACGATATTATTTCTCAAACATTCCTGAATGTTGTGGAATAATTCATTTTGGTTAAATATCTTTTAAGACCACAATCGTAGAAGAAACAGGAGACCTGTTTAGGCAACTGTTGCTATTCAGCTGAGATGAACGGTGTTATTTTTTTGCATTTGTGTAGCGTTGCCTTAAGAAATGAGAAAATGTACTCAAGAGAAGCGCCACTTAGTATGGAAATTTTCGCTGCTTTTTTAAGCGTCCGTGCGTAGTCAAAATTGACTAAATATAAAATATTTTATTTGCCGTGGAATCATCGGTGAATAACGTGTACTCCTTCGACATTGAATAAACAGACAATAGTAAAAAATTTATTCCATTCCGCGTTTCATCCAGTAAACAAAACTCCAGTTAATTTGTCAGGAGTTGTCAAGAGCGCAATTAAGTTTATGAAAGGAATTTTAAATTGGAGCTATTAATATTTATCGAACTCAAACGAAAACACAATTGTCTCCTAGGTCACACTGTAAGTACTTTTATTCCGTTTTTTTTTTGTTTAATTACAGTTAATTGAAAAATTTTATAACCCGATGTTAATTTGATATGGACAATTGGAATTGAATCTCATTGATAATTCGGTTAGGTTCACTATAGCGTTTAACATTCCAGCACGGCTCGTAATTTTTATAGTGTCGTTTGTTTTTATCATATAAAACAAACTGTTATTTGCGGTTTGTCTATCTGTTTGTTTCGGTCTTTGTGATTGCCGAGATCAAACTAGAGACATGGAAATTTACATGGAGGCTCCAGTAGATATCAAGAAAGTGTAAGTAATAAAAGTAATAAAACACCATTAAAGAGTTTGAGGGTATCAAATTAAAGATCTTGACTCGCTGAATACAAATATGTACTTGGTATACGCAATTGCTGTTTAAAAATAGAATTTGTAAGGTCACTTAGAGATTTTTTTTATCACAGATACTTTATGCGGCTTTAAAATATTTAGAAGTATTTTAATGTAAAACAAATAAAAAAAAAACTCTAAAGCGGGCTTTATTTTGGAGCTTACTCATTTTTGCACTGTTGGGGGCGTCACTAGGGGAGTGCCTGATCACTCTAGCCCTGGTGACAAGTGCGGATTGTTGTAGTTAATAACATGGACCATGTTCCATGTAGGCGTTAATATCTGACTCCATTTATTGATAGGGATGTGTCCCGACAATACACTGTGTTCAGGATGGGGTTCAGAGGTTCATAAAGAATAAGACCAGTTTTCAGAGTTCGGGTGGGAGATCGGCAGCGTAATAGTACAAGTCGTCAGAGGGTCTGCTAGAGGCTGTGAGACGAGGTGACTGCCCAGAGGTGTGGCAGAGAGAGAGAGTAGACTAGTAGAAGATTCCAGGGCCCCGGGGCCCTGGAGTATCGCGTTTGTCTAGATGCAGAGACTGGAGACTGAGTGGGCTTACTCCCAGGGCCCCGGGGCCCTGGCGTATCGCGACGAGTGATAGTGGCTGTCTAGATGAGGAGCCTGGGAAAGAGTGAAGAGTGTCTTTAAAGGGCGAAACTCTTTTATTTAAATACTGTACCCCCTTCCTCGTGGATGGCGCAGTCGGTAGCAGGGGTATGTTTTATGATGTCACACCTACCGAGATACGTGATCGCTCGTCCCCTAAGGACTGTTTATTGGCATGGCTTTTAGATTTTATGACCCCGGAAAGTGACTGAAGGTCTGCAGGGGTCTATTTATGGCAGTCAGGTGGCTTATCCTCTCAGGTTCATTGCTGTACCTTCGACCCTCCGTTACTTGTTTACATCTGCCGATCCCTCTATGTTTTATTACTAGAAAAGGCTTTTACCATGTTTTACATCTAATTACAATACATTATATATGCACCAGAGTATAGGGTAATTTACATATATGGGTAGCACTTCGCTACATGCACCAAAGCCCCTTTTGTGTGTGGGCTAATTTTTTTTTCTCGAAAATATACTATATTTTGAAAACTTGAAAGCCACCCTAATCCCGTAGTCTCCCTAAACCCGTCACAGTCATACTCACATCACTCATCCCTATGATCTTCATCAGAGACTAAAGCGGGTGCTCTAAATACCTTACAGTTGGAGTCCTGGGAATGTTCAGTATTTCAAATCATGCCCTGAGCGTCTGTGGCTCTAGCCTCCACTCGCTCGTATCCGGTGACGCAGCTGATGATGAAGTGGGGGACTTCCCAAGACTCCGCTTCCTATTTTGCATGCGAAGGAGGTGACAACCATGTGGATTTGTGAGGCCTCTGGGCTGTTTGTAAATACTGCATGAATGAATACATCGAACACAATTACTTACTGCCCAATGAGGCAGATTGTAATTTTATCACAATAAACATTTGAATTATAAAATAAATAACAAGATAAATATGAGGAAAATACAAAGGAAAGAGTGATTTGTCGCCTCACATAAGGTGTGACGTGCAACTCAGTAAAGTAGAAAATGGAGCTTCAGTTCTTGCTGCAAATCAATCAATAAAACTGTGATTCACATCGTGTTCGCAGCTTTAGCCTAACCCTCGTTTTCTTTTAAAGACACGATAATTTGCAAGGTGGTTCCATGTGAGACCACGATTATGCTAACATGGAGACGCAGATACGGTTTGAAGTACGTGTGCATAGGATCCCATGGAGTAGTGCTCACATACCTCCGACGAACGCCGTTGTGGTGGCATGCGTCCATCTTCCAGTCGTTTATTCCCTAGCATTCCCCACCACTCTGCTACACGTGCACCACAAGTGCGATCTTTCAGCCGTTTGAATAAAAGGCTCATCCAAGTGTCTTGAGACTTAATTTTTTCTGCATTTTTTTACTGCCTGCTCGTCAGATTATTTAACGCTCGCGCGGAAGTAATTGAAAAACTTATTATAGTTTAGTCTCACAAATATGCAAAAGACGTATAAAACCTTCCACTTGAATCCTTAAATCGTAGGAATGTATTGAAAAAAAAAATCTAAAATTTTTATTGTTAGATGTAAGTTAGTTTTAAGCCTTTGATAAATAAGGTGAACCCCATCACTTTTAATAAATTCAGTCCATTAATGTATAATGTACATCATTATACTTTTGTACAATGCAGATCACTATTAGTTGAAAAACAGGATTTCTATAAAATCTAGCCAAGCTACAGGAAATATATTGAAGCAATTGTAAATTGATTCGTTTGTAGAATCTATATTTTGTAACATATATTAATTTTGTAAGAAGGAGATATGAAAAAAAAAAAGATTGTGTGGAATAATATCTATTACGTTTTGGTAATGTACGGTTTGGAAAAGTATGCGAAAATGAGACGTTTTCTCTGGAAGGCATACGTCGGCACAGCCACGTAACCACTCGTTGGACAGGCAAGTGCGCATTGAACAACTACGCGGTAAAATTCACATGTGTGAACTGTTCTATGAAAATTAATGAACGATTATTAATATATTAATAAAAAATAAAAAAACTTTTCCTTTCGTATTGAATTAAAGATTGAGACGTGCATTTATCATGTCTTGGCACTGAGAGTAGCTATGATAGTTTCAAAGATGCAATTTATACGTTTCATTGCTACGGTTAGGTTGAAACCACTATTATGGGGACAGCTCAGTAGAGCACACGCTAGAGGTAAAAAATAAATGAAATAAAACGTGTTTACTAGTTCTACCATCTGTAGAGAATATAAGATAGGAATAAATGGTACCATCAACATCTATGAGTGCCACTCGAGAGGTGGAGGAAAAACAAAAGCATGCAGACATAGAAAAGAATTTACGACAAATAAAACGTCCCAGCGAGAAGGAATAAAATCTGCAATGGGACATAGGGATACCTCTTGGCCGAAATAGTGGTCTGCTCATATGACACCTGCGATTCATAACAATAACGCATATATTTCTTATACAAATTCAAAATAAATCATTTACAAAGTTAAAATAACTAAACTTTGTTTACTAAAGAAGTCTATTTAATGATTGTTTTGACATAATTAAAGAAGAAAAAAAAATAATAGTTTGATCAAATTTATTTTTGAATAAAGAAAATTATTTACGGTATGAGTCATTTTATTTTTGGTTGTACACGCCAAAACACCCAACACCAGGGTATTTAGACCGTACAAATGGACTGTATAATATGAATTGCCACACCGGGGAGATAGAGAAAGAAAAGTTTTGCTCTACCTCGGTCTATCACCTCTGCCAACAATGTTCCTCTCACTTCTCGTTGATGCGGCTCAGCACACGACTGCTTGACACCACCTTCAAGTTCTATAATAACGTTAATACAACGGGAAAACAACACCTCGCATAATAAGGTTCCCAATGTGTATCACTAAATAGGTTTAATTACACAGACAAGATGGCTACAACACAGCTGACTCAGACCTCGACTAGCTTTTGTCATCTTTAATCTACGCTCCATCAGCTGGCATGTGACCTTGAACCAAAATGACGTTGCACTGGCGTAAATAACGGTAATACAAAACAATATTTTTATTTCCGTTAGTTACATATTAGTACTTATATCCGTGAAAGAATTAATTGTTTTTCATTTCAAGGGAAATCTTGTCATAAAATCATAAAATTTTTTTAAAGTTTTTCCAAGAGTACTTTATGTGATTTATTAAAAAAATATAATTATTTTTGAGTGATGAGCTAAGGTGTATAAGCCTTCGTAAAAACTACTCAACTAAATTGTAAGAGGATAAAAGGCGGGAATCTGTTGCTGACATCCATGTGTCCGGAAACTTCTGACCACTAACACTCAATCACAGGATAAAACTGTTGAAACATTTACTAGAACGTAAGTGAAAACTTCCGTTGCCATAGAAACTATCCACATGGAAACTTCTGAACGCTTTTCTGACATTCGGAATCCAAATTTAAGAAGACTCGCATCAAAACATTATAGATTTTTTAATCAAATGCTTTAACAATCATCTTAACGCTATCTACTGGTGTAATCCGAAATCACTTTCTTGCGAATGATTGTACATACATATTTAAATATTAATATCAATGGTATAGTTATATTCCAAGAAAAAAGATAAAAGAAAAAGGCCATGTGGCACCTTTTAATGTTTCAGTTTTCATTAACGTTTGCTTGCAATGAAGTAGTGAGTGGTTGTCACAAGTAAAGTTATTATTAGTAGTCTTTAGTCGCTCAATTTATAATAGGAAATTTGTATCTACTGTCTATTTTTGCAGTCCACCAACTGTTGTCAATTATATTCCTGTAGCTCAATAACTCAAAAAACAAAAGAAACTTTATTTTGTATAACACACAAAGGTACAATTAGATATGGTTACAACTGAGATCTAATGAGTGCCCTAAGGAACCAACACTCTGGCTTATGCCTTAGGGGTATTTATCTGTGTATGAAAATGATAACAGTAATGATAATAGTACAGATATTAGTGAAAGGTCGTGGGAGCCAATTATTTAGAATGGAGGTCTGGGAAGGAAAATAACTTATTGATAATTACAATAGATCAGTTAAGAGATACAGTTTTTAGGATGTTATTGATAAACATACCATTTGTTAATGATAACATTATATATATTAAATTATTCAAAATTGCAAATGCACTAGACCGAAACTTTCACGACAAACTCCGTGGACATCCAAACCGACTGATTCAAGGCCTGTCTACTCCTGTGAAGACTGAGGCGCGTTTGAACGCAATTTTTTCCAACGGCACCTCAGTCTTCAGTCTTCACAACCCAAAAAAAAAAATCAAGTAAACCAAAAATAATTTAAAACGTTAAAAATCGTAAAGTCAATACAAAATAACAGTATAATCACAAAAGTAATATTTTAAAAGCCGATATATAAATTTAGGCTTATTTTTTTATTAGTTCAGCCAATTTCAATTGGTTTTATATTTCCTCAATATTTTAGCTAAATATTTAAATTATTTGTAGGCTTTTATTGTTTATTTAAGTCCCAATTATAATTGACACGTTTCTGTAATTGTAGATAGGGTCTAAAATTCAATATATCAGCATCCTTATTATACAATATGAAATTTTTATTAGCATTTCATAATACTATAATGAAACCATAAAATGAGAAACGTTTCACACTTGACTTTTTTGTATGAGGAGTTTCTGCCGACAGTATAGTTTTTTATACGATATTATAAAAAATAATTATGTAATTAATGAATGCTTTAAATTGTCCTTAATGACTTGGAACCAAAGTTCCCATTGCAGGGTTAAACTGTCTTTTACTAACTGTAACTTTAAATATAAATTGGATTATGCGTAGGCCAGGCTAGTCTAGAACGTACAATTACAATTTCAGTTATATTATTTTTGTTTTACAATTCCAACGGCACCTCAGTCTTCAGGAGTAGACAGGCCTCCTTGAATCAGTGGGTTTGGATGTCTATGGAGTTTGTCGTGAAATTTTCTGTATAATGATCACTAATGGAATATAGATCTTCTAAATTAATAACGATAAGATATCTTCAACTTAAGATTCTACAGAGGGAGGTATCACTTCACGTGATATATTTACAGCACGTACACTGGTTGCGGCTTAATAAATAAAAAAAGAATATTCCTTTACGATAGCGATAGCGGATCATTGTTGACTTTGAAATATTTAATTAAATAATAGTTTATCACACTAATCCTCTATTTAATTGTGAACCGTATTTGGATTTGGGGTAAGCAATTCGTCGACTGGAAGGTGAAAGGGTGCTTAGGTTCAAAGGGTTCAATGCTGACAATAGCAGTCTTCGAGGCCGTCCTTCGGTTGTCGATAATGACGAATGACCTCCACTCGAATGACGAATGACAAAGACAAAGTCTTTCAAGGGCTCGTTTCCATGTTTCTCTAAGGTGGTCTTCTTATGACGTGTCTTGTCGGGATAAATTTCATTATTGTATATTTCCATTCCGTAAATTAATAAAATCCAACCTGATGCTAATCAAAATTTCTATCAAAATCAAAATTTTTTTCAAAATATATTTTATTGAAATACCTAATTTACTTAAAAGTTTTTTTTGAATGAATACAAAATAAGAGCAATACGCTTCAAATAGTTAGTTTCTGGGATTTATTTTAAATAGTTAGAATTAAGAAGATTATTAGAATCAAAGGTACTGAGTGAATCTAGGACTTATTAAATCAACATATAAAATTAAATGTTGTCGATTTAAAATAAATTGCTATAAAGATATTCAAATTATTTATTATTTTTTCCCAACGAGATACCTCTCTCACATAACCTTTACCCTCTGCCGAGAGTCCTGTCCACTTTTTTTTTTTTAATTCCATGCCCTGTATCGTAGACAGTAAGGTATTTTGGCTTCCATCTCGATTAAAGGCTGACATGGAACCCACACATGAGGCTAAAAAGACAAGAGCTAAACAGACGCTTTGGACAACTGTACAGACTACTTCGAAGGACATCCCATCTCTCAATAGAAAATAAATTACTAATCTACAAAGTTATACTTAAACCAATCTGGACATATGGAATAGAGCTATGGGTGACAGAAAACAGCAAAAAAGTTCAAACATCAAGCGCATCCAATCCTTTCAATCAAAAGTCTTGAGAACAATCTGTGGGGGTTTCGTGAATGACGAATTGTAAATATTTTGTGAATGATAACGTTTATCATAATTACTTACTGTCTAATAAGGCAGATTGTAATTTTAGCAATATAAAGATTTTTCTATTTCAAAAGGTAATATGACTAATATCAAAAATGAAATGCCAACGAATTTTAACAACTGCATTTGTACTGATACAATCCAAACTGAAATAATTATTGGGATTTCGGTACAATCTTCTCTGATAAGGCAATGGATAATTGTCATAAATGATAACATCATTTACAATTTATATTTATGTAATACAAAAAACTTACATACCTCAATAGCTCAGAAATCTCCCAAAATCACCATCGCCATTGTGCAGAAGCTGAAAGTGAGCGCGAGAGCCACAGACGATCAGTGTATCAGACTGTCTAGTGCAAGAACTCCCAGTGACTAAGTATCTACAAAAGATAACTTCCTTCAATCTCCACGAAGGATTGTAGGGATGCTTGAAAGTAATACTTCCAAAGGATTTGAGAGTTTTAATTTTGATATTTTAAGAATTTTGAGGAAATGTGATGTTGGATGTGCTTGATTTGATCTCCATGGGGTTACTTTCTCACACAGTTCAAGTGCGTAAGTCCAGCAGATTGGTTCTGGTATGACGTCCTTTCATGTTTATAATACTTTGAGTCGTGAATGTATCTATTGACTAATTCGAGCTGTGTCATTTTGTTCAATTGGATCATTAACATAAATCCACTAAATCTAACTACTGCCTGCTAAATCCGTTCGGGAACGAGGAAAGTACACTTTGGAATAATTACGCCATCTTCATGCCGATTGACTTCCGCTTCAAAGGCCTGTCTCTCTCTAAACGGCCACTAAATGAAAATGCTAATTCTCCCTCGACACAAAGCTTTTTAGATTAACTTTTGTCTCTTAAGTCCGGATTATTTTATTATTGTTTTAAATAAAAACAATCTCGGTTCTGTAGATCTCTAGAATTATTTCACAGATTTTGAGATCTCAATCGAATATTACTTAGCTAGGGTAATTCTGTAGTTAAGGAATATATTATGTATTCTTTATTGTACTAAAATTACAATCTGCCTTATTAGGCAATAAGGAATTGAGATAAATGTTCTCATTCATACCATATTTACAATTCATCATTCGTACAATATTTACCAAAATTTACAAAATGTCCAGAGGCCTCCTAAATCCACATGTTTGTCACCTCACTCTCATGCGAAAGAGGAAGCGGAGTCTTGGGAAGTCCCCCACGCTCATCCATCACCCGCGTCAATGGATACGAGCCAGTGGAGGCCGATGAAGAGTGCGAGAGCTACAGACGCTCAGGACATGATAGCAGAAACTGGCCATTGCCAGGACTCCCACTGTCACGCATTTATAGCAGATCACGTGGTCACTGCCATTTCAGTCTCCGAGGAGGATTATAGGGATGAGTGATGCAGTGTAATGACTGTGCTAGGGGATTAGGGTGGTTGGAGAGGCTACTATGGAATTTTATGAACTTGGAAGGGATGAGTTCAAGAGTGTAGAGTATATTAAGATCGTTATGAAGGGGTTTGTTGCTGACGTAATAAGGGGCATTTACTATTGTTCTCAGGACTTTTGATTGAGAGTATTGGATATGCTTGATGTTCGACTTTTTTGCAGTCCCACATAGCTCTATTCCGTATGTTCAGATTGGCTTAAGTATAAAATTGTAGGTAAGTAGTTTATTTTCTATTGAGAGATGGGCTGTCCTTTGAAGTAGTCTGTACAGGTGTCTAAAGCGCCTGTTTAGTTTTGTCTTTTTAGCCTCGTATGTCGGTTCCAGGTCGTTTGTCGAGATGGGAGCCTAAATACCGTACTGTCTCGGATACAGGGAGAGGAATAGAATTAAAATAAACTGGCGGAAAAGACTTGAGACAGAGGGTGAAGGTAATGTGGGAACATTTAGCTTCATTAACTTTGATACACCATTGGTTACACCAATACTCGATCTCATCAAGAGGTTTTTGGAGGTTATGGGATGCTATAACGGGGTCTGGGTGGGATGACAAGACTGCAGTGTCATCTGCAAATGTTGCCAAGGTATTAGTGGTAGAGGGGACATCAGCGGTGTATAGATTATAGAGGATGAGACCCAGGACGCTGCCCTGTGGAACTCCTGCTTTTAGAGGATAGTAATTAGAATATTCTAAGCCACAGTGGACTTGAAAGAAGCGGTTTGAAAGGTAGGACTGTAGAATTAGGAAAAGAGTCTGTGGTAAATATCTTTTGAGCTTGTAGAGCAAACCTGCGTGCCAGACCCTGTCAAATGCTTGAGCTATGTCCAGAAAGGCAGCAGTGCAATACTGTTTGGTTTCAACGGGTGAGGAGATGTGATAAACAACGCGAGTTAAGGAATAACGTAATATTTAAAACATCGGCTTGACCTAAAACATTTCGATTTGCTGTTCGAAATAACTCTTTTTATGAATGTTATGGAGTTTATGAATTTGGCTATTAAAATGTCAATAATGGTAGACATTTGGAAAGGAAAAAATAGCACATATATCGTGACGATCTGGAGTTTGTGGGGAGACTCCATTACGAGATCTCGGCTTACCCTCCCGGATGGCACCTGTAGGATCCATGGTTAGGAACTGAGGAGTATACTTAAAACATATTTCACATAGTAAAAAAAAAAAGTAATATATTTGTTATAAACATTCGAAATGCCTTTAAAAATCTTGTCGTTTCCGAATTCGTCCGGAAAAAGTGGAGTGGAGTGGTGCAGAAATACGGCGCAGTGGTCTACTAAGCCGTTCATACTGTCCGGTCGTGCGTGTCTGATCTGTCCGGCACTGATAGATTTTTTAAACAGTTCATAAAGAAGTCACATCACATATATGACATTTGGTTTATATGTCAATGAAATGACGTGATGGGTGAAGGGACAAGCAATATCAAGAGATGGTACGGGTGCTGGCCTACAATTCCTGGTTACTTTCTCGATTACCTGTTGTATAGTATAAGAGATTGTAAGTTGTGTTGTAAGTCCCACTATTATTTACAATTATCGAGTATTTACAGCCAATTTCAGGGTCGGGATTCGAATCTGGAACCTCCACAATGACTAGTCGGGGATGAAATATATATATTATTGTTCAGTTAATAATTACTCACCTAGTTTTTATAATATTCTATAAAAAAACTGTACTGTCAGCAGACATTTCTTGTACAAAAAAATCAAGTGTGAAGCGTTTCACATTTTATGATTTTTTCTAATTATATTATTGGGTCTGCAAGAAAGTAATTTCGGCTTGCACCATTAGATAGGATATTTGGTAGTCGATTTCGTTCTGGAGATTTTTCCTTGAAATATGACCATTGTTCTGGTCGACCTTTTGAAGTTGACGATGACAAAATGAAAGACATAATTGAATCGAATCGTCATACAATTGTGCGAGAGATTGAAAAACAGTTAAATGTATCACACACAACAATTGGAAATCATAAAAGACGTCTTGGACTTGTTAAGAAGCTCGGTATTTGGGTTCCGCCACGACAATGCGACCCCTCACACATCTTTAGCAACACGTACGAAACTATTGGAGTAATAACGATGACCTCAAATCGCACTTGGTTGAGTTTTTTGCTGATAAGGACCAGAAGTTCTATGAGCGCGGGATCATGAAGTTAGCAGAAATATGGCAAAAAGCCATCGAACAGAATGGAAGATATTTGACTGATTAAAGTTCATTTTTGTATAGAAAAAATTTAGTTTTATTTAACACTAAAAAACCGAAATTACCTTCTTGCCAACCTCAATATTATGAAATTCTAATAAATATAGTATAATAAGGATGTTGGGATATTTAATTTTAGACCCTATCCAGAATTACAGATATTATGTTTTCTAAAACGTACCAATTGGAATCGGGACTTAAAAAAACCCATAAAAACCTACAAACAATTTAAATATACCTAAAATGAGCAAATATAAACCAATTGAAATTGACTGAACTAATAAAAAATAAGCCTATATTTATGTACTCCGCTTCTAAAATATTACTTTTGTGATTATACTCTTATTTCGTATTGACTTTCGTATCGAACGTGGATGTGAGAATGCTGGGCCAATTTGACCCAGCAGGATATTTGCTTAGATTTACTAATAAAATCATATTATTAGGTCTGTGAGTGTTATTTCTCCTTAAAGTAGATTACGGGCCAATTTGACCTAACGTTGTCGTTAAAGTGATTTTTTTGCACAACATGGACTCCTCAAGTGAAAAGAATTCATCAGATGTGAATGAAAGATATCTAATTTATAAAGTAACTATTAGAAAATAAGAAATAAGAAGTGATAATAAAGTTTAAGGTGCACTGAAACTGAACTAGAAAGATTACACGCAACAAATTCGGTACAAGGATTCAAAAGAGCTGATCCAAAGACTAAAAGAGTTATTTTTTAAACGATGATACAGCTACAAGGAGAATTTGTTTAAACCGTGCCAGCATATTTTGTCATTATTTAACCGTTAATGATGGTGGACGCTTTTTTATATGTTTTTGTTACTGTCCATCACTTCATCGTTGGCATCGTCTAAAAAAAAATCAAAAAGGATTTATGTAAACCAAAAAAAAAAAGTTTAAAACGTTAAAAATATAAATAACTTATAAATAAATAAATAACTTATTATACAATATGTAATTTTTATTAGGATTTCATAAACCATAAAATGAGAAACGCTTCACAGCTGACTTTTTTGTATGAGAAGTTTCCGCTGACAGCATAGTTTTTATACAAAATAATTATGTAATTAATGGATGCTTTAAATTGTCCTTAATGACTTGGAACCAAAGTTTCCATTGTGGGGTTAATATGTCTTTTACTCGTACTAGCTGTAACTTTAAGTATGAATTTGATTATTCGTAGGCCAAGCTATTGTATAACGTAAAATTTCAATTTCAGATATATTATATTGTCTATAAGTTTAATATTACATTCCAAATGATAATTCCAGATAGTGAGTTTATTTGACTTTGATGGGATTAATTAAATGTAATAAATTAACTCGTACCTATCCAGAGCTATTGTGGGCCAAAGTAACCAGTATTGTTTTTGTCAGATGAAAACTTTGCGTTTGTAGTCTAAATGTTCACTCGCAGGTCCCGCCTGGAGCACAATTCTGCTGGAGCACAACCTGCTTCCAGGTAATAAACATATTATTTATAATGGTTTATTTAATTTGTTACTTCAATTAGGTTTTTTTTTACCAATTGAAACTTCTTTATTGAGCTAAAATTACAATCTGCCTTATTATGCAATAAGTAATTGTTGTAAATGTTCTCATTCATACAGTATTTACAATTTTCATTCAGTCGCTCATTTATACAGTATTTACAAACAGCCCAGAGGCCTCCTAAATCCACATGGTTGTCACCTCCCTCGCATGTGAAAGAGGAAGTGGATCTTGGGAATACGAGCGAGTGGAGGCTGACGAAGAGCCACATTACTTCCGTACTCCACATTACTCCACTGATGGAGAGCCACATACGCTCCGGACATGATTGGAGAAACTCGCCGTTGCCAGGACTCCCATTGACACCCATTTATAGCAGGTCACGAGGTCACTGCCGTTTCAGTCTCCGAGGAGGATTATAGGGATGAGTTGTGCAGTGCAATGACTGTGCTAGGAGATTAGGGTGGTTGTATAGGCTACTATGGAATTTTATGAACTTGAGAGGGATGAGTTCAAGAATGTAAGGTATATTAAGATCGTTATGAAGGGTTTTGTTGCTGACGTAATAAGGGGCATTTACTATTGTTCTCAGGACTTTTGATTGAAAGGATTGTATATTCTTGACGTTCGACCTTTTTGCTGTCCCTTATAGTTCTAGTCCGTGTGTCGAGATTGGCCTTTTTTTGTATTCTACAATCCAAGAATGGTTTAAAGATTCTATTGGAGGTTATTTTATGCGATTGTGTTGGCTAAGTCAAGTGTGGACAGTTCTTGTATCACAGGAGTTTGTCATGACAACGTCTGTATAATGATCAGTCTGTGCGTGTTCAACTTGTTCGTTCACTGTATTGCATAACATTTGGTATTTTATAGTCGTTTCTGTGTTTGTGACGCTGTTATGTTGATTTGATATTTACATATGATTTTGAAGGATTGTTATTTTCTGTATTGTTGGTACTTTTTAAGGTAAAATCAAGTGTCATTTGCGTTCGAGCTGGTATTATACGGAGGATGTAAGCAATGTGAATAAGTGGAGTAAGTATTGAACCCTGCGGAACGCCAGCTTTTATCGGGTGCTAAGTAAAGATTGATGAACCTTTTTGAATTCTTAAGAAGTGCTCCTGTAGGCAGGTTTTTGAAAATACTTGATAGTTGCGTGCTAATAATATTTTTTTTCGTTTACATCAAAGCGCTTTATGCTCAACACTATTAAAGTCTTACTGAACATGGAAAAATACTGTATAGTTTGCTCTGTGTATTTGGTAAATAGTAGACAATGGAAGCCGATTTAAATTATTTTATCAAGAAATTTCACGAAGGAATGAGGCAGATAGGAAGAATATATTATTATGTAGTCCATATAACGTTATTCATAGGACTGGTGAGAAATGAAAATGATGATATATTTAACCAGTTTTATGATGCTAACTAGAGAAGTTCAGTTTCGACATTTGTTTAATTACTGTCAGGATTTGTTGAGTCGTAAATGTTTTTATGAAGGACAAAGAGGTAAATTTTATGTGAGGTCTTCAATGTTGCACATAATTTGGATCGATGCCATAATCGGTCGTAGAACTTAGCATCAACACCGTCTTCTGTAATATGTTTGGTCGAATTTTGACTCCAGTGTTCAGGAGTCATAAATTTTCGTGCAAATTTTGGTCTTAAATTTATTGTTAAGTTGCTTGCAAATCTGTTGCTAAGTCTAAAGTCACTTTATCTGCTAAATTTCTTAATAAAGCAAGAAGGGCACTGAAGAATTAAATGACTAGTTTCATGTGTAGTCTAATCGTGGCTTGATCATGAACTAAACCGTGTGTAGTGACCGCTAACTACATAAGATAAATCACCCTATACTCTATTGTATATATATAGTAAAATAATTTAAACAAATGTAAATAACATAACCAAACCATAAGTCATTGTAAATGTTGTAAACAATAAAGAAGTCGCAGTCTGGAGACCCTTACCCAGGGCAGGTATCGGTGACCCAGGCCAGGCCTGAGGCTGCCGAGAACAAAGCCCCACCGCACACTGGGATCTCATTGGTACAATAACGAGGCAGATGATTGGGTCTAACAAGCCACCACTGACTATAAGTAGGGCCAGGTCTCGGCCTGTAAATCATTCTCCTGACGACTTTCTAACTGATGACTTGCGGCTGGACTGATGTTCAAGACTTGGCCTTCTCATTTATGAAAACCTCTGCATCTCTCTTCCTAACCTCGCTATGTTTTAGTCCGACCTTGTCAGACCCCACACTCTCCTGGTGGGATTCTCTGCCTTCGTCTCGCTAAAACTAGCTGCTCCTTGGGAGAGACCTCTCCCTCGCCGATGACGGTTGCCGTAGCCCTACAAACTTTACCTAGTAGCGTCTCCCACGGCAATCCAGTCTGCCTCTCTCCGGTTAA
Organism: Acanthosoma haemorrhoidale; assembly: GCA_930367205.1. Taxonomy (NCBI): domain Eukaryota; kingdom Metazoa; phylum Arthropoda; class Insecta; order Hemiptera; family Acanthosomatidae; genus Acanthosoma; species Acanthosoma haemorrhoidale. The sequence continues at coordinate 4,076,459 of OV884012.1, forward strand.
CACTCGCCTTTGGGATCCGGACGGTTTTCGCCCACCCTCAGACACCGAGTGTGAATTCGTGGTCATTCCAAGACCACACAAAGTACCTACCCTATACCTCTTTTCCTGAACATAGTGCATTGTCGGGGCACATACCTATCAAATATAAAGTCAGATAGTAAGACCGTCATGAAACGATTGTCCAGGTCATAGACTAATCAACCCTCACTTCGTCACCAGGGCTAGGGTAACTAGGCTATCCCCTTCATGGCGACACGACACCGTGTTTTTTTTTTTGTTTTTTTCTTCAAAAAATCAAAGACCCAGTAATTATAATTATGGATCTTTTTGGGCTAGACAATATATTTAGTATTTGTCTTTGAGGACTAAAAATAGATAAATTGACTTATTATCAAGTTAACTAACTCTCCCAAAAGGATGTGACATTATTTCAGAAACATGGAATATTCGGGGTTTTTCTTTGATCTACGTACACTTCATTACTATTCAAAGGTTTTACATTTTTTTTTTTTTTGCTGGGAGTTTCAAAATTACCGGTACAATATCATTAATCTACACCAAAGGGAGAGTTTGTACTTTCAATTGAACTATCGTCGTAACAGAGTAAATTGAAATTCAAGCTTGTTGTCAAATTCAAAACCTGAAATAACTAATGTACAGTTAAAACAATGAAAAAAATTCAGTATTCATAATTTTATATGACTTTTTGGGTTTTTAGCTATATATTTTTTTTTTAAATGAAAATCTAAGATAAAAATTAAATGAGCTTAGACTCTTATAAGAATCTCTAGATGTTATTATCTCACTTTCTAGCTATATCGTGTTCCTTACACATACATTTAAATTAATATTTGCTTCAAGAATATTTCTCATTCGTTCATTCAATATTTGAATTGTAAGTGAGGCTTCATTGGGTATTGTATCAGATGAGGGTTTGTTATACTTCATTGACAACTATACGAACTGTATGTCCAATCCGAAATGCTTTCTCCAAGATGAGGTTGAAATAAGTGTCTTTAATTTAAGTTTACAATAGATGTCTGTTTGTTCTGTTGTTCTCATCTCACCAAATGCCAAGTAGAGCAGAGAGAGAATTCTATATATTGCCCTTTGAATGTATTTGTCAACCAGCGAACTGGTGGGTAAGCTAAACCATGTTTGTACTTCCTAGGATGGGACTTCTAGAGCGAATCTGCCTCACTAGACGATGGTGAACCATACAGTGATCACTCGACAATTTTTCAAGTTTATTTCAAGTATGTACAATGGAAAGATTAAACATAGACACATATTCAAATTTTCCACTCATACAATGATTTTTTTTCCACTTCATAACCCCTTGTTCTTATGAATTATGGAAATCGGTATAGATTCTACCAAAATGAATCTATTTACAGTATTATATGTCCAGCTTGGCTATTTTATTGTGCTAAAATTACAATCTGCCTTGCTAGGCAATAAGTAATTAAGATATACGATCATTCATACCATATTTACATTTCGTCATTCACTCGCTGATTCATTCAGGACATGATTGGAGAAACTGGCCATTGCCAGGACTCCCACTGTCACTTGATTATAGCAGGTCACGAGGCCACTGCCGTTTCAGTCTCCGATGAGGATTATAAGGATGAGTGACGCAGTGCAGTGACTGTGCTACAGGATTAGGGTGGTTGGAAAGGCTACTGTGGAATTTCGTAAACTTGGAAGGGATGAGTTCTAGAATGTAGGGTATATTAAGGTCGTTATGAAGGGTTTTGTTGCTGACATAATAAGGGGCATTTACTACTGTTCTCAGGACTTTTGATTGAAAGGATTGGATACGCTTGATGTTCGACTTTTTTGCTGTCCCCCATAGCTCTATTCCGTATGTCCAGATTGGTTTAAGTATAACTTTGTAGATTAGTAGTTTATTTTCTATTGAGAGATGGGATGTCCTTTGTAGCTATTTTAAAATGTGATTTGTGGCTCGTCTTATGAATCATAGACTTAAAACTAACTTGTATCTAACAACAAAATCTTGACCTAGTTTTCTTGGACAGTCTGTTGCCATCGATGCTGGAATGGTGGTGGGGCCAGAGTGTTAAACACTGGGTTTTTCAGGTGCAGCAACGAGTCTCTACCTATTTTAGTAACAAAATAGAAAAAGTACGACACAGGTCTTACCGGCTTTACCACTTGCTAACTTCAAATTTGTCGCTTCGTCTCAAACTAATGATATATAAATGTATAACCCAGCTCTGCTGTACGGTGCCCCGCTATATACTCACTTGACTGACAATACAGCTAAAAGTCTCCAGCAATTCCAGAATGGGATCATAAGAAAAGTGGTCCGATGAGAAATATTTTCCGCCAGTCAAAAAACAAAACTTATTCAATGATAAATATTAGCATATAATAAGTGAGGTTTTAAAAAATAAAAATTTGGAGTTGAATCAACGGTTCATTGAAATGGTCAAACACAATGACAGATAATACGTTTTTTTCAAAAATTCATTTAAACATACAAATGCTTACATGAATATGTAAATTATGTACATATTGTAATAATAAAAACAACCATTCATTAATAAAAATCGCATGTGTTTTTGGCTTTTTCGGCCATCATAAAACAGTATGTTTTAAAAGAGGTACCCCCCTCTTTTTTAACAGAGTTTACACAGGATTTCCTGGAACATAACCTTCTGGAATGTTAAGATGGATGAATCTCATTATTAATAGTAATTCGATAATGTATAATAATGGTTGAATATTCATGAGCATAAATGCAAAGTATTCAAAATGGCCATAGTTGAAATGGAGTTACTGTCTAATGATGTGAAATGCCAATAGTTGTTCTATTAAGGATAGCTAAAATATTACCATTAGTAATAAATAAACCACTCAATGGCCACGTCCCACAAGTGCCGTTAGTGTTCGAAACGCTAAATATCAACAAAAGCCTTTTGAAAGCCAGTGTGTTTTCATTTGTTTTCGAAAACATACTTAGCACCGGCAAAACATCATTAATTTTCCCTTTTTCGGGACTGGGTCGTTTATTCGAGCGGCAATACCAGGGATTATACCTCTCGCTCATTATAACGGTGTGGTAAACGGCTCATCCACCAGCTGATATCCCTTTTTGGCTTAAATTAATTTCTCCTGTATCCCGTAGATCCGATATTTTCATCTGTCTGGGTTATCTTCAATGTCGGTCATTAAAAATGAGCAATATGAAACTCTATTAAAATACGACGGGTTTCCAAAGGTATAAAAAATAAATTAGTAACCGTTTCGCCAAAAATTTACGATATAATCAAGCACTGATTCAGGCAACCAGATATGATAAAGACTTACTTCGGACCTCAACAGAAATATGATAAAATTACAATCTGCCTGATTGGGCAATAAGTAATTGTGATAAATGATCTCATTTATACCAATTTACAATTTTCATTCACTCTTTCATTCATACTATATATACTAACAGCCCAGAGGCCCCCCAAGTCCACATGGTTGTCACCTCCCTCGAGTACGAAAGAGGACACGGAGTCTTGGGAAGTCCTTCACGCTCCTTCATCAGCCACGTTATTGGATAAGAGCCAGTGGAAGCTGACCAAGAGTATGAGAGCAACATACGCTCAGGACATGATTGGAGAAACTGGCCATTGCCAGGACTCCCACAGTCACGCATTTATAGCAGGTCACGAGGCCACTGCCGTTTTAGTCTCCGAGGAGGATTATAGGGATGAGTGTTGCAGTGCTACGGGATTAGGGTGGTTGGATAGGCTACTATGGAATTTCATAAACTTTAAAGGGATGAATTCAACAACAACTTCACTTCTCACTGGATGCTCACACTTTCTTCATGTATATGAAGATTTAAAATGAATTTCATAATAGTTCTCCGCGCTTTGCCTGAAGTTTCCTTATCCCGTTTAATTAAAGAGCATAATTTAAATTTTATGTTTATTTTTATTAGTATATAATGACAGCTTTTGCATTTGACAGTTTTCTTCTTCAAATATTCTATCAGTGATTCCATAAACTTCGATCATTCCTAACAAACGCAATTGAAGACGGGACCTCTGGCAATGGCGTGTTGATGTAAAGGTGACCACTCGAGGTTCACCAAGCCAGGCGTCTTATGAACAGGGCGGCTTACGAAGGAGCGTGGGGGACTCCCCAAGACTCCACTTCCTCTTTCGCATGCGAGGGAGAATACAACCATGTGGACTAGGGAGCTCTCTGGGCTAATTGTAAATATTGTATAAATGAGAGAGTGAATGCAAATTGTAAATATGGTATGAATGAGAACATTTATCACAATTACTTATTGACCAAATAAGGCAGATTGTAATTTTATTACATTAAAGAAGTTTCAATAAATTGACAATTTTCATTCACTCGCTCATTCATTATTTACAACCAGCCTGAAGCCATCCAAGTCCACAATGTTGTCACCTCCCTGACGTGCGAAAGAGGAAGCGGAGTCTTGGGAAGTCCCGACGCTCCTCCGCCAGCCACGTCACCGGATAAGAGCTACATACGCTCAGGACATGATTGGAGGAACTGGCCATTGCCAGGACTCCCACTGTAAAACATTTATAGCAGGTCACGAGGCCAGTGCCGTTTTAGTCTCCGAGGAGGATTATAGAGATGAGTGGTGCAGTGCAATGTCTATGCTAGGTGATCAGGGTGGTTGGATAGGTTACTATGGAATTTCATGAACTTGGAAGGGATGAATGTAGGATATATTAAGATCGTTATGAAGGGTTTTGTAGCTGACGTAATAAGGGGCATTTACTATTGTCAGGACTTTGGTATTATCAATAACATTTACACACCCACATCCTTTCCCAGTATCCTCATTCTGATCGTTTGTCTCCCACACTCCAAATCGTTGCTATAATGTATATGTACGCCTTAGCCTTAGCTCTATAAGAGTAATATATATTATACTCACTCATTCACGTAACTTAATATTGTCGTTTAACCTAAATAAAGTTTTTCTCTGTGAGAATACTTATTTGTTGACAGCCCAGGGAAGCTCTACGGTTAGTAGTTCACACATTTTTCTGATAAGTACTGCTATTATCATTATTACTGTCATTAAAAGCGTTTTCTAAGACGTAATTCGTCCTTGTCGATTGTAAGAGCCAAAATTAAAAATATACTCCAACGTACAAATGACTCATTAGCGACAATCATTAAACAGAAGATGCGGTTCGTGACTGACTGACGTGACTGAGGCACGCGTGCCGACTCTCTGTATCTCTTTGCCTAGATCTGTCTCCTGTAGGCACGGACCTCTCGCTCAGGCAACTCATCAATCAGGCTGTAATTGTACGAATCCTTCGTTAATCAAGCGACGATTCCATCAATTATGCATCATTATTATTGAGAGGAATATTTATTTGCCAGTTGATCCTAGGATCAGAGCTGTGCTTTTTGGTTTGAACCGATTGTGTGTGGAGGAAATCGGTCTTTTGAACTACTTTTTAACTTATTGCGTATGTTCACGCATCAAGTCATAATGCCAAGAAAAGTTAAAGTGTGATAAATTATTATTGACAAGGATACAAATAAGAGTTAGACATAAATATGAAAATGGTGGATCGGTTCGAATATTGGAACTTATTTATTGTGCTGAAATTACAATCTGCCTTATTAGACAATAATTAATTTTGATAAATTTTCTCATTCAAACTATATTTACAAACATCCCAGAGACCTTCCAAGTCCACATGGTCGCACTTCCCTCGCATGCGAAAGAGGAAGTCGAATCACCTGATACAAGCCAGTGGAGGCTGACGACGAGCGCGAGAGCCACATATGCTCAGGACATGATTGGAGAAACTGACCATCGCCAGGGCTCCCATTGTCATTTATAGCATGTTGGATAGTTGACTATAAACTTAATGAACTTGGAAGGGATGAGTTCAAAAATGTAAGATATATTATGATCGTTACGAAGGGTTTTGTTGCTGACGTAATAAGGGGCATTTACTATTGTTCTCAGGAATTTCGATTGAAAGGATTGGATGCGCTTGATATTCGACTTGTTTGCTGTCCCCCATAGCTCTATTCCGTATGTCCAGATTGGCCTAAGTATAACTTTATAGATTAGTAATTTATTTTCTATTGAGAGATGGGACGTCCTTTGAAGTAGTCTGTACAGTTGTCCAAAGCGTCTGTTTAGTTCTTGTATTCGTAGCCTCGTGTGTGGGTTCCATGTCAGCATTTTGTCGAGATGTAAGTCTAAATACCTTACTACCTCGGATACAGAAAGAAAAATGGTATTAACAAAAACTAGTGGGTAGGTTAGAATGTAAAGATAATGAACAAACACCACCAACTTAAGTAGTAACAAAACTTCTCCATTTGATAAAGTTGATGAAAATCCACCATCTCACTTTGATCAACTCACAACAAATTAGAAGTTGAAATCGAGATTCGCATAAAATTAATCCAGTGAGTACTACAAAAGTTACAGAAGTCGTCTTAAAATTAGCCTTTTCAACGAATAGAGAATTGACTAACAAATCCTTTTGCTTCTATAAATATCATTCCACCGATCTGAAATTACTTCTCTCTTTAGTTTTCTCAACCAAGCTATTTTTGAGACGAGGGCTTTTAATTAAAACCATTTTACAAATGGGGTTGTTTTAATTCAACGGATTGCAAACTAAATCATACTTATCTTGCCGATGGTTATTAAAACATAATAGGCGGCTATATGTAATATAATACAATATAAAATATTGTTGTGATATTTGGATGTTGTTTTTGTGATGTTGCCATTGATTTGAATTCAAATAATCAAAAAATTAAGGATTGGAATTTGAAATTAGCGGGCATAAAAGGGCGGTAAACGCCTCGTGGGTCAAGAAGGCGAGACAAAGAAGAAGTACTTGGAAAACAATATGGCGTTAGCGTTGTTCTTTTTTTGATCTCTTCTGACAAGGTGTTAAGGTAAGATAGTGAGTGTTTTGAACCCTTTAAAATTCTTTTATTTATATGGCGATTGGGCATACAGTTAAGGGAAGAGGAGTTTCTCAAAGAAGAAGGATCACGCCGAGCTTCTCGTTCACGTCGAGGGTCACCAATTGTCGGGGGGCGTCACTAGGTGAGTGTCTAATCACTCTAGCCCTGGTGACAAGTGCGGATTGTTGTAGTTTATAACATGGACCAGGTTACATGTCGGGGTTAATATCTGACTCCATTTTATTGATAGGGATGTGTCCCGACAATACACTGTGTTCAGGAGAGAGGTTCAGAGGTTTCATAAAGAATAAGACCAGTTTTCAGAGTTCGGGCGGGAGATCGGCAGCGTAATAGTACAAGTCGTCAGAAGGTCTGCTAGAGGCTGTGAGACAAGGTGCCGGCGCAGAGGTGTGGCAGAGAGAGTGTAGACCAGTGGAAGGCTGAGTGGACTTACTCCCAGGTCCCCGGGGCCCTGGCGTATCGCGACCGAGTGGTAGCGGCTGTCTAGATGAGGAGACTGGGAAAGAGAGGGTCTACAGGGCGAAACTCCCTGATTTAAATATAATTTCCCCTTCCTAGTGGAAGGCGGAGTCGGCTGAAAGAGTTTTTTTTATGATGCCCAGGTGGCCAATCCCCCTTCAGTTATTGACTGTTGGTCTAAAAGGGTGTGTTTTATAGCTGCTAAGGACTCACCTACTTAGGTTTTATGACCACCGGAAGGTGACCAAAGGTCTACCGTGTTGGTTTTATTAGGGGCAGGTGGCTTACCCTCTCAGGTTTTATTGCAGGACCTTCGACCCTCTGTTACTTGTTTTACGACTACCGACCTTTCCATGATTTATTACTAGAAAACCATGTTTTACATCTAATTACAATACATTAGTTGCATCAGAGTATAGGGTGATTTACATACATGGTTGGCGCTCGCTACAGAGGTGATAGCAGGGGATTTTACTGATCGCGTACCAAGGAGCAAGGAGCAAACGAGGAATAAGAGAGAATTCGTCGAAGGACGAAGAAAATAGATGAAACAATAATAAAGGGACATGAAAAGTAGTAAATCTGGCCAGTCGCGAATAATAATAATAAGGTAAAATAATAGATAGATACAGTAACAATTAACAATCTTTATTGTGCAATAATTACAATCTGCCTTCTTATAAGGCAATAATAATACAAATAAATGATCTCATTCATACCATATTTACAGCATCATTCACTCGCTCATTCATACAATAGGACATGATTGGAGAAACTGGCCATTGCCAGGACTCCCACTGTCACGCGTTTATAGTAGGTCACGAGGCCACTGCCGTTTCAGTCTCCAAGGAGGATTATAGGGATGAGTGGCGCAGTGCAATGACTGTGCTAGAGGATTAGGGTGGTTGGAAAGGCTGCTGTGGAATTTCATAAACTTGGAAGGGATGAGTTCTAGAATGTAGGGTATTTCTTTTTTATATTAACAGAACTTTTAACCCTCAGGTAAAATTGAATAGTAGCAATAAAGATAAAAAGCATAACAACATATACATAGCAGATAAAACATAAATTTACAATGAAATATTTTGTTAATACCATTACATGTCACAAAAAGAATGTTTCGTATCGTCAAGTTCTCGGTTCATATATTTTCTTTCTCTCCTAACAGGGTCAGTTCAACGAGCAAAAACTCAGTCACCCAAACCATACGTGAGAATTGTCACTACTTGACTGTAGCTGTCATATTGTATTGATCGGCTAGGATTTTGTCATTATTTCGTTATATTTACGATTATTTTCATAAATAAACAAAATATGTTGTTAATATAAATGTAGTTATTCCTTTATATACTACTAGGTATAATCTAGCTAATAAGATCCACTGGGAGGTACCTGGGTACAAAGCGGTCCAAACTCGGGGTTGAGCTTCACCCGCTCCAGTTGGCTTGCAATAAGTCAGCTCCTGATTAGCTTAACTTCAAGCCCGTTAACTTCCCCAACGGTGCGTGCCTTGTACCAAGTCCGACCAAATGGCTTTAGTTCTTATGTATTTGCGGGTTTGCTATCTCTTTGTACCGCCATCTCCTTAGTATTTATATGGCATTGTCTTCATTCGAACCCGTCATTTTTTTTTTTTTTATCATTATCTGGAGTACTATTCGACAATTATTTCGAAATATATCAGTGATTCCGGGAATCACAACTTATAACTATCAAATGATGGAAATTATAGCCAATAAACTAGAGGGTCTTTCATTAAGCGCTTCCTATCTTTAAATTTAAAAAAAACAAAGATTGTGAGATATCATCAAATTTTTTTATTTACTTGAAAGGACTATCAATGCAATTATGTATGGTACATAACATCGTGCAAATGTCCGCCGCGGCTTCGCTGGGTGGCGCGCATCCGAAATGTCTAATTTTCCATGTCTCTGGCGCATAATCAGGCTGAATTTGACCGATGGCATGTGTTATCCTGGCTTTGAGGACCGCTGTGATTTGTGGCTTATTCGCATAGACCTGTGACTTAAGAAAACCTCCTCGTGAGATGACCACACGTCGTTGTCTATGGTCGTTTACCTTCAGCTCCTAGGTCAGTAATTTTGTACGGGTGCAGGCCCAAGTCACGACGCAAAATTCGCCAAGTTGAGGTCTGCGAAAGACCGAGTTCTTGTGAGCGACGAGAAATCGACTGCCTCGGATTCTCCTGCACACTCTCACGGACAGCGGCGATGTTTTCGGCAGATCTTGCGTTTTGTCGACGTACGGGTGTTGGTTGATTGTTTGCTGAACCAGTGGACTCAAATTTATCCACCGCACTGCGAATAGTCCTCTCGGTAGGACAGTTATGGTGACCGCGGAACGTTGCCCGAACAGAACACCCATATTGATAAAACAATTTTATCATTTTCACGTGTTGTTGAACGCTATATCCGTCTATGGTGATTTAACAAAACAGACTGAATAAATTACGGCCAATTCGACAGATGCAGCTTCAACAATATGGCCGCTATCAACTGTCAAAGTTCGGATGTTTCTATTGGAAGACGCTTTATAAAGGGACTAGAATTTCCAACAAAGCTTAACCTGTTCTTTGGTCTTGGAATGGGCTAAGATTGTATGGTTCAGTTAGCGATGCGATAACCCCGAAATTCTAATTATTTTAAAGATGATTTAACGAGCTTTTTTTTTTTTTTTTTTTTATCATGTTGTACTGCGTCGTTATCCTAATAAATACTACCCATTGTCTTGGCTGGGGCCCATTGGCCTGACATTTAATAAGCTTCTTAACATTAGGCTTGTGATTTAGTGCGATGGGATGACAGAAGCGCCACTTCCAACGCATTATACAAGGAATAGATACAGGACAATTAAGATAAGTGATAAGCAGCTCTTTCTTTTCCCTAGTGATAAGCACGGAGCGGTTATATCTGGTACGACCGCTCGTATCAGGGCCATCGCCAGACTGAAGAGGAAGTATACAGCTCACGAAGACACCAGACAACACGGTTCTCTAGAAAGAAAAACCTGGTGAATTTGTCGATTGTCACCGTTATCGATATATGACGAGGGAAGTCTTGGGCGGATAAAAGGTAAGGTGGTCTAAGACCTTGACAACGACTTAGTGACATCTTCGATTTATCTGACTCCATTTTCGCCCCAACATTGTCTCCAGAAGAGGAAGTACTTCTGGATTTTACGTGGTAATGGAGTTCCTAGAGCTTATGATAAGAATCCAAGGTTATGCGAATGCGCCGTCCCCCTCGAAGACTGACTGTACCACCGGGGGAGACGCTACTAGTTACAGTTTGTAGGGTCCCAGAGTCGTCGTCCGCGTGGAAGGGGTCCCTTCCAAGGATGTGCTAGCTTTAGTGAGACGAAGCCAGAGAATCCCACTAGGAAGATGTGGGGTCTGACAAGGCTGGACTAAAGATAGCAATGCTAGTAAGGAGCCGTGCAGAGGTTAAATAAGAATCCCGGCTACGCATATTCAGGTGGCCGTTCGTTTCGGTCAATAAGAACTGGCTTCACTTCTGGCCAGGCGCTCCTAGCGGTGGCCTGGGAACTAGTCACGGTTCGTTCTTTATTCACACGAACCTTCAATTACCAATTTGGTTTTACCGTAGTACAATATTATAATATTTGCATTTGATATATATCACATGATAGGAAAACTTAATATTGTCCGTGTTGTGGCCACCTCTTAATTACGAATAATTAAAAGTTCCCCTCTTCTCGGATCATATTATACCTATCTATGTTTTCATAATGGTTGTTAATACAGGTTATGACGTCAGTGAGAGTGGGGGGAGGAGCTAGTGGGGTAAACAGCCGCAGGTGGGGGACCCATTCCTACCTCGCCTGGCCGCTTGGTAGAGAACCATCCCCACAACGGCTGGCCACCTATATAAGCATTGGCATTAGACCGAATTACCATAACGAACCGGACCGTCACTTGGAACACTACTCTCTCCTCTCTCACTGCACTGGCGCTTGCTGCTCTACTCAAACCAGGGTCTTCTCATTCAACTACCTTGGCATTTCTCTCTCCTAACCTGTTTTAATCCGGCGTTGTCAGACCCCACACCTTCCTAGAGAGAATCTCTGCCTTCGTCTCGCTAAAACTAGCACCTCCTTGGGAGAGACCTCTCCCTCACGTACGACGGTTGCCGTGGCCCTACAAATTTACCTAGTAGCGTCTCCCAAAGCAATCCAATCTGATTCTCTCCGGTTCACGCTCGCCTTTGGGATCCGGACGGTTTTCGCCTACCCTTAGACACCGAGTGTGAATTCGTGGTCATTCCAAGACCACATAAACTACATACAAACCTACTCTGTTTCACTTCTCCTGAACATAGTGCTTTGCCGGGGCACACACCTTCTAAGATCTTATGGAGTCAGATGAAAATGAATTAGGCTGCCTGCCGACTAGGCCGGCAGCCAGGGTGAAAGACCACAGGTCCGTCCGCCTTATCTCTTTCCTGGCGCTCGCCGGACGGTGGGTAAGGTTGTAGTGACCTTAGCCCGTGGCGGGCGTCTGCGCCCCACCTTACTCATATATCTGAGTCCGTGAAAAGGATGGCAAAACATTGATAAATAGTTAACAGACAGTTTACTTCGAGGACTAACAAGGATATGCTACTTTTGGCGATACGAATCCAGAAAATCCCGCTAGGAAGTTGTTGAGCCTGACAAAGCTGGACTAAAGATAGCGAGGTTAGTAAGAAAACGTGAAGAGGCTATTGCGACACAAGTAGTATTGCGAGTAGCCCGATGCTCGACTGGAACCGAATGCCGGTCACTTATTGAAACCTTACCCTTGTCGGGTACCAGCAAATCAACCTAGTATCATTACCAAGAAGAGGGTAAAGATTTGATAGTTTTATGAGCACAATTATTGAGCGTTAACTGCAGATGTCCTAGAGTCAGTCACAAGAATAACTATCATAAGCATTCTCTCAAGGAATATTGCTTCTTAATTGCACATTACCTAATAAAGTAATGTAATAAAATGGGTTTATTATTTGGCATACCAAGGTAGATAAAAAATAAACTTTATGAACGTTCATGAATTTTGAACGAGTGCGTAAAAAATACGGTTTACATTAAGTGGAATTCCTCGAACAAGGAAAATATTCGAATCAGAGCAAGGTTTTTTTTGGTTTTTTTTTTGCATAGCAACATTCCCACAAAATCAATAATGTCCACTTGTTCTCGGGGCAAACGTATCCTAACAAACCACGAGTGCTCTCCTTTGTCCCTTTGAGCTCAATTGGACTCGCCTGCCTTGTTACCAGCAACTACAGATATGATGCTAGAGTTTTTCTGTTTTTTCACAGCTTGGAGTTAGGAAATAAAATGTATTTTAAAAATATAATTTGACAATTTATTAGGATACAAGAATTTATTCATACTTATTAACAATGCACATTCACATACTATGTACGATTAAAATAGCATAAAGGGTCTTTTTGGGAATAAGGACCCCTGAATAAATACTGAAAAACATTTTAAAATTAAGGATTATTCTCTACTGAAATTTTTTTTTTTTAACCAATATAATATTTTTATCCATCTTCCGAAAATATAGTACATTATGACTAAACTATTTTCATAGTATATTCCTTTCGGATTTGTAGTTTCTGACTCAAAGAGAATCAATATAAATTATGATGAAAACTGCCGTGACTTCAAACCTGTATAAATTTCTACAAAACATACCCGTGCTAACTATATAATGATTTTAGAATAGGCAATAAATAAAATATATATTTAATACATGAATAGTTAAACACTTTACCGATCCTTTGATACGACAAAAAAAAACCTTAGAAATATATACTATTTTGAAGGATGTCTATACAAAATAACGCCATTTTGGGACGTTTCGAACTTAATCATATGACTTATAATCTGATGTAAATATAACTTATAATTTTAGGCTTATATAATCTTGGAATAGAGTATGTCAAATAGCCAGATTTATCTTATGGCATCAGGCGAGATGAAGCAAAACCATTAATTATTATTATATAATCAATTATTAAAGGGACATTGGCAACGATCCCGTGCTTTGTAACTACAAGCTGTAACCAGTGACACGTCTCTCTGTAATAGTTCACATTTCACAGATTCAATATCGTGTAATCATATCGACAAATAAATGTTTCTTTCTTAGTAATTGTTTTCCGAAGGGAAAGCCAAAATACAGAACAGGTCGATTTAAGCAAACGTGCATTTAAGCACGGGGCCTGAAAGTGGCAAAAAAAAATGGGGTCTTTCTGGGAATAGGGAACCCTGGTTGTTTTTAATCATTTCTCTAGTCTATTATCTGCAAATGAAAGGTTATTTATTAATTGATTGAACAAATTATTACATAAACATTCACTCAGATATGAGTCTATCAAACTTCTTCTTGTACCATGTTCTTGTTTGTTTCTTGGCTTTGCTTGTGCCCAGGACGATTTAATTAGTTTTTGTGAATGATTCACAGTATGTTCCTATTCTCAATCCAAAGGTTTCTTTGCAGCCTCTCACGTTGCATCTCCATCTATCCTTTTCGCCTAGATAAAGTTTGATTTGATGGCCATTAGAACACATTTTTCACTATGCAATACCCTTTTAGATTGAAGAAACAAAACCGTTTTTTCCTTCGTATCTACGTCAGCAGCTAAATCAAACAACGGCATGATGTTTCCCTTCAAAATGACAAAACTAAACTGAAATATTATCAGGTAGCAAGGTTCACTAAGACGGGTCAAAGTAAACATAAATATATGTAAAAACATTACAGGAAAGGTCAAAGGTGGCAAAATAACCAAAACAATGCTAGATATCAGTGGGGTCCCTGTTCAACACAAATTCTTGTTTCTTCAATTTGTCCACCATTACTACCTATGGAGAATTCATCGTTAACTTTCCAGTTGTGACTTATAAAAGCTTAAAAACAAAAGGTGACTGGATATTGTTTGAATGACTGGGATACTGGGATGAATGGGACACATCAAGTTTTTTTCGTTGCAGCACCTGACAAACCCAGTATTTAACACTATGACCCCACCAGCCTTCCCACATTGATGACAAAAGACTGTCGGGGAAAAGTTAGGTTAAGAATTGGTGGTGTAAGTTAGTTTTAAGTTTGATCAAAAAGGTGAGCTCCATCACCTTTATTAGTCAGTCCAGTCATGTATAATGTGCATCATTATACTTGTTTATTCATTATATAATTTTTAGAAAATAACAAAATCTGTATATAATGTAACGATGCGGCAGGAAATACAAAAATAATTTGTAAATAGATTCGCTTGAGGATCCTTAATTGTACATAATTATCTGAAAATTTAAAGTCACTATGAAAAAAAAAAAAGTGACAAAATTCACTTTTAAAATATATTTTTTTTTTTTTTATAATTCATGTTATTGTACGTTAAGCAACATATTTCGAAATTTTTTGCAATATGATTAAACATTGTTTATTGACGGATTAAAGATACGTGACACTACTTTTCGTATGTTTATAAAATTTTAGACTTATTACGTTTACATATCAGTTCAGCTCATCCATCAGCGTAATCCGATTTCGTAACGGTCACAAAAACAATGAAGCGTAAATTAAAATGAATTTCCAAACACAGACAACGATGAATACAAGTACAGCGGATGAATACACACTCTCTAGGTATAAATATAGTAGATTCGGTAATAACTCACCTCCCCCCCCCCTACTCCAAGCCCGTAACTCGATTGTTACGTAAGATCGATATCTGGGTCCGCATTCGACCAAATGGGCGCCCGTTATTCAAATGGACTGCCATTTGGATAGCGAATCCATCTCCTTAGCTATGCTGAATGGTTACCTCAGTCCCCCATTATCGGCACTGTTATTGCTAAGGGTTTTAATAAAACTAACTTCAATCAGTCGTGTAACGCGACCTTAGCTTATCTATCCACCAATGGATTTCAATTATGAAACGTATTTAACTATAGAATATAGAAAAAAAAACCTTAGTTACATTAGCGACATGTTATAAACAAAGAAATTCACTTTTGTCTGGTAACTGTTACGTTTACTAAAAGAGAAAAAACTGTTACATAAACAACTCAGTACTGAAACAAACAAATAAAATGAAAAAAGAGAGCATTCAAAAACATCTGTTTGATATAAGAATATAGAAGAAAATTAACTCGGAATAATACATAATCAAATCACAACGAAGGCCATAACATTTACAAGTACAAAATAAATAAAATATATTAACAATAAATATAAATAAAAAGGTGTATATTTAAATATACAAAAGGGACGATCGAAAGCTGGGAAGAGGCGCAAAGGTGTGAAAGACAGAATCTCGTATTCCTGGAGTAGATTGAGGATTTGAACTGTGGGAGATTTGACCTATATGAAGGGGTTCTTATAGGCTAGAAGGAGAGACTACTACCACAGAGTCGTGAAGACAAATCTTACGGTGCAGTTCATGACTCGCTGTAATCTGTGACCTACTCTACCACAAAGTCATATAATATATAAACTGAATATAATGCTGTAAATTTAAACTGTATGTAAACAAATATATAAAACTATAGCACCGGAAAAAGACAGTTACTCCAATCATCCCCTCGTGCTCTTCGTCAGCCTCCACTGGCTCGTATCCGGTGACGCGGCTGACGGAGGAGGGTCGGGGACTTCCCAAGACTCTTCCTCTTTCGCGAGGAAGGTGACAACCGTGTGGATTTGGGAGGTCTCTGGGCTGTTTGTGAAAATTGTAAATATGGTATGAAAGAGAACATAAATTACTTATTGCCTAATAAGGCAGATTGTAATTTTAGCACAATGAAGAAGTTTCACAACTCAAAAAAAAAAAAAAATTATACCACACTAAAAAATATTTAATTTAAAGTTCTCTCAGATTTACGAATGTAGAATGTTGATAAGTATCCAATCAAAAGTACCTACAGGTATAACTTTGTCAGGTCCACGTTTGACCTAGAGGCATAACATTGTACATGGCATGAAAAATACGAAAAACTTCATAAAACGTGAATATGCATCATTGATTAACGAATAGGTAACAATTAACAGGTAACCAGACACGCTAGATCATGAAATAGGTTATTTCGTTTATAGTATTTACTGCACTCATAAACGATTACAATGGATTTTTATTTCAGCGATGAAGCGATCAGTCTGTATAATGTATGTATATACTCTTGAAATCATCATAATGTTACAAAATTATTATCCACTGTTACATTGTAAGCTACCATTCGATACAGTTTTGTGTTACATTGAGGATTTTGGATGTTATTTTTTGTTTATTTTGTGAGGGAATCAGCTTAGATAATTTAAGATGAATTTTGAAGATATGTTAGGTATTTCCAAGGAGTTAGCAGAGTTGGAAGTTGGAGATGAGGAGATAGGTCGATTTGTCACGCTTGTATGTACACCTCGAGGTCGAAGCGTCCCTAGTGGCTTGTGTGCTAAGTAAGAGACCCTTTGCAAGCCTAATCCACATAACCCTTTTTCTTATTGACTCGTTTTCGTTTTATCGATACAGTCCATTATTCAGGTTTAAAAGAATTGATCTATGTTATCTTACATTTATAATATATTGTTTATTTAAGTGGTTTTACATGGTAATTACCTAATGAAATAATGTATTTCCGTTTTTTTTATATTGCCTATGTATCTATTTTAAATAGTAAATGACTAAAAGCTTTTAACACGTCGCATGTACGCTACATGTCAGTACTAGGGTCTTTAATGCATGTACCAACGATCCACTGAAATCTGGTTTCATGGCCAACGTTTGAAATTTAGAGGTCGTCAAAGCTTTAGTCATATACTCATACTCAATCTCTAGGCCTGGAACTGCCCTACAGGAACCTCTACAGGGGGGGGGAGGGAAGGGATATATCGATCGCCGAATGCGGAGGACGTCCTGGAAGGTATTCCGGTCACGGACTGTGCAGGGACGATAAGCAGGAGATGGCACATGTCTGCAATGCCATGAAGGCTGTTCCTAAACTCCATTTCTTCGCCGATGTGGGAACTCCCAATGTACAAGCTTGGCTGTCTCGAAGATCGGGACTCGATTTAGAATTCATAACAGATAGAGGATATATACATATAATATAATAGAGAGTATAGCACATATAATATAATATAATAATATTATATAATATATTATATATATATATATATGTAAAGAAAGTAAGCTTTCTTCAATTAAATTAGCAACGCTTTGTTATCACGCGCGTGCTTCAGTTGGCTGCCACTAGGTGGAGCTGGAGACATATGACCAGGAGGTTCTTATAAGGTGTTCAGTGTAAACAATTAAGTAAAGTGAAACAGTGGTAACAATAAACTGTAATTGTTGTTTCTTTTGTTTTACAGGTATGAATTTAGATTTTATTTGTAATAGTTGTAACCTAATTATCAATTAAATAAACCTTTTGTTTTACAGAGAAACAGATTACTTATTGTTATAATAAGAAAACCTAGCAACCCTTATAAAACAACAATTTGTTTATGATGTCAAAACTGCAGTTTGAATTTACGGTAGTGACTTCACCAAAAGACAGTAAAGCAAATGCAATTGCCATCACCTCAATTGGTACAGAAGATGGAAGAAGATATACATTGCCAGAAGAATTCAAATATATGGAAGATCATGTGGAGTTGAAAAAGACAAGTAAGTACACAAAGTTAGTTAATTCATTAAACAGAAGAAATCAGATAAGAAGAGTGTGGATTACAATGACAAAAGAATTAGAGGGCACATACATAGATGAAGATGGAAATCTGCAATTTAAAGATCAATATTTAGAGGAAATAAATGAAGAAAGTACAAACAAAACACAAGATCATAGTCTAAAGGAAATACTAGAGAAACTGATAGAAACAACACAGAAGAAAGATAACGAGAAAGACTTAAAAAAAATATCAGAAAAACTTCTCATAGAAACATTTTCAAGCAAAAATACTAATGCTAAACAGTGGATAGAAAGCTTTGAAAAAGAGTGTTCTAGATTTCAAATAGATAAAAGTGAGGAAAAAATTGAACTAATGAAACTATTTTTTGATAAACCAAGTTTAGACTGGCACTCTTCCACACTCATAAGACTAACAATAAATGCTGGTTGGTCTGAATGGAAAACAAGATTCTTAAAATGTTTCACAGATAATGGATGGAATAATATAACCTATGCACTATCATTTAAATATCGAGAAGGTTCGTTAACGGATTATGCTTTGAGGAAAGAGAAACTTTTGATAGATTTTAACAAAGATATGGATATAAAGTCACTTATAGCATTAATAGCAGTAGGGTTACCAGAATTTATATTGAATAGAATAAACAAGGAAAAATTAAAAGAAACTACAGACTTATTTAATGAATTGAGACAACTTGAATGTTTAGTAAATAAAAGAAATTTTCAAAAAAAACCTACATTAGATTCTCAAAAGAAATATGAAGTAAAGATACCTTGTAAAACGTGTGGAGATTTAGGTAAAGGTGTGAGATACCACCCAAAAGATAAATGCTGGTTCCAAAAACATGAAGAAAGTAGAGAAAAGAACACTACACCAAAAAAAGTAAATAACAATTCTATCCTAGATGTAGAAATATATAATGAATCAAAAAACGAGTAAACACACCACTAATTAAATTAAACATTGTATTGGAAGATAAGATAAAAATAGAAGGGATCTATGACTCAGGATCTCAAGTTTCATTAATTAATAAAAGATTAATAAAAACTATAAAAAATAATAATATAGATAAGAACAAAATACAATTAAAAACAATTAGTGGTGTGGCACTCACAAAGGGATTAGCAAGAATAAAATTAAAAATTTTCAATATTGAAAAAGAAGTAGATGTATTTATTGTAGAAAATGAGACTTTTCATGATTTTTTGATAGGCCTAGACATAATAAAGGAATTTAAATTAAGGCAAGACGAAAATCTAAATATAAGCAGAAAACAATCGCAAAGAAAAGATATAATAGAAATAAATTTTAATGAACATATTAAAGAGAAAGATTTTAAAATAAATTTAGATCATTTAGATAATGAAAAAAAATTCAAAATAGAACAATTGATAGAAGAATATAAAACAATATTTGCCAAAGACAAGTATGATATAGGGACTGTAAAAGATTATGAAGCAAGAATAGATCTCTTGATGGAAAAATTTTGTAGTAAAAGACCATATAGATGCACAATCGAAGACAGAAAAGAAATAGAACAGCAAGTGGCAAAACTATTAGAAAAAAATTTAATTGAAGAATCGTATAGTCCATTTGCTGCACCGGTAACCCTAGCATTAAAAAAAGGTGAAGGAAAAACCAGATTATGTGTCGATTTTAGAGATCTGAACAAGATTGTCACAACCCAGGCCCAACCTTTTCCGCTAATTGATGATTTAATAATTAAAGCTAGAAATTGTAAATATTTTACATCACTGGACATCAATTCAGCATTTTGGTCAATACCACTAAGGACAGAAGATAGAAAAAAAACAGGCTTTATAACCCAAGAAGGACACTATCAATGGACTTGCCTACCATTCGGTTTAAAAACAGCACCAGCAATCTTCCAAAGAATTTTATCAAGTATACTAAGAAAAAATAATCTAAAGAACTTTACAGAAAATTATATAGATGACATATTAATATTTTCAGAGACTTTTGAAGATCATATCATGCATATCAAACAAGTTTTAGAAGCCATAATAAAAGAAGGATTCAGATTAAAATTAAAAAAATGCACGTTCGCATCTAAATCAATTAAATATCTCGGACATATAATAGAAAATAATACAGTAAGACCAATTAAAGACAATTTAGTATCAATACTCAATTTTCCGACTCCAAAAACGCAGAAGAACGTTAGACAATTTCTAGGTAAAATAAATTTCTATCACAAATATATACCAAAAATCTCAACAATACTAGATCCACTACATAGATTGTTAAGAAAAGATGTAAAATATAATTGGTCTGAAGATTGTGAAAAATCATTCACAGAGATAAAAAAATTATTGTGCTCTCAACCAGTCCTAGAAATATTTGATAAAGATTTACCTATTAAGATATTTACAGATGCTTCAATAGAAGGTATAGGTGCAATACTGAAACAAACCCAACAAGATGGAAAAGAAAAGCCAGTAGCCTATTTCTCAAAAAAATTAAATGAGTCGCAGAAAAGAAAAAAAGCTATATACTTGGAATGCTTAGCAATAAAGGAAGCGATAAATTATTGGGAATACTGGTTAATTGGAAGAAGATTTGAAGTTTATTCAGACCATAAACCGTTAGAAAACCTTAATATAAAATCAAGAACAGACGAGGAACTAGGTGACTTAACATATTATTTGTCTCAATTTGACTTCAAAATTACATATATACCAGGGAAATTCAATATTGAAGCAGACTGTCTTAGTAGAAATCCGGTATTAGAGTCAAAAGATAATACCCAAGAAATATTAAAAATAGTAAACATGATCCAACTACAAGAAATAATTAAAGATCAAAATGAAAATACAGCATTAGGAGAACTTAAGAAAAAAAGTACAGATAAAAATGGTATAATCTATAAACATATTAAAAACAAAAAGAAGATAGTTTTATCAGAAAAATTAAGCATTAAATTAATACGAGATACACATATAGACTGGTGTCACATCGGAATAAGGCAAATGATGAACAGAATATGTCCTTATTACACTTCAAAAAAATTAATAAAAAACATTCAGAATATATGCAGAACTTGCGAAATTTGTAAAAAGAATAAATCTAGAGGTCAAGCAAAATATGGATTAATGTCTCAATTAGGACCAGCAACAAAGCCGTATGAGATAGTGTCGATTGATACGATCGGTGGATTTGGTGGTCAAAGATCAACGAAAAGATACCTCCATCTTCTAGTTGATCACTATACAAGATACGCACATATATTAACTTCAAAAACTCAAGCTGCAAGTGATTTTATAAAAATAGTCCAAAATACATTAGAAATGAACAAGATAGGTACAATATTAACAGACCAATATCCAGGACTAAATTCTAAAGAATTCAAAAATTACCTAAAAGAACAAGATATCAGACTCATTTATACAGCCTTAAATGCACCATTTTCAAATGGCATAAATGAAAGATTAAATCAAACAATAATTAATAAAATAAGATGTAGAATCAATGAATCTAAAGAAAAGAAAGCTTGGACAACAATAGCAAGAGAATGTGTTGACAAATATAACAGAACATAACACTCAGTTACAGGTTTTACACCTAAATATTTACTAGATGGTACTAACACAAGTATGCTACCTGAAGAACTAAGGAAACTAACACATGCAGAGGTTTGGAAAGAAGATAGAAAATTAGCTCTAGATAACACTATAAAATCACATGAATACAATAAGAAATTATTTGACAAAAACAGAAAGGAAAGGGAATTCAATACAGGTGATTTAGTATATATCGAAAACGGACATAGATTAAATAGAAAAAAATTAGATGAACTTAGGGTTGGACCATTCAAAATTGCAGAGAAAATATCAAATACTATATTTAAAATCAAAACTGAAAAAAGAAACGAAGACACAGGATTATTCCACATAACAAAACTGATACCAGCAGAATAAACATTATATAATAAAAATTCTCACGAGAATTTTCACAGTGGGAGGGGGAGATGTAAAGAAAGTAAGCTTTCTTCAATTAAATTAGCAACGCTTTGTTATCACGCGCGTGCTTCAGTTGGCTGCCACTAGGTGGAGCTGGAGACATATGACCAGGAGGTTCTTATAAGGTGTACAGTGTAAACAATTAAGTAAAGTGAAACAGTGGTAACAATAAACTGTAATTGTTGTTTCTTTTGTTTTACAGGTATGAATTTAGATTTTATTTGTAATAGTTGTAACCTAATTATCAATTAAATAAACCTTTTGTTTTACAGAGAAACAGATTACTTATTGTTATAATAAGAAAACCTAGCAACCCTTATATATATATATATAGAGAGAGAGAGATAGATAGAGAGAGAGTGAGAAAGAGAATTAGAGGAAAAATCATGAAGTTAGCAGAAATATGGCAAAAGGTCATCGAACAGAATGAAAGATATTTGACTGATTAAAGTTAATTTTTTGTATAGAAAAAAATTGATTTCACACTAAAAAACCGAAATTACTTTTTTGCCAACCTCAGTAATAAGAAGAAGCTTGCAAGGTTCAATACACTATAAATTGTTGCCTCCCGAACAATTTTCGATAACTTCTTTTTTAATTTGTCTGATATATTCCCATCATTAATTGGGCAAAGCTATGGACAATTGATCTTAAATAGCTTTGACTATTTTCTCCGTTTTTGATTTTTTTTTCATGCTGTGGTCTTGCTAAATGTACAACATTGTAATTTAGTATTGATTAGCTAATTATTACTTTCTATTAATTAACACCAAAAAACGAAATTCGATTGTTTAAAAGTTCCTTTGAATTGAGTTCATTCGGACTTGGAACTGATCTTTGAAAAAAAAAAACAATTCATGTTTTATTGCACACCAATAAAATACAAAGAAAGTTGTTGGCTTGAGTCTGTGAGATGGAAGATTGCCTACTTGTAGATGGTTGTCTCTTTGTAAGCTCTTTTTTGAAAATTGTGAAGTATTGCCAATTATAAGTACGTTTGGGTATTCCTTATAAAAAAAAATGCTGCTCACAGTGCTGGCCAGAGTATTGGAGTATGGTGTTTGAAGTGTCTTGATGAATTTGTTAGGGGTTCACATTTTTGGAACAAAAACCTTTAATTTAAGTACGAACCCAACTTAAAGGCTGTACAACTATCGCGTGGCACAACACACTGTGTGCTCAATATTTTCGGAATCCAAGAATTTTTCAGAAAATGTCAATTGTAATTGAAACCTTCTCCAATCCTTTCAGACGCAATTCTTATTAATCTTACTAGTAATAGGATTTGGAGTGACTACAATCAAATAGTGGTGACGTAAAAGTAAGGCATTGTTTCAATATTTTCAATAACAGTAGACTGTGGTCAGAAAAGACGATAAACGTTGTAAAACCACAACTGGAAGTATTAGATGACCTGATGTGGATTTGGTTTAACCAAGAAAAGAAAAAAAGTAATTCATTATCAGGGGCGATGATACAGGAGAAAGCAATCGAGACTTTCATGAAAAAATAAGTGGGCAGAATTATTCGGGCACCTCAGAAGGAAGGGTGGCTCTGGAGGGGGGGGGGATCGCCAAGGAATTTGACAATTTACGATTTTTTGGCGAAAAGCCTTCATCTGTCGTTGCTTGGCACAACACATATTCATCAGTTAAATAATCTCTGTAGAGGAGAGTCTTTTAAAAGAAAAGAAAGAAAATCTTTATTATGAAGTACAAGCAAAACACTGGTATATACAAATATTAAGAGTTACGAGATACTTAATTTAAGAGTTAACAAATACTGGGTGGAATGTCTAGGGACGAGTGAGGTCTGGGGCTAAAGGTGAGACATATATGTATAAGAAAAGGATAAGATTCTGGGCAGTAGGGAGTAAGCGAAGTAAGGAGGGGTGCGGTTGCGTACTTAAAAATATAATAATAATATTAAAAATAGATTGATTTATAATGTTTTTTTTTCTTTTTTTTTTTTTCCAAGCTCTTAAATTTTTAAGATTATAGATAAGGGAAAAATAAAGGTAATTTATTTAGGGTGAGTGGATCCTTTTACTAGGTGTACCTGCTTGAAGGTGGAGTGAGGGAATTAAGGAGTGTGGGAAGCCTCGGTAGAGGTTGGTTGTTGCGGTGCAGTGGTGAGAGTCCACTGGTGCCTGAGCATAGAGTCTCTCCAGGCATGTATTGCAAGCTCATTCAGTTGGGTAGCAGTGATGGGTGCCCGTCAGAGGCTTGTCGTTGGTTGGCCAAGGGCCGTAATGTCCACCATTTAGTCTGCTTTCCCAGATCTAGAAAGTTGCCATATTGCCGGTAGTGGTGGGGGTGTGAGGTCTTGGAATAGGGGGTTTTGGCAATGTTTAATCGAGTCGAAGGATTTGATGTGTCTTCTTCTGATGGCTGTGGTGATGGTAGTGATGACCTCGAACTTTTCGTGGATGTCAGGAGCCTTCATTTCACCAAAAGGGGTATGCCATAGTGCCGTGCACAGGATGTTGTTCTGGAAGCTCTGGAGTCTAGTAATGGTGCTCGTGTGGAGAAAACGGAAAAGCGGAGTTCCAAAAAGCAGCGCTGGCCTCAGGACGCTCTGATATATGAGCAGTTTCAGCCTCAAGGATATAGCCGGGCTTGTGATGAGATGCTGGAAAGAGTAGATTTATAATGTTTTTTTTTTTGTTTTTTTTTTTCTTCATAGCCCCTGTAAATTTACGGATAATTATATATAATTATAGATCCTCAGGTGAATCTATTTACGAATTATTTTGTATTTCCTGTAGTGTCGCTACATTATATACAGGTTTTGTTATTTTATAGAAATTATATAATCAAATAAACGATGATCGAATGATACACATTATACGTGACTGGACTAAACTGACTAATAAAGGTGATGGGGCTCACCTTTTTGATCAACCTTAAAACTAACTTACATACTAATTCTTATCCTATTTTTTTCCCCACAGTCTGTTGCCATCGATGCGGGAGGTGTGGTGGGGTCATAGTGTTAAACACTGGGTTTGTCAGGTGCTGTAACGAGTCAAAAAACTTGACGTTTCTCCGGCGGATGAACTCACCCACCGACGGCACACCAAGCAACGGGTGCAGGTCAGCGTTCTTCAACCTCTCGGAAGAGGTATGTCGGACCACTTTTCGGATGATCCCATTCTGGAAGTGTTGGAGACATTTGGCTGTATCGTCAGTCAAGTGGGTAAATAGCGGGGCACCGTGCAGCAGAGCTGGCTGGAGGACACATTTATATATCATCAATTTGAGACGAAGCGACAGGTTGGGTAAAGTTAGCAAGTGCGATAGCCGGTAAGACCTTTGTCGTACTTTTTCTATTTTATTACTAAAATGAGTAGAGAAATGGAGATGCCTATCCATTTTTATACCCAAATAGTGCATTGAGAAAGCTGGTGAGCTCTCTTGCCCTCCCACGCCATACGATTTAGGCAAGGATTTTTTCCCCTTTTGGAGGGAGAAGATTACGCAGTCGGTCTTCCCGGCGTTCACGCTGATGTTTAACATGCCCAGTCTGTCACTGATAACGTTACAAACTGACTCGGCCTGTGTAAGAGCTCTTTGTCCACTCATGCTGCTGCTGTAAACCGCAATGTCGTTGGCGAAAGCTATCACAGTAGCTTTCTTATAGTTTGTCCCAACAATTTCAGATGTGTACATACTGAAAAGAACCGGAGACAGAACCGCACCTTGAGGAACTCCACAAGTCAGAGGGAATGGGTTAGAAAGGCAATCACCCACCCGTACCCTCACCGATCTGTTCTTCATGAATGAAACCAACATGGTATATAGCTGCTCTAGGCATTTATAATGCTTGCTTTATATATAATATTTATAATCTTTCTAAGAACAAGTATAACGGGCTTGAGCAGAACTGTATACCTGCCTCGTGACTTCACGGAAGTCAATGATGGTTCCCTGTTATTTTTTTATAAAACTTTATAAAGCATTATAAAACTATCTATAAGTTTAAACAAACTGATATAGAAAATAACTTCCAGTTTATCCGACCTTCTACCCCTGGCCCCGTTGGGGTCGGATTAGCGAGGTTTTACTGTATGTTTTTTTTTTTTTCCATTACTGCTTGAACTATCATATTTCGAATTGTTGTTGAATATACCTTCAACTGACATACAGGCTAGAGACAACGTACCGCCTACCTTTTGTACAGTACAACCTCTACATCCGGGAAATGAACCGGCGATATATCATACAGGCACATCCGGTGACCCACCTAAGACACATTGCTTACACTCAGAAGGACTTGAACCCAGTCCTGGCTTAGCCAGGATTACCGAGCGCCACCTGGCCTAGGCTCACTAACTGTTGTATAATGAGATGATGGAATCCGCCTTGTACCCAGGGTTTTGCCACCCATTTACTAACATATAATATACATTGTACATATTACAATGTACATACTGTTATACTCGTCTAGTTCACTTCCGGAGAAAACCGCTTGAAAATTCCCATGACGAATTAAACATGTACATTTATTTGGTTTTTATCATTTACATCCTCGATTTTGGGCTTAAATTACAATTTTAAAAATATGGTTACTGGGACTATAAAAAAAATAATCATTTTCCAGAACACTGAGTTTTCGGTGTGTGCTTACTTCAGTTGTGTTCCATCAAGAACAATTTGTGATACAGTCTACAGTTACCAGAAGGTCTCATCATAAATATATTATTTTGCACACAGACAGAAAGAAGCATTGTAACGAACACGTTCGGGTTGTTGTATTTTTGTTTCTTACAAAATAAAATTTCCATAACAAGTTGAAAAAAAAACACAGCTCTCCGGATGCATTGATTTGTTCTTCAAATACAAAGTGTTAAAATAAATGTGAACATTAACATAAAACCACTATCCTTGACATGTTCGAGGACTGACATTTGGGCAATATCGTCATCTAGCTCGACACATCCCCACAATCCTCCTCGAAGATTGAAGCGGAAACGCCCCGAGATATCTTAAAGCTTACTGGTTAGTTATTGGCACTGGTCAGTATTCTCCTTTCATGTCTCATGGAGGTGAATTTGGCAGATCCCAGTGTTGTACTTATGCTCATTTTTTTCATATATGTGACTTTTGTAAAGATGTGATGACTCATCTATCATTCAACGATTCCAGTTTAGTTGTCTTTATTCCAGTACAAATCTATTGTTGGTTACTAAAAGAGAGAGAGAGAGAGAGGGAAAAAGTGTGAAACGCTAAATTTGACAGAGTCAGAAGGACTTTGCTAAATCCCATTTGCATCAATGTGCTTAAGAGAGGCAGAGCAGCAGATGTGCGAGAGTAAAAGAGTACGCCCCATTAGGTTCAGCCTGTTACGGCGTCTTATCGATCTGGGCCTTTGTCTTCGAGGCTTTACTTTACAAAAGGTACAGCCTGTCCGTCTGTTGTGATTTGGTACACCGGAGTGCTGGTATTGTTTAGTAAATATGCAATAGAAGTCGTACAGATAATTTGATCAAAAATAAACAGGCAAGATAATCTAATAAAAAAAATCCTGGATAATTACGTTAAATGCGGGTCTTCTAGCTTGAATATACAATCAATTACACAGGCCTACAAGAAAAAAAAAATTTTTTTGTATCTACGATTTTAGAACTGATTTTAGCTATATTTGGGCACTGAATCTAAATATGAAATCAATTTTGCAATTTGAACACACGAAATTTGCAGTTCTAAATCACAAATACAAGGATTGGTTCCTGTATATTTGCCGGGTTTATTGTAGTTCCGGGAAAATCCACCACATGGGAAATTAGAGGATTCCTTGGGCAAAAATTGGGTTTCCTAACTATTTTCCGATTGGCACATATTTATTGGCAGCTCAAAGTTTGAAATGTTGAAATGAACAATGGGAATAAATATGGTTCAATAACAATTGCTCCCTCAACGAATATGAAAGAAGAAACACCATAGCTTTGGTCTTGGATAAGATCATGAAGAAGTATCATGAGTATCCATGGGTAATTTTTGTGGACTTATGGTAAACTTTCTCTTTGGACAGCGAAGTGGCCACACCAAATATCCATTTTTGTGCCTCTGGGATATCAGAGACAAAACACACCACTGGGTTTGAATAGAGTGGCCTAAGAGACAAAACATGGACTTTGAGGAAAAGAAGTCATTAACGACCCGTTAGTTGAACGAGAGAAAATCATCTTGCCTCCACTTCATATAAAGCATGGCCTTATGAAACAGTTTGTAAAGGCTCTTGATAAGAACGGATCGTGCTTTGCATTTGAAGGGGAAAAAATTAAAGCCTTAATAAATTCGATGAATGAGGCTGAGCGAAAAGCCTGGACTTCATTTGCTGTAGTTGTCGGAAATTTTCTGAGGAAACTATGCTAAACGAGAAGCTTAACAGTTGCAAATCCCTTGGGTATAGAAGTTAGGAGACACCAGTGAGGAACAAGGTGATCTATTTCACGAGGATATTAAAACTATGGAGGCCTCCTACCAAGGGAAACAGGATAGGAACATGATGGTGGGCTACTGGCGGAGTTTAAAATTGTACTGTTCCAAAATGCATTAAGAATGTCACGGAAATAAAGCTTCCGAAGTGTTCAGGGACTAGTTGGTTTCATCGATGACTTTTTCCTCTATCTTTGTATGTTATAATATTTGTATGGTTTAGTTTTTTTATTTGATCTGTGGATTTAACATGGAATAGTGTAACGTATATTTTACTAAAATGTAAAAATTCCTAGGCAAAAACTTGTGCCATATTTCAATTCAGATCATAAATTTCGTATGAAATCATCTACAAACACTCCGGTACCAACACACCTGTGTTATAATATAAATTAAATAAAGATAAAAGGATGAGACGAATGGACATATGTAATCTTGGCTAACAGACGAATGGACTGCACAAATGAACAATTGTCCCCTCACGCCTGTGACCAGCAACACACCAATTGACAGCAAGAAAGGAAAAAGTAACGCATTAGTATCCATTTCTAAAGGATTTGTTACGTTTGACGACCTATGCTCGATCAATGAATGACTTTATTCTTCATTCAATTCATTCCAAACAAAATGAGGAGTGATCTTGACCACCAAACGACACGGAATAAGTTAGGTACTGTGAGAAGCCATTTTCAAGACTACTTTGAAAAGCCATACAAATGCTGAACTGAAGTGAACCAATGAGTTAACCAGTGAGTTAACTAGTGAGTGAACCAGTGAGTTAACTAGTGTGTGCACCAGTGAGTTAACTAATGAGTACACCACTGGTTAACCAGTGAGTTAACTAGTGAGTGCACCAATGAGTTAACTAATGAGTACACCACTGGTTAACTAGTGAGTGCACCAGTGAGTTAACTAGTGAGTGCACCAATGAGTTAACTAATGAGTACACCACTGGTTAACTAGTGAGTGCACCAGTGAGTTAACTAGTGAGTGCACCAGTGAGTGCACCAATGAGTTAACTAATGAGTACACCACTGGTTAACTGGTGCACTCACTCAGTGAGTTAACTAGTGAGTACACCAGTGAGTTAACTAGTGAGTACACAAGTGAGTTAACTATTCAGTGCACCAGTGAGTTAACTATTCAGTGCCCCAGTGAGTTAACTAATTAGTTAACTAGTAAGTTAACCTAGACTATTTTCGTTCTGCAGCTACTTATATCCATAATCTGTTTTAATCTCATATCACGTGTTACTTGTTTGGCAAATAAACGAGGGAGCCCCCCCCCCTAATAACACTATCAACATTTGTTTGATTTATATTAAGAAATAGATTATCTACTTTCTAGATAATTTCTAAATTTCTCTGCTATATGCAGAGGGAAATGCGGAGTTCGTAAAAGAAAGTAAATGAACAAAAAAAAAGGAGTAGTTTCCGGTAAAATTGACTTGAGTCAATCTTGTCAATAACGTCAGGGAGGCATTGTTTCCTGGCGAACAATACACCGATCGTCTCTCCTCTCCTCATTTTCCTAAAGGATAAAATTGGAAACATTATCCTGGAATAAGGAGCTCCTTTGTAGTAGGACGGACGAGGGTCGAGACCTGCCCATGACAGGATATAGGGAGAGGTCCGATTGCTGCAGTCGGCAACAGGAGGCCCTCACTTGTCGGCTGCCTAATGAGGCTGAATGGTCGCTGTCCTCTCGAAGTGAGGTAATCTTGTGAAGTCCTTTCCAAGAAATAGATTTGTCAACAAGAAAAAAAAAATAAGGGTGCATAAGTAACAATTTGAAGTGAAGCCAAATGTCACAAAGCAGTTACTGCAATGTTGTAATATATGTTAAAAAAATGTAGAGTCGATTTCAGAAACCACAAAAGATCTTGAAATATGCTGATTAGTTATAAGTATTGATAATTTACAAATATCAACAAAACAACATCTTAAACCAAGATTTATCTAAATCACCCCTAAAAGTCATCAGGCTCCATACACATAATTTGCACCACTGCCCAACATTCATTATAAAATCCATAATTGTATTTTGGAATTAATTTAAAACCAATAGGCAAATGTTTTTTGTGTACTCGCATATTAACTCGATATTGATTCATTTTTGGCTATCAACCCTCCCCCCTCCCCCCTAATAAGAAGCAGGTTTAACTTAATATATTATTACGTTCTTTGAATATTATATGATAATTTTATTTTTTATTCTTTTACTTTAAATTTATTTTATTTACTATTTATATTAGGTTCTATTAACAAAAATAATTCTGGCAAAAAGATGAATTTAATTTTACAAATAAAAAATAAACTTATATTAATTTTATAAATACTTGTCTATAAATTCGATTCCTTTTCTTCTTCAATTCTCTTCATTCTTTAAACAAAATTAATACTTCTTCTTTTCGTGCTATTTCTCTTCCGTTCCGCTTCAAGTCAACAACCACTAACCAACAAAGTTTTTAAGTTTTTCTTACTCACAATCTCAAGCTAATAATATGTATTACGGGCTTTTTATTTCATCACTGATTTCAGGTACATATATCAGGCTGATTCCAAAAAACTAGAGTGAATATAATGCTCTGTGTGGTTTCCTTTTCACAACAACAACTAATTATAACTGGCTAAAACTAGAGAGTAATTCTGTGTGTGTTCATTATGATACACCACAACTGTACTATCTTTTGTTTTTTTCATACACTCTCACTTGTTTTTATTCTGCCTTCTTGATCAGTTGGATTAAATATTATATAAAAACTCCACGATCTCTAATATCACAACAATATAAATGAAAAATTATATTTATATTATATATTTATCATTTAGCATTCCATTTATTGATACAAAGTCCACTAGAACTTTTTACAATTAGCACATACTGTATACAATTATTACTGCACTCACATAACATTAACGGTGGTAATATCTGCCCTAAAGATTATCATAGATTATCATATAATCAACCATTGGGATTGTTAGTTGTCGTTTAATTATTAACAGAGAATCCTATCTGTCAGAAATTCTTAATTTGATGTTTATGGGGAGGTATAACATTTTCACAAAATATTCAATTGACGTATCATTAATTTTCGACAAACATTAAGTATAGTTGTCAATTCCTTCATATTAAAAAAAATATTTTCTCTTTTCGCACGAGAGTATAATAACTGTTTTTGAGTTTCCTCCAGGAAATAATAATGGAATTGGATTTAAGAGTTTTTAGTTAGTCGGTTAATGTTAATATTCCTAAAATCTACTTTTTTTTCGTTTCAAAGAAAATAATATTTTTCATTGAGCTTTATTAAGCCTCAACCAGCCTTTCGTTGAATCTCCTTTAATCGTTTATTGATATACAGTCCACTAGAACCTTTTTTAAATCAGCACTTAATATCAAATAGTAATTGTAACGAGCGCTAACCATATATGTAAATTACCCTATACTCTGGTGCAACTAATATTATAAATGCAAATCTTTGTAAACTTCATGTAATAAATCATAGAGAGGTCGGTAGTCGTGAAACAAGTAACAGAGGGTCGAAGGTCGTGCAATAAAACCTGAGAGGGTAAGCCATCTGCCCCTAATAAAACAACACGGTTTTACACGGTTATTACTAACACCTCTGGTCACCGTCCGGCGGTCATAAAATCATGCCATACACAGTTCTTTAAGGGACGAGCGATCACGTATCTCGGTAGGTGTGACATCACAAAACACACCCTTTTAGACCAACAGTCAATAACTTAAGGGGGATCGACCACCTGGGCATCATAAAAAAAAACCTTTCAGCCGGCTCCGCCTTCCACTAGGAAGGGGATATTATATTTAAATCAGGGAGTTTCGCCCTGTAGAGACACTCTTCTCCAGTCTCTGCATCTAGACAGCCGCGATACTCCAGGGCCCCGGGGCCCTGGAATCTTCTACTAGTCTACACTCTCTCTGCCATACCTCTGGGCAGTCACCTCGTCTCACAGCCTCTAGCAGACACTCTGACGACTTGTACTATTACGCTGCCGATCTCTCGCCCGAACTCTGAAAACTGGTCTTATTCTTTATGAACCTCTGAACCTCTCTCCTGAACACAGTGTATTGTCGGGACACATCCCTATCAATAAAATGGAGTCAGATATTAACGCCGACATGGAACATGGTCCATGCTATAAACTACAACAATCCTCACTTGTCACCAGGGCTAGAGTGATTAGGCACTCCCCTAGTGACGCCCCCCCCTGACAGTAATTAATAATAATAATTTATAAATGACTATATACAATTCATAGAGCGCTAAAAACAAGAGAAACTCACTAAACTCTATTTGAAATGATCGATGTTGGTTGATTTTAAGCAAAGTTAAACTTGGGTTTGCTCAGATTGGCTTTGGAGATGTCCCAAGTAATTTATGTGTAGCTAAATTTCTTTTATAGATTACATATTATTACGTTCTTCTTATAAATTAGTTTTATTGTTAACTTTTAATTTATTTTATTTACTATTTACTATTAGGTTCTATTAACAAAAATAAATCTGGCAAAAAGATGAATTTAATTACAAAAAAAAAACAACTTAAACTTAAATTAATTATTTATAAATACTTGTTTACAATTTTGCTTCTTCTTCTTCTTTTATCCTCATCAATTATTTCCAAACCAAATCAATTCTTTTTCTTTTCTTGCAATGGCTCTTCTTGGTTCTGCCAAGTCCAATACCACTAACCAAAAGAAATTTAAAATTCTTTCTGACACACAATTTACAGCTAACATGTATCACGGGCCGATCCCAAAACCAGAGTCTAACTGTGTGTGTTCTCTCAGAACCACAACAACAACTAATTAAAACTGGCTAAAACTAGAGAGCAATTTTGTGTGTGCTCATTTTGATACAACCACAACTATACTCTCTTTTGTTTTTATACACTCTCACTTGTTTTTATTTTGCCTTCTTGATAAGTTGGATTAAATATTATATAAAAACTCCACAATCTCTAATACCACAACAATATTTTATAAATTTATTTATCTTCAATAAAAAAGAAAGATCTCATAACTCCAAATTCTTAGATATTTTACTAGTCATGATTTTTTTTTTCCTTCCTTGGTTTTGGTATTGCTTGTTTCTTGGACCCCTCTCGGGTTCTGTTTCATATGCCTGCCTGTGTGTGAGTACCCTGACCATGCTGAAGACATCTTATAAAGACATGGAGTTCCGTCTATTTGACATAATGAAAAAAATTAAAAATATAGCGATCGCCATAAAATATGAGGTCTATATTGTGATTAATTAATTTGTAGTAGGGTCGCGGATCTTTAGAGCTCGTCGTCATCATTAAAAATACGCTACAATATGCCAGTCAATGTAGTTTCATCAAACTATAATTGCTAGTCATTAATACTACCTTAATAAGCCAAGTTTATATTTAGGTTTAGCGATGAGTTTCGCAAGAAAGTATTACTTAAAAAGAAAAGTGATGTTAGTGAAGGGTCAGTTATTAATAAATTACTAATTGCATGTAATTAAAAGGTAAATATTATCGTGCCTCATTAAATGGGGCATCGCATTATATATACCTTACTGGCTACAATCAGTTTTATGCCATGAAACTTATTCTTGGAGAACCTCAGGGTTTTTCCTGGTTCTCGAACCACCGTTCTTTCATGTGTTTACGTATATTCATTACAATGCTTATAACTTTTTTATAATAATTTATAACTTCAGTAGAATAAGCTTACATATACAATCGGATAGACAATAAATATTATCCACAAGGTGTAAGCCGGTGAAGGGTTTTCGTTTAGAATCACAAGCGTAGGAATAGTTCGTAAGTTAACGAATTGAATATCTTTCAAAATAAATTTAAATTTTTAGTGAAAACTGTTTCATTAACGAGAGAGCCACACACTCAAAACCTCATTGGGTACTATAAAAACTGTTCTTATTGGATACTGACTAAACCAGTTGGGTATTTAAGACCTGCGGTTTGGGGCCTGTATATCATTCTCCTGGGAACTATTTGGCTCGTGGCTGCTCTGCTTGAAACTCTGAAACATGGCTTCTTCTTTATGAATAACCTCTGCATCTCTCTCCTCACCTCGCTAAGTTTTGGTCCGGCGTTGTCAGACCCCACACCTTCCTAGTGAGAATCTCTGCCTTCGTCTCGCTAAAACTAGCACCACTTTGGGGGAGACCTCTCCCTCGCGGACGACGGTTGTCGTGGCCCTATAAACTTACCAGTAGCGTCTCCCACGGCAATCCAGTCTGCCTCTCTCCAGTCACACTCGCCTTTGAGATCCGGACGGTTTTTGCCTACCCTCAGATACCGAATGAGAATTCGTGGTCATTCCAAGACCACACAAGCTACCTACACTGTACCTCTTCTCCTGAACATAGTGCACTGTCGGGGCACATATCTATCAAAAATGGAGTGAGATAGTAAGACCGCCATGAAACGATTGTCCAGGTTATAAACTCAAACAATCCCCACTTGTCACATAGCCTAATCAACCCTCACTTCATCACCAGGGCTAGGGTAACTAGGCATCCCCTTCGTGATGACCCGACAGAAGGTATTATGAAATTGAAGCAATTAAGTGACTGATTGATTTTTATGTATGCATTAGTATAAGTGTAAGTATCATACATTGAAGCATTATTATTGCATTGTCAAGATGTCAAGAACCATTTTTAAAGGAAGTAGTACCTCTTCGCGTCCCAAAATGATTTTTTTTAATTAATTGACAGGGATTTTTTCCTGATCTAAAATTCAGTTTGAGGTTGTATACTAGTTTAATTTTTAATGGTTAATAATATATTATATACCTGGAGGGTTGGGTGGTTAAATAATGTATATTGATCCATACATATTTTATTAATAGATACAATAAACGTTAATAAAATAACTACTAGAACTGACTAAAATAATGGTATATTACCCCGACGTTATAGGAATCTTCGATGAAGAATGATAATTTGACTGAGTTCTTGACTTTAGATAAACCTGCCAAGTATGTCGCCTGCAAAAAGAAGACTATCCCTGTCGTACTGCTTCGGTATTGACATTTGAACGGATTGTTTTTGGACGAGCAGTGTGTTCAGTGTCTCCAACTGATCCGGTCTCCCTAATTTTTTCAATTAATCTCTTCACAGTTGATGAAGTCAAAACACTATTATTATACCAACTTTTATTATTTTTGAGATAATGTTCAACAATAAAGACACGTTGTTCTATCGTGTAACGCTCCATTTTTACTAACCCTAAACTGTCAGCTGTCAAATTGTTTTTTTTTTTGTTAGGGTTGCCAGCACTTTACTGCAAATTCAAATTTGGCGTTAATTCTGGGACATTCTTTGTATGAAAGCTCTGTATGAAGAAGGGAAAGGTTTAGGATGGTTTAGGATGGTTTAATGGTGGTTTATGTTGTTAAGTGGCGCATGGGTTTTCCTCTTGTCACAGCTAAATTGTTTAAATCGTACTTTTGTGATTAAAAAAAACAACGGTTAGACTATAAGGTGAGGGTTAGACTATAAGGTGAGGTTAGACTATAAGGTGAGGTTAGACTATAAGGTGAGGTTAGACTATAAGGTGAGGTTAGAATATAAGGTGAGGTTAGACTATAAGGTGAGGTTAGACTATAAGGAAGATAATAATTTTTTTTCTTACAAATTTAACCGTTAATGGCAATAGATAGATATAGCCAGATGCTGGGATGCGGTCGCTAGGCAACGGCAGGTGCCGAGAGCAGACACCGTGGCGCTGTAGTCTGTGCCGCCGGCGGTGCCTCCAGTCCGCCCCCAGTTCCAGCGGTGTGTGAGTCTGCTCTTATTCTCTCTGTCTGCCGTATCTCAGGTATTTACATTATATAATGTTCATAAAATATATTTATAATAATAATAATATTATCTATCATTAAACTATTAAACCTATCTCCCCATACGGTCAAATAGTCTGGCTTTAAATCACTAGCGGTAAATTTTTTTTACTTCAAAAAGTCCCAAGTCCCATCTCTGCAGTGTATAAATACGATTTATCTTATGTCATATTACATAAATAACATACCATACATAAAAATAATGTGCTTTGGATAGGTTTAGCACCATTCCGCACGGATTTATCAATCTTACTACAAATCATTATTAAAATAAAATTAATACTACATAATACGAAAATTCTTACAATTATTTTATTTATTTCTAACAAATGGTATATTACAATAATTAGTACAATACTACATTATATGATATTAGCCTACCGTAAGAAAGAATTGCATTTATTTTCGACCTAAAAATTATATAACTCTTATTTATTAATCGAAGCTAAATCAGAGTTTTGTTTTTTTTATTGTTTGTAAAATTAACTTTTTGAATCACTAGCTTGTCAGTAAATTATTTTTACTTCAAAATCTTCAAGTTCAAAGCCTTCTCTTTCCAGTGTGATATAAATACGCCCTATGTCATACATAACGTAAATAGTAACATACCATACATAAAAATAATGTTAAATGTGCTTTGGATAGGTTTAGCACCATTCCGCACGGATTTATCAATCTTACTACAAATCATTATTAAAATAAAATTAATACTACATAATACGAAAATTCTTACAATTATTTTATTTATTTCTAACAAATGGTATATTACAATAATTAGTACAATACTACATTATATGATATTAGCCTACCGTAAGAAAGAATTGCATTTATTTTCGACCTAAAAATTATATAACTCTTATTTATTAATCGAAGCTAAATCAGAGTTTTGTTT
Source organism: Acanthosoma haemorrhoidale (assembly GCA_930367205.1). Taxonomy (NCBI): domain Eukaryota; kingdom Metazoa; phylum Arthropoda; class Insecta; order Hemiptera; family Acanthosomatidae; genus Acanthosoma; species Acanthosoma haemorrhoidale. Next base: position 4,113,796 of record OV884012.1, read on the forward strand.
TTTTTATTGTTTGTAAAATTAACTTTTTGAATCACTAGCTTGTCAGTAAATTATTTTTACTTCAAAATCTTCAAGTTCAAAGCCTTCTCTTTCCAGTGTGATATAAATACGCCCTATGTCATACATAACGTAAATAGTAACATACCATACATAAAAATAATGTTAAATGTGCTTTGGATAGGTTTAGCACCATTCCGCACGGATTTATCAATCTTACTACAAATCATTATTAAAATAAAATTAATACTACATAATACGAAAATTCTTACAATTATTTTATTTATTTCTAACAAATGGTATATTACAATAATTAGTACAATACTACATTATATGATATTAGCCTACCGTAAGAAAGAATTGCATTTATTTTCGACCTAAAAATTATATAACTCTTATTTATTAATCGAAGCTAAATCAGAGTTTTGTTTTTTTTATTGTTTGTAAAATTAACTTTTTGAATCACTAGCTTGTCAGTAAATTATTTTTACTTCAAAATCTTCAAGTTCAAAGCCTTCTCTTTCCAGTGTGATATAAATACGCCCTATGTCATACATAACGTAAATAGTAACATACCATACATAAAAATAATGTTAAATGTGCTTTGGATAGGTTTAGCACCATTCCGCACGGATTTATCAATCTTACTACAAATCATTATTAAAATAAAATTAATACTACATAATACGAAAATTCTTACAATTATTTTATTTATTTCTAACAAATGGTATATTACAATAATTAGTACAATACTACATTATATGATATTAGCCTACCGTAAGAAAGAATTGCATTTATTTTCGACCTAAAAATTATATAACTCTTATTTATTAATCGAAGCTAAATCAGAGTTTTGTTTTTTTTATTGTTTGTAAAATTAACTTTTTGAATCACTAGCTTGTCAGTAAATTATTTTTACTTCAAAATCTTCAAGTTCAAAGCCTTCTCTTTCCAGTGTGATATAAATACGCCCTATGTCATACATAACGTAAATAGTAACATACCATACATAAAAATAATGTTAAATGTGCTTTGGATAGGTTTAGCACCATTCCGCACGGATTTATCAATCTTACTACAAATCATTATTAAAATAAAATTAATACTACATAATATACTGAAATTATTACAATTATTTTATATATTTCTAACAAATGGTATTTATAAAAACGAGTTTAATACTACATTATATTAGCCTACCGTAAAAAAAAAATTGCATTTAGTTTCGACTTAAACTTATATAGCTCTTATTTATTAATCGAAGCCAAATCAGAGGCTTTTTTTTTTCATTGTTATTAAAATTAACAGAATTTAAATATAAGTGATTATATTTTAAATAAATATTTCTAAGAAAATAAATAAAAAAAACTGTAGATTATTTAATAAAAATATAAATTCGATTACTAGATATTGAAAAGCGAACTGTTTTATAGTAACATCGATACATTATTAATAAATTCATATTGTTAATGTATTTAAAAATTTACATTATAGTCAATTTTTATACTTTAAATTAAATGCTTAATTTTTTTTAATAAGCAATCTTTGCTACTGAAAATGTGGTTATTCTCTCTCTCTCTCTCTCTCTCTCTCTCTCTCTCTCTCTCTCTCTCTCTCTCTCTCTCTCAGCAAAATAACACAGTACAAATTAGTAAAGTAGAACCTCACTGGTCCGACCTCGGCGGACCCACTGTTGTAGATGTTATTAACTATAAGTATTCAAATTATTTTCTATAGCAATTAGTTTATAAACTTATCGATGAATAGTTGTAACCCAAGAAACGTCAGCAGGACAGTAACTCTCACTTATTTTTTTTTTTTTTGTAAGGCGATTGTTTTTTTAGCTTAAGTATCTGCCCTGATAAAATGGAGTCCATTTTTTCCGTTTTCGGTTAAAACAATTCCACATCGCGTCATCTAATATTTCGAGTTGTGGTTTTTTCAAACGACTTTGTGTCCAGATCGAATATTATTCTGATTCATCCCTTTTGCGTCGCCTGTCTTTTAATGTAGTCACTCATACTACTATTTCTTTGAGGATGAATTTTTCGCTTAAAAGAAAATATAAAACTGAAAAAATTTTGCATGAAAGGAGAGGGTTTCAATCGAGTTGAAATTTTTGTGAAAAAATACTCTTTGCGAACTCAACACTTTGGACCACCGGGTGGGGACCAGCGGAAGTCGCATTAGTGAGGTTAAACTCTATAGAAATAGGTTTGAATGACTCCCAAAACTGAAATTTTCAACTTGAATTTCTTATTGGACCGTTGCTTTCAATGTCATTAGAACCTCATGGAGGGGGACTAACATGAACAGCTAAATAGCCTCTGTTGCTACGATTTGAGAAATGTTTGTGATACCCATGAACTAGCAGGAGATTATAGGTCTTAAAATCAAACATTTGTTAAATATTTCCTTATATTGTTAAATATAATAATAGATTATTATTTATTTCAATTAATTATAAATGAACAAATTGAAGATAATATCCTGAAACGATCGGTACCAGATAAACATATATATATATATAAATATAAAAATATCTAGTCCTTATTATTATAAATTTCATTCTGAACTTGAATCGTCTTGACAAAATCACATCGTTATAAAGTTTCTCATAAAAGCTACTGGTTTGTCTTCATAAAATCATGACCTATTAAATGTTTTATTTAATGATTATATAAAATTCCTAATAACTTCATTTCCGGAATTGGCCGGAAGTGAATATAAACCTTTTACTACTAGTATATCAATTTATGATTTGTATTGCTCGGGTTGAAATTGTTGAATTATGTACCCGATACATATAAATGAAAAGTTTACATGATTGAAAATTTTATTTCAATTTGAGTTTTGTAGATATATTTAAAATGAACATAAAAAAAAAAACTGATTGTAAGGCCTCTTGAGGATTCAGTTTCTTTCAAAGCACCAAATCATCGAACATACATCTTCGAACTCTAACATACATTTCTATTTGTAGAAATATATTATAGTTTTTTCTTTTTCCAAACTCAACAAAATGTATCAGGTTGAAGTCTTAATTTGATTTGAAAGTGAAAAAATGTTTTTTTTTCCTTCAAACATTTTCTACTAGCGAAAATCAAACATTGGCCATTTATGCAAGTGTTCATAAATATTTAGGTATTTACATAAAACATAAAATTGGCTGATTGAGTTAAATTGAGTGTTTTTTTGATAAATTCCAACAGCCAAAAAAATACACAATATTCTGGCAGGATTTGGAGCCGCTTGGATCTAGTCCGGGACCTTTACCAACTACAAGAGTGTCTGGGGTTCCATTCCCGATGGTGTTTCGGATGTTAATTATTAATTGTAATTATTAATAATGCTCAAGCATTAAAAAAAAAGCCTATGACTAAATGAGTGGATCACTAAGTAAAATTACAATTTGATGATGAATCAAATGTTTGTATTCATTTTGTTTTGTTGTCATCAGCCCATGTATCAGTAGGTTCGGGTTTCCGTGCACACTCAGAGCTCAGAGGGTATGATTTCTTACATAAAATGATGCACCTGTGTTTGATACATTTAACTGTTTTACAATCTCTCGCACAGTTATATGACGATTCGATTCAATTATGGCTTTCATTTTGTCATCATCCACTTCAGAACGTTGGTCATCTTTCAGTGAAAAATCTCCAGAACGAAATTTTTTCAAACCAATTCTGGTGTGTGCGTTCTGGCAAACAATCAACACCATAAACTTCACATATCTCTTTGTGAGCCTCAGCAGCTTTCTTGCCTTTATGAAAATAAAAAAGTAAAATGTGTCGAAAATGCATATTTTTGCACTCTATGTTAAAACTGACCGTAAACTGACAGTTGTAAACAAAATAACATGGAATTTGTTTTTATAGCAACCCAAAGGTATCGAATACCAAATCTCGAAAGGAAAAAATTCTAACATTGACAAAAGAATAACGAAACTAACATAACGCTATCTACTGGAGCCAACCCAAGTTTTGACTTTAGCTTTCTGAGCGTATCTGTAAATTTGGACTCCAAATGTCCGAATCGCTTCAAACAGAAGTTTGTGTGTGAACAGGAAGTTTCTTGGACAAAGGAAGTTTCGTATTTCGGTCCAGTAAATGCTTCAACAGTTTTAGCCTGTGACTGACTGTTTGTCATTTCATTTCCATGTGCGGTTTCCCAAGTCAAGTTATGATCAAGTGTAAATCTTGAGTATTTAACTGTTCCAGCTTCTATATTATATATTTAACTTAACATGGTGTACAGATATATAATCCTCGTGTAATGTGTTCACATATTATAGTATTGATAATAGCTAATATGAATGATAAAATCTCAGAGGTAGGTTCGTTAAGAATATTTGTTTTATTTTAGTTCAAATATTGCAAAGGTTGAATTGATTTTTTTTTTAAATATATACAAATAAGAAAAGGAACAATAAAATATTATTTACCCTGCGAGCTACAATTAGATAAAGATAAAAGTCAGCCAAAGGGCACCGAACTATTTATAGCTTAATATATTTTTTGTTTATTTCTATTTGATAGTGATTGTATATTTATATCAAAATATATACTGTGCAATATTGTTGTCGAATGCCAATACTGGCAAGTAGTGAACAATGTGACCCCACACACACTACATGTGTGTATATGTGACCCCACACACACTACATGTGTGTATATGTTGTGCTTATATTATCAAAAAACCCTTAACATATACATGCCAAAAGGGTTCTGTTCAATACATAAATATTGTAGACCGAACTCATTTTTCGGGTCTTTTTTGGGAATAGGGACCCCACTGATATCTAGCATTGTTTTGGTTATTTTGCCACCTTTGACCTTTCCTGTAATGTTTTTATATATATTTATGTTTACTTTGACCCGTCTTAGTGAACCTTGCTACTTGATAATATTTCAGTTTAGTTTTGTCATCCTGAAGGGAAACATCATGCCGTTATTTGATTTAGCTGCTGAAGTAGATACGAAGGAAAAAGCTGTTTTGTTTCTTTAATCTAAAAGGGTATTGAATAGTGAAAAAATGTGTTCTAATGGCCATCAAATGAAACTTTATCTAGGCGAAAAGGATAGATGGAGATGCAACGTGAGAGGAACATTTTTGGAAAACACTAATTTGCCATTTAATAAATTTGTTATTTTGCTATACTGCTGGACAAAAGAATATACATCTACTAAATTTGGTCAAGAGGAACTGGGATTAACAACCGATACAATTACAGATTGGAAAAATATGTTTCGAGAAGTTTGCGCAGATCATTTATTAAAAAATTTCAGAAAGATAGGAGGACCAGGGAAAAATAAATATGTTCAAACACTAAAACATCTTTTACTAAACACTCACCGAACCTTTCTTTTACAGATAATATTTTACAGACTAGAGAAATGATTAAAAACAACCAGGTTTCCCTATTCCCAAAAAGACCCCATTTTTTTTGCCACTTTCAGGCCCCGTGCTTAAATGCACGTTTGCTTAAATCGACCTGTTCTGTATTTTGGCTTTCCCTTCGGAAAACAATTACTGAGAAAGAAACATTTATTTGTCGATATGATTACAAGATATTGAATCTGTGAGTTGTGAACTATTACAGAGGACCGTGTCACTGGTTACAGCTTGTAGTTACAAAGCACGGGATCGTTGCCAATGTCCCTTTAATAATTCACCTGTTGATTATATAATAATAATTAATGGTTTTGCTTCATCCCGCCTGATGCCATAAGATAAATCTGGCTATTTGACATACTCTATTTCAAGATTATATAAGCCTAAAATTATAAGTTATATTTACGTCAGATTATAAGTCAGACTGATTAAGTCCGAAACGACCCAAAATGGCGTTAAAACGTATTTAACGATTATGTCACTGGTGACAATTATTTTCTACAGACATCCTTCAAAATAGTATATATTTCTAAGGTTTTTTTTTGTCGTATCAAAGGATCGGTTTAGTGTTTGACTATTCATGTATTAAATATATATTTTATTTATTGCCCACTCTAAAATCATTATCTAGTTAGCGCTGGTATGTTTTGTATTTGATTATTGAAATATATATTCCAACCCTTTTTCATTAGTGATAAAAGTTTTAAGTCACAGCTGTTTTTACGATAGTAATTCATATTGATTTTCTTTGAATAGTTAAGAAACTATAAATCCGAAAGGATTATTCCATCAAGTTAGTTCAGTTATAATTTATATATATTTTTGGTACATGGATAAAAATATATTATATTGGTTAAAGAATAATTTAACAACAACTGTATTATGATAAAATTACCATCTGCCTCATTGGGCAATAAGTAATTACGATAAATCTTTTCATTCATACCATATTTACAATTTTCATTCACTCACTCATTTATACAGTATTTACAAACAGCCCAGAGGGATCCTAAATCCACATGTTTGTTACCTCACTCTCATGCGAAAGAGGAAGCGGAGTCTTGGGAAGTCCCCCACGCTCCTCAGCAGGTGACGGCCGCTGTAGTCTACGAGGATGATTGTAGGGATGAGTGGTGCAGTGTAATGAAGTTCGAGAATGTAAGGTATATTAAGATCGACATGAAGGGTTTTGTTGCTGTCGTAATAAGAGGAATTTACTATTGTTCTCAGTACAAAGAATAATTTAAAAATTCATTTTATTTTATTATAGCATGTGCTGGAAAGCATTTCTAATGTTAATTGATCAAATATGAAAAATTATTATAATAAAGAAAAGCATTTAAAAAACTAAAATGAGAGAATTGAGACAAATCAGCAAGAATAAATAATGACATTTGCGTAATTGATCATTGTGTATTTTACCACTCGCTTTGCTGTCAAGGGAAGCAACCTCTCTTTAATTTTTATCAGCTTAGATAAGGTGAAATATTGTAATTCATACCTGCATTAACATAACTAATATAAGTAGTCAATGCATTTTTGAATGTTATCCCTTCTCTGGGCCAATGGAACAGTTTGAGCAAAATTGATCAAATACAAGGTTTCCAATAACACTACGTTATTTTCATTACAAAATAGACCTTAAAATTTCAGATCAGCTGTGGCGTATTTACGACGCATGCGGACGAAAACCCCTGCCTATTTCAAAGCGTAAACTTCCGCTAAAGCGCTACGAGAAAGAAGTTGTCAGGACTCGACTGTGATGGCACGTACTCCTCGGACATTCCTGAATCGCGGATGACGTGCTCTCGTTCTGTAGGTGGACCCGGATAAACCGTTCAACTCTCGATTATCCGGCTGCGCGTCCAACCATGCGTACCCGTCGTTTATGTACCGCTGCTGGGGCTCGAAGAACGGTACCTAATGAGGGAATGCCCAGAGTATTTTAGGGCACTATCCCATTATCATGGACCACCTAACACCTGAATTTTACCTGAAAAATAAGAGAAAAGTAGAAACAAGACTTTTAAGTACCGTTGAAACTGGTTGTCTGTTCTAGGGTACAATGTTTAACTAAAATACTCCAATACATCATATTCATTAGAAATTAAATTATAAAGAATACATAATATAATATAACCATATACGTGAGTTTTATTAATTATATTATTAAATTAGTATTTTTTTTCCTCAAATTTTCAGTTGAGTGTCAAATAACTCTGCAACTAGCTTTATAATTTTTACTATATGTATATTGTGTTTTTAAGTATTCTTGCTGGCTCTTCCAGTGAAATGTCGGTGAATGCTTGCGAAGTCAAAGGCTTGTCCATCCGTTCCTACAACCTGTTTGATTTCGTAGGAGTTATTTTTCAAGTAGTTCATAATGGAGTTATTTGTACGAATTAGGACCTATTGTATGGAATACACAAGATCAAAGGTGTAAAGATATGCCCATCATAACAACCTACATATATAATTTTGCACATCATATCAAGGATATAGAGATACGTCCATCATTATAGCCCACATATATAATCACGTTCATCATATCAAGGTCATAAAGATATGTCCATCATTATAATCCACATATATAATTATATACATCATATCAAGGACATAAAGATATGCCCATCATTATAACCCACATATATAATTATGTACATCATATCAAGGACATAAAGGTATGCCCATCATTATAACCCACATATATAATTATGTACATCATACCAAGGACATAAAGATATACCCATCATTACAACTCACATATATAATTATAGACATCATATCAAGGACATAAAGATATACCCATCATTATAACCCACATATATAATTATAGACATCATATCAAGGACATAAAGATATACCCATCATTATAACCCACATATATAATTATAGACATCATATCAAGGACATAAAGATATACCCATCATTACAACTCACATATATATAATTATAGACATCATATTGTCATGCCCGTGTCATGAAACCGGGCTGGGACATGACATCATAGGTAGAGGGCTCATTTGGTATATAATGTAGCAATAGCCATGAAATACGATTAAGTGAATTTACTTATTTGATCCTCACGATTAGCTGAACGTGGTTTGTGTTTTTGTTTTGAGCCGTTTGTGGAGGGGGTTCCATTTGATAAACCGACAATGCTACAAACGATTACAGTCTCTCGGATTAAAGGCTCATTCGTGCACGTTATCTAATTGGAGATTTTCACCTTCCCTTTAATGCTGCTTTAATGGACTGTAGTAATCGTAAAGTCAAGTGGACTTTGGAGGTAGGAGATCAGGGTGATATGCCCCACGAAATTTATGATTTGTATACCTTCCGAAATATATGAAAAATATGATTTTTGTACCACCCGAAATATATGAAAAATATGATTTCTATATCCACGAAATATATGATTTTTATACCACCGAAATATATGAAAAATATTAAACCCCCCTCCCGAAATATATGAAAAATATGATTTTTATTTACTTTTTTTCGGCAAGCTCTTTCCGACCTAAATATAATTCCGGGCTAATTCAATTACAATTACTAAATAAAATTAAAGATATTTCCGAATACAATAAACAGATGCGTCGTAATCGCCCATTGTATTAATACTGCGTTGCCATCGGGCCAGTGAAAGGAGTGTTGTGACAAGATTTGTGGCAAATCCCTACCCTAGGGATCGTTAGGGCCTAAGGCAGAGACTGTACTTTAGCGATAGTATGTTTGCTTGTCTGTCTGTCTGTTATCCCGCTCTAATTACTGTTTCCTTCAAATACATATAGAACAAGTATATATAACAACTAATAAGTAATAATAACAATAGTTTTTAAACATAACTTGCCTTATTTCAAATTCGATTCGCATCATAGGTTATTTCAAAGATTTATTAAAATTTTTCTAATGTGCAATGCATCAAGTATAAAAACGAAAAGGCCAAAGTTATTGCTTTTATAAACAAATTGTTCATTAAATTACATTACGGACAAAAATAAATTTTAAAAAAGGGGAAAAAAAAATTAGGTGTGAAAAGAAAAATATTTCTTAATAGTAATAACCCAAGCCGTAATGTTTCGATAATTTATCTATGTTAGCAATATTTGGAATAATCGATTCTTGTTGGTTCACATTTATCTATGTTAGCAATATTTGGAGTAATCGATTCTTATTGGTTTATATTTATCTATGTTAGCAATATTTGGAGTAATCGATTCTTGTTGGTTTACATTTATCTATGTTAGCAATATTTGGAGTAATCGATTCTTGTTGGTTTATATTTATCTATGTTAGCAATATTTGGAGTAATCGATTCTTGTTGGTTTACATTTATCTATGTTAGCAATATTTGGAGTAATTGATTCTTGTTGTTTTACATTTATCTATGTTAGCAATATTTAGAGTAATCGATTCTTGTTGGTTTACATTTATCTATGTTAGCAATATTTGGAGTAATCGATTCTTGTTGGTTTATATTTATCTATGTTAGCAATATTTGGAGTAATCGATTCTTGTTGGTTTACATTTATCTATGTTAGCAATATTTGGAGTAATTGATTCTTGTTGGTTTATATTTATCTATGTTAGCAATATTTGGAGTAATTGATTCTTGTTGTTTTACATTTATCTATGTTAGCAATATTTGGAGTAATCGATTCTTGTTGGTTTACATTTATCTATGTTAGCAATATTTGGAGTAATCGATTCTTGTTGGTTTACATTTATTCATATATTTTATGTAATACAATCAGCTTTGGCTGTTTTGTGCAATTTAACTATTGCAGTGTACATTGTTAATTAGTCAAATATTATTGTTAGAAACTTATTTATTGAGTTATTTGAAGTTTGTGCTGAACTCCAATAGTAAGTAGGGTGGGCTTTGCTAACAAATCTCAAATGAGTAGTTTCAGTCTGGGTATTAAGTTTGGAATTTCGATTGATAAAAGACAAAAGATATATATGCGATGTTAGGGTTGTGGATATATAGTTTATTTGTGGTGTGAAAGTGGGGCTGATGTGGTGCTTCGCAAAAAGGCAAAAATATTCCTTCAGTTTTTTTCTAATTAGTATATTTTTCGAGATATTTTAAAATATAGAGGTTGGCAAGAAAGTAATTTCAGTTTTTTAGTGTAAAATAAAACTCAACTTTTTCTATACAAAAAATGAACCAAGTGCGATTTGAGGTCATTGAAATTTTTACCATTTAAGAAGTTTTGTAAACTTGGAAATAATTGATAATCCGATGGTGCAAGGTCGGGGCTGTATGGGGGATGCGACATCACTTCCCAACCAAGCTCCAGTAGTTTCGTACGTGTTGCTAAAGATGTGTGAGGCCTTGCATTGTCGTGGCGGAACCCAAATATCGAGCTTCTTAACAAGTCCAAGACGTCTTATATAATTTTCAATTGTTGTGTGTGATATATTTAACTGTTTTGCATTCCCTCGCACAGTTATATGACGATTTGATTCAATTATGGTTTCCATTTTGTCATCAACAACTTCACAAGGTCGACCAGAACCAACATTTTTAAACCAATTCTAACACCATAAACTTCACATATCTCTTTGTGAGCCTCAGCTGATTTCTTGCCTTTATGAAAAGAAAAATGTGTCTAAAATGCTTATTTTGGCACTCCATGTTAAAACTGACCGTAAACTGACATTTGTAAACAAAATTACACGGAATTTCGTTCTACATCAACCTAAAGGTATCGACTACCAAATCAAATTGAAAGAGATGAAAATGTTAATCGACGTGTAGGAACGAAATCATTGAAAGGTTTTTTTAATTTTTACTCTCGAATGAAAAAACAAATTGTAATTTTAAAATAATTTTGAAAGCGAGCATAAATAATCTTTATCGCTCCTCTTCATTTTAACTATTCCACGAAACCGTAGCACAGACAAGCAGATAGACTGTAAATCACAACTTGGCTAATTGTAAGTCATAAAACGGAGAGTTAAAACTTAAAGTAAATGAGATATTTAATGATATTATAGGAAATTAATTAATTAAGTAAACGAGAGAGTTCGCCTTAAAAGGTCCCTTATTGGAGATAAATTTCATCAATTGCCCAGGTTCGATCGCACCGGAGGGAGCAATAAACGGAACAACCACAATTGGCTAGTTTAGTCAAATCTATTCTGTATATTCTATTTATTCCCGTCTAGTTATAGTGGCTGGGTTATATCAGTAGTTTCAATATAGTCAATTTATCTCACAGAAATAAGTGCAATAGTATTGGGTTGGCAAGAAAGTGATTTCGGTTTGCACCAGCAGATATCGTTATGTTTGTTTCGTTCTTCTTTTGTCAATGTTAGATTTTTTTTTGTTTTGTTAGATAGGAAATAGAAAAAGTACCACACAGGTCTTACCGGCTTTCGCACTTGCTAACTTCACCCAACCTGTCGCTGCGTCTCAAACTGATGATATATAAATGTGTCCTCCGGCCAGCTCTGCTGTACGGTGCCCCGCTATATACCCACTTGACTGACAATACAGCTAAAAGTCTCCAGTAATTCCAGAATGGGATCATGAGAAAAGTGGTCAGACATACCTCTCTCGAGAGGCTAAAGAACGCTGACCTGCACCCTGCGACCTTGGTGTACCATCGGTGGGTGAGTTCATCCACCGGAGACACATCAAGTTTTTTGACTCGTTGCAGCACCTGACGAACCCAGTGTTTAACACTATGACCCCACCACCCCTCCGCATCAGTGGCAACAGACTGTTGGGAAGAAATTAGGTTAAGCATTAGTATGTAAGTGTGAACGCGGATAAATTAGCTGTGAAATCTAAAACAATTTTATGTCAAAATTAGAACGAACGAGTTTTCAAGTTATTTCTCTGATAAAGAACCAACAGTGGACTGTGATATAAAATAACGACGACAAATACCGAAATAGAGTAAAACATAGCAACAAATTATATTAATAATCAATAAATTAATAATTTTAGATTCATCAAACTTACCACCAATAGCAGAATCCCATCGCCGCTGACCCGTCTCTCTGTAAGGAAAAAGGGGTGGTTTTTGGGATCGGATAGATCGAAATTGAAAGGAAAATTTTAGGAATCAATCCCCTTTTACCTGTCCGGCGATCGGTCCAGCCTCGGGCAGGAGCTTCTGGCCTAATGGATGATTTTTGACTGCTTTCTTAGATTTCAGGCGAAGGATACAAAAAAAAACTTCCAAACCATGCATCTGTTATGACTACAATCAAATTCAAACCGATAACTTAGGATTTGACAAACTAATATCACAAGTTAATTTCGGCACTCAACAAATTCTGATGCTACTACAACGAAGTTAGGATCCATAGTGACTGGTCTCGACAACCCCAAAAGGTGTCCAACGCGCGAGGCCGTTCCTGCTGTATCTCATAGGTAGCAGTAGCAGCGATAGCCAATGAAATAATTTTCTTCTTTTTCTAACATAAAGTTTTCTGTTTTTAAATTTTAGATTGGCTCAAACAGTAAGTTTGATCAAAAAGGTGAGCCCCATCAACTTTATTAGTCAGTTCAGTCCAGTCACGTATAATGTATATCATTATACTTGTTTATTCCATTATATAATTTTTATAAAATAAACCTGTATATAATGTAGCGATGCTAGAGGAAATACAAAAAAAATTGTAAATAAATACGCCGGAGGATCTATAATTGTATATAATTATCTGTAAATTTAAAAGGGCTATGAAAAAAATAAATAAGTATTTATTTCATTTGTATGGGGGGGGAGATTTCCGGTAAAAGAAGAGTTAACCTTATAACTAACACTTGAATTAAGTAAGCTAACTGTAATACCATAAAGGTAACTGAACAGATATTCATTTTCCATTCACTCGCTCAACTTTTTACGGAAAACACTCAGCAAATAAACATACACGATCGTGATCATTGTGAGGAAACGTCTAAATTAAAATGTCCAACGATTCATTTTCCAATAAAAATTCACAGATATCAGAATATTTTATCGTCATGGATTCCATTTAGGATACACACGTCAAGTATTTGTAGTGTCAATGATAATCCTACATATGAGGCTCCAGTTGAATAAGCAATCTCACATGACAACAATGTCTTATTATTGTTATTGCTTATGAGTGTTGTTTAAAACTGTATTGGGATGAGACAGGCAGGAATATGCAGCTGAAATTACCAGGGCTGTTACATGACATTATCTGCAATATAAATAAATTATTCCCAAGGTGGAGGAACTCGGAACTTTTTTTGGCAGGTTCAAAAAAAAAAAAAATTGGGATAATCACAGAAAATAGTTAGTATTTACCCAAAATCACATTTCGATAAGATTTATTGTCCAACCGGTGCATTTAGGGGATACTGGAGTACTTATACAAAAACTATATTACGGTAAATAACTTGACAAAGGGACCTCTGAGGTAAGTGAATATTTGAAAAACATGGTGTAATTTTATTAAAAGTTTTCTCACATTTACCTGGTGTTTTTACACCCTAAACATTTTTTTTCGGAAAACCCTAAGGCTTATCAAGTGCCGAAAAAGGTACCAGCAAGCCTCAATCAAAAATTTCACTTTCGGAAAATGATTTATATTTCCATAAGATTTTTATTTGTTCAACTGTAAAGTTTAATGAAGCACAATGTTCCCAGATTACCTTCACTCTCTGCCGCAAGTCTTGTCCACTAGTTTATTTTAATTCCATTCCTCTCCCTGTATCCGAGACAGTACGGTACTTAGTCTTCCATCTTGACAAACGATTAACCTGGACGCCCACATATGTGGATAACAAGACAAGAACTAAACAGACGCTTTGGACAACTGTACAGACTACTTTAAAGGACATCCCATCTCTCAATAGAAAATAAACTACAAATCTACAAAGTTATACTTAAACCAATCTGGACATACGGAATAGAGCTATGGGGGACAGGAAAAAAGTCGAACATCAAGCGTATCTAATCCTTTCAATCAAAAGTCCTGAGAACATTAGTAAATGCCCCTTATTACGTCAGGAAATTATAAATTATCAGGTATTAAGGTTCGCTAAGACGGGTCAAAGTAAACATAAATATAGATAAAAACATTACAGGAAAGGTCAAAGGTGGCAAAATAACCAAAACAATGCTAGATATCAGTGTCCCTATTTCCAAAAAGACCCCAGTCAATTATATTGCACAACTGGAAATAAGCTAGGCAGTATAGCTTAAAATAAAGTTTAAAGATTTCTCAAATCCCAGCAAACTCTGATTTTCGTCCTTTATTATGAAAAAATTGAAGACTTGAAGACAGAAACATATTTTATGATATTACTGAACAGATTATATTCTTTAGGATCAAATAATCACTTATTCAATATGTTCCACCTAATTTGAAGAGATTATTTTTTGACAATATTTCAGCTATTTAAAATGCACTAATTTTCGGTAATATTAATTGGACATAAGAAATGAGAAAACAGAAAATGAAATTAAATCCAAGATTGCGAGTGCTGTCTGCTTTGTTTGTATCTTGGGTTTGACAAACAAATAAATGTTATTAAATATATTATCGTTTCCTTAGAGGGCTTCGAAGGACATCCCATATCTCAGTAGAAAACAAATTACTAATTTACAAAGTTATACTTAAGCCAATCTGGAGATACGGAATAGAGCTACAGGGGATAGCAAAAAAAGTCGAACATCAAGCGTATCCAATTCTTTCAATCAAAAGTCCTGAGAACAATAGTAAATGCCCCTTATTACGTCAGCAACAAAACCCTTCATAACGATCTTAATATAGCCTACATTCTTATTCCGCCACTGCCCAGCCAATCAGAAACCATCATTCGAAATGTATACATTGTATTGTACAGCGTGGAAAATTCAAATGAAAATACATTTGTAAATATAATTGACTTGACAATAAAACTCGTATGCTACTTTAGAGGCTATAGGTAATATTCCTTACATAGATAAATGTATTTAAATACTTACATTAATGGATGTGAGAGAGAGTCTGTAAGCGGTAGACTAACTGCTCGACCATTGACCCATTACCTCGACAGAGCCTTGCACATTTATCACAAATTACTTACACTTCTCTGCTCTCTTGTCTCTCTCCCATTGTTTCCTCTTTGTACTTTATTGTCTTGTTACTCACGCTGTCTGCATCACCCTTAAACGTCGGAATATTGTAGTTCTGACAGCTTGCTCCCTAAGGCCAATTCAAGTCGGATCGTCGCAATTAAATAATCGAGTCATTATTTTAGCGTTTCATTCCTTACATATGTCAGTCAGTATAAATATGACACAATCAACTAAATTTAAACTTATTTCGGTAAAAAACAAATAGAACATGCCCAGTTCCTTAAATAGCATCCAATGATCTCAAAAGATAATCGAACAAATGTAATATTTATCAATAGAAATCTGTTAAATTTCCAGATTCGTATAATAAATTTAGAATTGATAAATTGCAAAACTCCTCTGAGGGTAAATGTTGGGTGAGCAGGTAGTACCTACTACACAGTAGCTAACTCACTACCTATTCCGAAAAAGTGTGACAGAGGCCACTACACTCCGTACTCGCCCAAACTTTCCCCACATTACCTTCACCCTCTGTCGCAAGTCTTGTCCACTAGTTTATTTTAATTCTATTCCTCTCCCTGTATCCGAGACAGTACGGTATTTAGGCTTCCATCTCGACAAACGGCTGACATGGAACCCACACACGAGCCTAAAATGACAAGAACTAAACAGACGCTTTGGACAACTGTACAGACTACTTCAAAGGACATCTCTCAATAGAAAATAAATTACAAATCTACAAAGTTATACTTAAGCCAATCTCGAAATACGGAATAGAGCTATGGGGGACAGCAAAAAAGTCGAACATCAAGCATATCCAATCCTGAAAACAATAGTAGGATACCCCTTATTACGTCAGCAACAAAACTCTTCATAACGATCTTAATATACCCTACATTCTTGAACTCGTCCCTTCCAAGTTCATGAAATTCCAAAGTAACCTATCCAACCACCCTAATTCCCTAGCACAGTCATTGCACTCCACCACTCATCCCTATAATCCTCCTCGGAGACTGAAACGGCAGTGGCCTCGTGACCTGCTAAAAATGCGTGACAGTGGGAGTCCTGGCAATGGCTAGTTTCTCCAATCGTGTTCTGAGCGTCTGTTGCTCTCGCGCTCTTCGTGAGCCTCCACTGGCTCGTATCTGGTGACGAGGCTTACGGAGGACCGTGGGGGACTTCCCAAGACTCCGCTTCCTCATTCGCAGGCGAGGGAGGTGACAACCATGTTGATTTTAGAGGCAGATTGTAATTTTATTATAATAAAGTACCTAAAATATCCCCTAGGAAAATTCGTAACTTATCTTTTCAGGGTTCAGTTCTATCCTAGAGATTGGTAATGATTTAAAATACTCTTTATGTTATGGTCTTGTTTATTAGTGATTCAAAATGTACTTCCTTATAGCTGGACATCAAGGGTATAATTATTAAAAGTTGTCAGAAAACTCATCAAACATCAAACCCAGCTCAAGTGCCTATAATTACCTCTAGCCAGAGAAGAACCCGTTAGGCAAAAAGCGTCGTCGGCCGGAATCGAAGAGCCCAAAGAGCTAAGAGATATTCCGCTTTGGGGCATTCAAGTGCCCCCGGACAACGGCCTGGCCTATTACATAGGGCATAAAGGCACCGACAGTCGATAGTATCGAAATGGTCCGGCAATCGATACTATGGAAAGGCCTCCGCAATCACCCTCCGATTATTCTCTGTGATTTGTGCCTTGCTCAAAGGCCCTTCAAAGCAGGCTCAAGGACTGCAATCGCCTTAATAACCTACAAACAAGTGAAAGGATTTAAGTTTTTCAGTTTTATCAATGTCAAAGCAAGATGGCGCTATCCTATCCTGAGAATAAGGAATCACACATTTACGATGGTTTAGTTACCTATAATACTACAATAACAGCCTGTTAGGTGTAGCGGCCGCTAACTACATAAGGTAAATTACCATATACTCTAATGTATATGATGTAAATTAAGTTAAACAAATGTAAATAATGTTACCAAATCACAAGTCATATTAGTGTAAATATTGTTAACAATAAGTAAACAACAAAAGACGCAGCTGCGAAAACTAGCTCAGAGGCCCCTGCAGAGGGAGTCAGGTAGCTCCTGGGGCTGGGTCCTGGTCTAGAACATTCAAGCTTCATCCAAGCCTGCAACGGGGTTGGCCGGAATAAAACCTCGCCTTATTGGCTACTTGGGGCTGTATATACCCCCTAGTTTTAGCCGATAAGTCGTTCTAACTACGGCTCTCTGACTGGTGCTTGCAGCTGCACTGATGTTTCTAGATTTGGCCTTCTTATTTCTGAAAACCTCTGCATCTTTCTTTCCTAGCCTTGCTATGTTTTAGTCCGGCCTTGTCAGACTCCACACCTCTTCCTTGCGGACGACGGTCACCTGGGGCCCTAAGAACTTTACCTAGTAGTGTCTCCCCCCAGTGATTCAGCCTCTCTCCAATTCACACTTGCCTTTGGGATCCGTACTGTTTTCACCTACTCTCAGATAGCGAGTATGATTTCGTGGTCATTCCAAGACCACATAGACTAGCTATAATACCTACCCCGTTCTTCTTCTCCTGAACATAGAGCACTGTCGGGGTACATACCTATCAGATATGCAGTCAGATAGTACGGTAGTAAGACCCATCATGAAGCAATTGTCCAGGTCATAGCCTAATCAGCCCTCACTTCGTCACTAGGGCTAGGGTGACTAGGCGCCCCTCGTGACGACCCGACAATAGGTTTAATAATTCATATTATAATGGTTAAGATGGGACTGGTACTATACAAGGGGCCAACTTGTGCAGCCAAAATTAAAAAAAAAGGTACATTGAACATTGCAAATTTCTTAGTGATCTGCATTGTAAAAAAGTATAATGATGTACATTATACATTAACGGAGTGTATTTATTAAAAGTGATATGGGGCTCACCTTATTTATCATATGGGCTTCACCTTGTTATTTAAAACTTACAACTAACAATGAAAACTTAAACAAAATCTTAACCTAATTTTCACCCACAGTCAGTGTTACCATCGAGTTGGGAAGGGAACTGGTAATTTTAGCTCGAATTTAAATTATTATTTATGATAAACAATTTTTTTTTTTTTTTTTTCTTAGCTCGCAAACTTATAAAAATAGGATGTGGGAAAAATAAAGGAAAACTATTTTGGGCTAATGAGTGCCTTTCACTAAGGGGAGTCCCCCATTTGAAGGATGTATGAGAAGGATATAGGGTGTGGAGTGCCTAAAGGAGGCGGGTGGATTCGGGAAGGTAGTGAGAGTCTACCGAGGGTGGAGCCTAGGGGTGCCTAGGCAATGGTTTGTAGTCGGCCAGGCCAAGCCTGGCCCGCAGGGGCCTGAAATAAGTCGGCCTCTTGGCCGGAAGGTCGACCCTGCTTAAACAGGTAGATGGGGTCTTGAGGCTTCGGTTGAGTCGGCCGGTGATAAACAATATACTTAAAATATGATAAACAATAATGATTTAAGATAATAAAAATAAATGAGTAGTGAGTTTAAATAGTTCTGATTCCGAGTAAAGTGATGAATGATGACACTATAAAAAATAATGTTCCATTGTTAAAATGTTTTAAGGCCGAACCGGAAATGGCGCTTTGAATAATGTCTTTCATTCAAAGTACTCGAAAATTTCGATTGAGAAAACAAATCAAAAATTTTTTGATATGCGGACATTCATTATTCTCCGTTGAGTAGCATTATGTAAGAACGGGTTCATTGGAAAAAAATATTACCAGAAGGAAACATTTAGTAAACTAGTCGAATATGGAGTCGGTACGTTCTAAAAAATGACGAACATATCAAATTCTTTTCAAAGAATCATAAGATGAATCTGTGAATTTTCAAATTTAAAAAATTATAAACGGCGAAAATGGGCTTGCCAAAGCAATCACATCAAATAGCCAGGGAGTAGTTATATAACAATATAAGACCGGTTGGAGATTTAAGTAAATGAAGGATCAGGTACCATAGGTTTACTTGTAATTCAGCTGTATAGGATGGACTCTTAACCTATAACGAAGAACAAGAAGACTCGACATAATCAATAACTAAAGACAGATTATCACCTTAAGCCTTATATTGATAAACTTTGTCTTTTAAATTTTATTTTATTGGTAACAGATTATCGTCAATGTTTTATTTGGAATAAAGAATTTGAAATTCGTTTGCCTGAAGCGTTTTTTTTTTAAATTTTTATGGCCAAATCTCGGTTATTAATGAGAGTAGTGTCAGTGTTTGTACCGTAACGAAACAGTTATAAGAACTTGCACTGACTTTATTAGACTTTAAAGCGTAAGCGACTTTAATTAAGCGTCTTTATCACACTTAAGTAATGCTTAGAAACTTTAAACAAAACATTAAATTACGAAACTTGACTTCAACTGCTATGATTCACACCGGCCTTCTATCATGGTTATGAATAAAAGTGGTGTAATGGGTTCGAGCCGGTTGAAACCAGTTAATAAACATTAAACTTTCAAAGTATCGTTGGCTTGAATTGAAACAAATTCCATTTTAGGCTGCTTAGATAATTTTTAATAAGAAAATTATCACAAAACATTCATTTCCTCGAAATATATGACTTACACCTGTTCATGCCAGTTCTACGTCATTTTGGTACAAAGTCACATGCCACCAGATGGTGGGAGTTAGTGGGGATGAGTCGGGTCCAAGTCTGAGTCACCTGTTGTAGCCATCTTGTCGTTGTGATAAAGTTTTACTTGTGACAAATATCGGGGCCTTATTGGAGAGGCATTGTTGTATTACATTGATATCACAGAGCTTGAAGGTGGTATCCAGCGATTGTATGCTGAGCCACCACTTCGAAAAGTGAGAGGAACATTGTTGGCAGAGGTGATAGACCAGGTAAGAAAATTTCTTTCTCTGTCTCCCTGGTGTGGCAATTCATATTATAAAGTCTGTCGGGTCGTCACGAGGGGGGTGGCTAGTCACCTTAGCCCTAGTGACAAGTGAGGATTGTTTGAGTTTATAACCTGGACAATCATTTCATGACGGCTTTACAACCTGACTCCATTTTTGATAGGTATGTGCCCCGACAGTGCACTATGTTCAGGAGAAGAGGTACACGGTAGGTTATAGGTAGTTTATGTGGTCTTGGAATGACCACGAATTCACACTCGGTATCTGAGGGTAGGCAAAAACCGTCCGGATCCCAAAGGTGAGTGTGAACCGGAGAGAGGCATTGCAATGGGAGACACTGCTGGTAATATTTGCAGGGCCACGGCAACCGTCGTCCGCGAAGGAGAGGTCTCTCCCAAGGAGGTGCTAGTTTTAGCGAGACGAAGGCAGGGATTCCCACTAGGAAGGTGTGAGGCCTGACAACGCCGGACTAGAATATAGCGAGGTTAGGATAGAGAGATGCAGAGGTTTTTCATAAAGAAGAAGTCAGGTTTTCACATGTCCAGCGGGAGCCACGAGCCAGTGATTAGGTGCCAGGAGAGAATGAATTACAGGGCCTAGGTGGCCGCCTTAAGTACCCGGCAATTATTGCCCTTATCCAATAGAGGTCGAGATTGGTGTAACCAATGGGATTCGACCTCTTTGTCCTCTAGGAGGCTGGATGGGGTTGCTCAGGGTCTGCGGTTGGTCCCCTCATGTGTTGGGGTACCTGTGACTGATAGCTGGTGACCGATCTCATGTAACTACTTGGCCCCCACATTTTATTGCTTAACACCTTTATAATGATTTATATTTAGTTCATGTTATTTACATTTGTTTACAATATATATATACAGTAGAGTATAGGGTGATTTATGTTATGTAGTTAGCGGTCGCCACACAGTCCACTGGCGTGTACACAGCACTAAACCAGTCCATATGTTTAAATTTGGCCTTAAGTATTTCCTAAACATTTTTTTTCCTGAAAACCAATAACTTATCATGAGAATTGTAGTCTTACACACTAATGCGTTTAAAAAAACTATTTTTTTTATTTTTGGTACTTTATAAAGAATATATAACTACCAGTGAGCTATTTCGGATTCTACTGTGATAGGCATTGACTGTAACAAGTCTCCAATTCCTCATAGTTCATAGTTATTGTACACTAGCAGCAAAGTACAAGTTACAATATCTGGACAAATACTGCTTTGACCACTCTTATTCGGCTTTGCTGAAGGATTTCCAGACTTCTCATTCTTCGCTTCATTCTTCTCTGCGTCATTCTTTTCCTTATGACGTAGCTATTTTGAGTGATTCAATTTTGTACAACCAGTGATTGGTCTTCGAGCGCGTATCTCTGCTTTGCCATACCCCTTTATTTTTTGTAGTACAGAGCCATGTTGGCAAAAGTATGAATCAGTACAAGCCTTTGCACCGTGTAATCTGGAAACGGTCAATAAACAAGAAATGTACGACAAGGAATGTGTATGTGGTGTGGAAATAAGAACCAGTATTTTCTATTACTTTTGAATTGCATCACTACATCGATGGCGTTAAACAAATTAAACAAGAATAATAAAAAATAACTTCTTTAGGTTCTATGGCCGCGAAAATGAAGAATTAATGTAGAAGACATTTGTTCTTTTGGTGATTAATCAAAGTTTGTTGGATCAATCGACAACAATCATTAGAGTGTTGTATTGACTAGTCATATGTTTCCACTATAAATATATTTGTGGGGGCTTTAGTTATTATTATTATTGAGGTTGGCAAGAAAGTAATTTCGGTTTTTTAGTGGGAAATGAAACTTACAATCGCACTTGGTTGAGTGTGAGGACCAGAAGTTCTATGAATGCGGGATGATGAAGTTACCAGAAAGATGGCAAAAGGTCATCGAACAGAATGGAAGATATTTGACTGATTGAAGTTCATTTTTTGTATAGAAAAAATTAAGTTTTATTTCACACTAAAAATCCGAAATTAACTCTTGCCAATGTCAATACAAAAAAATATTCTGTAATTTTTTAATATACTAAGTTCAAATAATTCAATAAAACATATCTTGTTTCATATTATTCATAAAACAGTACCATAAAAACATTTAGAATTATTCAAACGTGTTTTCTGTGTGTTAGCTGTTTCAAATTTATCACTTTTAGTTAAACGTCGCACGCTATTCAGATTATCTTATTTTTAATTAAAGAACAATCTGATAGACTGGCTTTAAAGTCAAAGCTCAGAATTACCCGGAGCTGTAAAAATTAGATTACACTTTTTCCCGTTCCCAGGAAAAAGGGATAATACCTGGGAAGTGGAGAGGGAAAATCTCAGGAGAGTAATGTGAGCTGTATGTGATGGAATCCCGAGATTTGAGATTTGGAGAGTTAATCTCCCTCGGTGGAATATTTCACAGGAGAGTTTTCCTGTAGTCCTTTTTTTATTAATACGATTATTAAGCCGAAAGCTTTTGACCGAAAGAGGATTTCCACGGGCTGGTTTCAAGTTTCATAATAAAACAGTTTTATTATTCCAATGGCTCGGTTAACAGCAAGGCAACGCTTCGACGTTAAATTTATTACAGCTTTAAACCCAAGAATTAAGTACGAATATACTTATTAGGGCATGAAGACTACAGCCTAGTGCTCATATTGAGCTTGGCAAGTGGTGTGAACTAAAAATAAATTTTGTCTAAACAAAACATTACATAACTTCATGATCCCGCGCTCATAGAACTTCTGGTCCTTATCAGCAAAAAAACTCAACCAAAGTGCGATTTGATGTCATCGTTATTACTGAAATTTTTACCATTTAAGACGTTTTGTATACTTGGAAATAAATGATAATCCGATGGTGCAAGGTCGGGGCTGTATGGGGGATGCGACATCACTTCCCAACCAAGCTCCAATAGTTTCGTACGTGTTGCTAAAGATGTGTGAGGCCTTCCATTGTCGTGGCGGAACCCAAATATCGAGCTTCTTAACAATTCCAAGACGTCTTATATGATTTTCAATTGTTGTGTGTGTGATACATTTAATGATTCGATTCAATTATGGTTTTCATTTTGTCATCATCAACTTGAGAAGGTCGACCAGACATTTTTTGAACCAATTCTGACAAGTGCGTTCTGTTAAACGATGAACACCATTAAGTTCACGTATCTCTTTGCGATCCTTAGCCGCCTTTGTATCGACTATCAAATCTCAAAAGAAAAAAATTCTAACATTGACAAAAGAATAACGAAACAATCATAACGCTACCTACAAGTGCAAACCGAAAGCGCTTTCTTGCCAACCCATGTTACAATAAAGCAAACACAAATTATTTGTTCATTGTAATACTTATATAAATAAAGAGGTTTTGAAATAAAAAAAAAAACTAGTAAACATTGTACTTATTGACGCATTCTCATCAGGCTACGTAGGTAAATAGATTGTCAAACCAATTTTCTTTTTGGTGTATATTCAGGTATCAAGGTTATTTATAATTCATTGATTTTTGTTACCTGGCTACAAAACCAGCTCCTGGAGCATACCTTGTTGTTGTTTTCGTTATGAGGTCAATATGAGTATATACTCATACGCCATACTTCCCTATATCTACATAAGTAAATATCAGATCTAAGTGCGTGAAGTTCTCTCAGAGCCGTGAGGGAAGTGCAATATTGCGCAGTAGCTGACAGCTCCTTGGGACGCTAGCCCACTTCATATCTCCTAGCAATATTTAATCTTCTCTATCGCCACTGTCGATATCGTCTTCAGTCCCCTAGATGAAAACTTGGGTTGGAGTACTGCTGTCAGAGGAACATTTTAAACCGTGGGTGTAGGCTTCATTGATGCATTTTCTGCGCTAGGGACTGTTAAAGGATTAGAACATTAGACAAAATATTATCTCGTTTAAATATAACTTTATTTCGCACTTAATCTTTTATAAATTCTTCTTGTGTTGATTGGTATAGCCGTTCACAGAGAGCGCTTCTAAAGGAACCTTGCTAAAGGCCCAGAGCAAAGAACTGAAAAAAGAAAAAAGCCTTTCTCCACTTGAATCCTTCCAACTCCTTTTTTTTCTTTTTATCTTTCCTTTTTACTAATTCACTCCAAACAGGCTCATCCTGAAATTCAGTCTGGTTCTAATCTCGGCTCCCTTTACCCGGGATTGATAAACATTTACTCACTTGTTAACAGATTGTACAATTTCTGATTATATACAAGAAGAGGCAATTATGAAAATGGTTGACATATTATCATAGGCCAATGTCTGCCATGATTGGATGATTCTCATCAAACACTAATAATATCCAAGATGACTACTTGACAGTAACAACTAACTACTGTGCACGCTGTCAGACATTTGAGACCACTCTCACGACAGGATTAGGATGTTACCCCCGGGGAGAATTGATGAAGCACAGAATTTGCTTTATGCACCTTTGCTTTACAGACGCTGTATCAATATTAGTCATGAGCTTGACGTACAAACTCTAGAATGAATATTCGCAAAAAGAGTCAACAAAAACAAAACAATTATTTATATTCTCTCTCTCTCTCTCTCTCTTTCTGCTGATCTCTCTCTCTCTCTCTCTCTTTTTGCTGATCTCTCTCTCTCTCTCTCTCTCTCTCTCTCTTTCTGCTGATCTCTCTCTCTCTCTCTTTCTGCGGATCTCTCTCTCTCTCTCTCTCTCTCTCTCACTCTCTCTCTCTCTCTCTCTCTCTCTCACTCTCTCTCTCTCTCTCTCTCTCTCTCTCTCTCTGCTGACCTCTTCAACAGACGACATATGGGAAAGATAGTTTCTGTTAGACCTTTACAACGCAAAATGCTCTGAATCTTATGCCCTTAGGGCTCCTAAATAAGCACTGATCTACTGTCGAGGTGTTTGCAACGCGATGCTGACCACTTCCGATCAGCCCCTCCCACGAGCGGCTCGACTTACATCGGGGGTAGATCCGCTAACGAGGCGCTCATTACTCAATGGCTGTGTTGCTGCTATCTGGCGGCCTTCCACGCCATTATCCTCTCTACCTCTTTGGCCCCTGACGTCATTAGCTACCCTAATTGCACTGCCTGTCCTGGGGGCTCATACTCGATTAGGCCCGGGCCTCTGTCTTCTTTTCCTCCTCCCCCCTGTGCTCCTGAGGAGGACGTATAGATGAAGAAGGGTGGGCAAAAACTGAAGTCGGGGGGACGTGGGGGAGGGGCTCGTGGAGGGTTCATTAACTGCTTTGTTTTATCCCGCTTCCTCAATCCCCTCCCCAGGCCGGGAATAATGACGTCCTCGAATCGATGGCACCTGCGATTCTTAGTCCAGATTGTTCTCCAGGCTCTGACCTATTTCCAGTAAACTTTTGTCTCCAGCGAAAAAAGAAACTAAAGTTCTTTTGGAAAAGTAGGTTTCCATGATCTAAAGCTGATTCTTGGGCGAAAACGACCCCGGAGAGCTTGAAAAGAAATATTAACGCAAAAACGATTAGTTGGTCTACGAGTTGGCCCCATACCGTTTAAATTTCATTATAGTGATTTCGTTTGGTTTTTTTGAACTTTCTTTTCAAAATAAAAGCCTTGGGTCTCTTTAGCGATTAATTTTTTTTAAATTTTCATCATTTTACTAAAATTCCGAAATAGAACCACTAAAAATACACTCCTTGTCTTAAAAAAAAAAGTAATCTATTAAAATACCCTTGAACAAAATTAAAAAAAACTCAACAAGCACTGCTGCCTTTCTGGACGTATCTCAAGCATTTGACAGGGTCTGGCACGCAGGTTTGCTTTAAAAGCTCAAAACATATTTACCACAGACCCTTTTCTTAATCCTGCAGTCCTATTTTTCAAACTGCTTCTTCCAATTCCGCTGTGGTTTAGAATATTCTAACTACTATCCCATAAAAGCAGTGGTTCCACAGAGCAGCGTCCCGGGTCCTCTATAACTGATCAGGAATTTCATCCTTCATCTATTTTTCTTCCCTTCTCTTAAGACTTCCGGGCGACGCACCTTCTGCTGAGCACCAGATAAGTTTATTTATACATGACAACATTTTTGCTCATGTGTGACAGTCTTCGAGGTGGATTCTGTCATGAGGATGGAGGTGGATTCTCTAGAAGTAATTAGGTATTAATTTGTATTTGATGTTACCCCTTGAAACCGACCTTTTTATCAATTGTGATGATTTTCCTGTTTTCAAGACGTCATTTGTTGTTCATGAGAAGGTTTCGATATTTTTTTTTTTATCCATATCCCCTTGTTACAAAATTAATATATGTTACAAAATGAAGATTCTAGAAACGAATCTATTTACAATTGCTTCATAATATTTCCTGTAGCTTGGCTACATTTTATACAAATTCTGTTTTCTACTAATAGTGATCTGCATTGTACAAAAGTATACATTAATGGACTGAATTTATTAAAAGTGACGGGGCTCACCTTATTTATCATAGACGTAGAAGTAACTTACATCTAACAATAAAAACTTAAACTAAATCTTAACCTAATTTTTCCCAGTCTGTTGCCATTGATGCGGAAATGTTGGTAGGATAATAGTGTCAAACACTGGGTTTGTCTGGTTTTGCAACGGGTCAAAAAACTATGTATCTGGTGGATTTATTATTCTGTTAGTAAAACTATTTTTATATGTGGTCATACTCAAAACACGTTAAGGGGATTAAACCTATTTAAAGTGTGGAATGTAAATCACATGTTTATGAGCTAATTTTCATCTTAACGATTTAAAAATAAAAAAAGTCAAAAAGCAGTAGAAGGCCTGCAGTGTTCTCCCTCATAGTCCGTCTGTCTGCCGGTGGCATAGACCGACGATAAATACCACTCATTGCCTGAAAAGAGACTCATTGTGCTAGAGGACGGGCGAGGAGGTTTATTACCGCCATGGAAGTATTTACCACTCACTGCCTTCTATATTCTATGTACTGTATACATATGAAAAGGGTCACGAACCCTTCTTTGTGAAGTATACAGGAGGACATTGTTCTTGAAGGACATTATCGGAGGGGCGAGTCGCTGAGGTGGAAGCTGCCCCCGAAGCGTGAAAAGACCACTTCACCGAATTTTAGGGCTGTTGTAGCCTTTGCCGCCGATATCTCAAAGCGAGATTTTAAACCCCTAGTTCGAATTTTAAGCTAAAAGTAATAAAACATGACAAAATCTATTTTTGAATGACCTTCTTTAAACTTCTGTGCTAAATCTTGAAAATATCCCAGAACAATTTTATCGTTGAAACAGTTTTTACAAATGAGTTATTCTTGAGTAGTCACTCCGAAGCCATAGAGAGGCCGTGATTAATTACTTTAGCGACCGCTAACTACATAAGATAAATCACCCTATAATCTATTGTATATATATTCTAAATTGGTTATAATATGTTGAAAATTAATTTAAACAAATGCAAATAATATTACCAAACCATAAGTCATATCAGTGTAAATATTGTACAATAAGTAAACAATAAAAGAGGCAGCTACAAAACCAGCTCAGAGGCAGGGGTCAGGTATAAATTGTCATGGACCCTTGTAGAGGGGCTGGGTCCCTAGTCTAGAACATTCAAGCTTCATCAAAGCCTGCAATGTGGTTGGCCAGAATAAAACCTCGCCTTATTGGCTGGACACGATTAGCCAGAATAAAACCAAAGCCCATTGGCTACTTGGGGCTATATATACCCCCTAGTTTTAGCCGATAATTCATTCACGCCTCGCCTTTGACTGGTACTTGGAACTGCACTGATGTTTCTAGAGTTCATTTCGCTAAAACTAGCACCTCCTTGGAAGAGATATCTTCTTTGCGGACGACGGTCACCTGGGGCCCTACAAACTGTACCTAGCAGTGTATCCCCCAGTGATCCATACTGCCTCTCTTCGGTTCGCACTCGCCTTTGGGATCCGGGCGGAGTTTTGACTGTGTGTGAACTCGTGGTCATACCAAGATCACGTAAACTACCTATAAAGCCTAGCCTGTTCCTCTTCTCCTGAACATAGTGCACTGTCGGGGCAAATACCTATCAAATATGGAGCCAGAAAGTACAGTAGTCAGACCCGTCACCAAGGAATTGTCCAGGTCATAGCCTATTCAACTCTCACTTCGTCACTAGGGCTAAGGGTAACTAGGCAACCCCTCGTGACCACCCGACAATGAGGAAATGGTAAAGTCTAAATTGGTAGAGTTGATGACCGACGAATATCGATAGGAATAGAGATAGAAAGGTTTATTGCACGGATAAGAAAAGAACGGCCAAAGAGGAAGCAGATTTTTAAGACAGGAAATAGAGGTCGGAAGAGCGGGATTCGAATTGGAGGAAGTGCTGAAGGCAAAGAGGTTTTTTTAGCCATGTGGAGGGTAGGGTGCAGCCGTCCCAACTCGGAGTAGTGACGGGAAATGCGACAGGAAGCCCAAGAAAAGTGAATAATATCCAAGAAAATATTTTTGAATATTAAAATAACACAAATATAGGACAAGCAAAAACAACTATGTATGGAAATATCACCGACATGAGTATTCTCGTGAAAAAAATTTATTTTTTTCTCACCAACCCTGGGCTGATTAAAAAGCGAGAGGCAATGACAAAAAAGGCTTATGGTGGAAAAGCGGAAAAACTGCAATAGCCGTCATTCGTAGAATTCAATTATGAAGGGTTGTTTTTGTTTTTTTTCCTCTGCGAATGTATTACCTATGATCCACATTAACTCTATCATCTCAGCGGTTGAGTATCAATTTTGACTTTTATTTCTAAACTTCTTTCTTAAAATTCAAAAAGATATTTTATCAACTTTTAGTTGGCACATCCAAATTCAAATATCAGGGCTCTTGTATTAAATAATTACTCTTAGTGTCAGGATTCGCCAAATCCCTTCCCACGGGCACGTTGCAAACATTAAATATGATGAAATTTCTTGTTTAGCCATCAAGAATACATTAGATTTTTAATTATGCCAAAATCTGGACATACGGAAGGGCGGGATTCGAATTGGAGGAAGTGGTGGAGGCAGAGAGGATTTTTAGCCATGTCAGTTCTGAAGTGGAAGGAAGGGTGCAGCCATCCCAACTCGGAGTAGTGACGGGAAATGCGACAGTTTCTTGGGGAGCCCAAGAAAATTGAATATTATCCTAGAAAATATTTTTGAATATTAGTGCAACCCTTCACAATGGGACAGCAAGAAAGCACGAGGCTAAAAAGACAAGAACTAAACAGACGCTTTGGACAACTGTACAGACTACTTCAAAGGACATCCCATCTCTCAATAGAAAATAAACTACTAATCTACAAAGTTATACTTAAGCCAATCTAGACATTAGGAATAGAGCTATGGGGGACAGCAAAAAAGTCGAACATCAAGCGCATCTAATCCTAACAATAGTAAATGCCCCTTATTACGTCAACAACAAAACCCTTCATAACGATCTTCATATACCCTACATTCTTGAACTCATCCCTTCCAAGTTCATGAAATTCCATAGTAACCTATCCAACCACCCTAATCCCCTAGTCATTGAACTGCACCACTCATCCCTATAAACCTTCTCGGAGACTAAAACGGCCTCGTGACCTGCTCTAAATGCGTAACAGTGGAAGTCCTGGCCTGTTTATCCTATCATGACCTGTGCGTATGTGGCTCTCGAGCTCTTGGCCAGTCTCCAGTCCAGCGTGGGGGACTTCCCAAGACTCCTCTTTCGCACGCGAGGGAGGTGGCAACCATGTGGATTTGGGAGGTCTCTGGGGTGTTTGTAAATACTGTAAGAATGGGCGAGTGAATGAAAATTGTAAATATGGTTTGAATGAGACCATTTATCACAATCACTTATTGCCTAATAAGGCAGATTGTAATTTTAGCACAATAAAGAAGTTTCAAATAATAATAAAAAAATTATGCCAATGACCTAAATAAGAAGTTATTGCATGGAATCACTTATGATAATTATTACATAAAGAATCAACTCCACGTTGTCACAATCTTTAATTCGATGTCAAACTTTTAATAATTTAAATGTAAATCGTTAAATAATAAATCTTGCGTCTTTCCACAATACGGTATTTATTGCTTATATAGAATATAGTGTTTTTTATGTGAATCCCTTTTGATTTATATGGTAGAGGTTAACAGCCAAATTTAGTGGTACAATCTTGGACGGTCTCACTGTAGGACGGCTTCCGTGGGCCAGTGAGGATTAATCTTGAGATGGCTCGGTGGACTAGTTGAGTCGATGTACGGGGGGGGGGGGGGGGGGTCGACCGTCCCTTCGAGACATATTTTTATTTATTTTTAAAATTTTCAAAATATATTTTTCGTTGTTAGTTATTGTTTCTTACTTGTGGTTATTTTAATATTTATTTATCTTTTTTTCTACCTCTGATTAATTTTTTTTTACTGTTTACGGCCGTATCCTTTATTACTTCGCTGCGAGGAATTTTCCAAGGAAAAAAACAAACCCTGAAACCCTTTTAGCGATAGATTTTTTTTGTATCCATACGCACAGTCGCTGATTTCGTAATGTGAGAGCAGTCGGAAAAATTATTTGTTAATAAATACCATATTGTGTAAATACGGTAGATTTATGTTAGTTAATTGCACTAATCATGCTTTGTAAGAATGCACATTTCTTTTATCTATTTCTTACATCATCAGGTAGAATCTCAAAGTAAAATGTTATACCTGAGCTTAAAGGTTTTGAAAAAAAAACATAAGTCCAACCAGTAGACTGTTAATAATTATAAGACTACAGTTTAATCACTACAACGGGTTAAGCTGATTATTTATCATAAGTTGTCTGTATAATGTAATTTAAACAGTTAGTTTTCTCTGTTACTACTTAAAAGCCATTGTTAGCTGCAATTGAGGCAGGGGGTAAAGGTAGGGTAAAGTTAACACCGACAAAACTCAATAGGAGTCTAAAAGTTTTTACACCAAGTAACAGTTTCCTGATATCTAATTTACGTTTACAATACCGTAAATTGTAAACTAATCTTTTTTTCAAATATACCTCAGCAAGGAAAATTTCATTTTAAATAACGAACGAATAGAATTTATTTATTCACAATTAAAAAAATAAAATATTTATTTTTATTTTTTTCCATCGTAGCCCCTTTAAATTTATAGATCCTCAGGCGAATCGATTTACAAATTATTTTTGTATTTCTTGTAGTGTCACTACATTATATACAGGTTTTGTTGTTTCATAAAAATTATATAATGAATAAACAAGTATAATGATATACATTATACGTGACTGGACTGACTAATAAAGGTGATGGGACCTTTTTGATCAAACTTAAAACTAACTTACATACTAATTCGTAACCTAATTTTTCCCCGACAGTCTGTTGCCATCGACGCGGGAAGGGTGGTGGGGTCATAGTGTTAAACACTGGGTTTGTCAGGTGCTGCAACGAGTCAAAAAACTTGACGTGTCTCCGCCGGAATATTTATTTGTTATTCCCAATTGACAAATAATTTAAATTAGCGTATTGCGTTATTTATTCGAGAGTAACACCAAGTAATTGTTATTCATTGGACATTTACACTAATTGTTACAAAAGAACATCGTAAGTTTATTGTTTCTAAAAACGTGCTTCTGTTCGGCAATAGGATGAAAACAATGGGAAATCGGCGTGGCGTGTAAACAAGTATTTTAACTGCAGAATAATATTCTGTTTGTATATAGGTCATTCCGATAGCAGGAACATTGTTTATGATAAATATTGTAATTAAAATATGGATACTTGTTCTGGACTCGACTGGTTCCATCGTGAAATCATATATTGAAGTGACCAGATTATTCACTATAACAAAATATATTTATTAATTTAGACTTTTTTTTCTGGAATGCATTCATTTTCCCTCCCCATGGAAAACAAATAACGAATAAAAAGTTATTCGTTAGTTATATTCGAACTATGCCATCGAATGTTTCTTGAATAAACACAATAAAAAATACTGAGTATTAAACAGAAAAAAATACATAATTTTCTAAGTTAAAACATTATTATTATGTTAATAAATAAATAAAATTCAAATGACAAAACAAAAAATGGCTTGGAACGTTTCAATTTCAATTCGGTTGGTATTTATTTTGTTGAAATCCTTATCGATTGATATTTACAGTAGTTAATGCACCCTTTTCAAATGGTTTAAATGAGAGACTTAAATTAAATCAGATGTAAAATGAACGAAAAAGGGAAGAAAAGAGCCTTCAGTTGCTAAAGAATGTGTGGATAAATATAATGAAACAGAACATACAGTAACTGGTTTTCCACCCAAGTATTTCTTAGACGGCACAGATACAATCATTTTACCTGAAGAATTGAAAAAAGGAAACAATAAAGAAAACTGGATGAATGACAATAAATTAGCCTTAGAAAGAACAAAACTACTTATTTACAAAGTTATACTTAAGCCAATCTGGACATACGGAATAGAACTATGGGGGACAGCGAAAAAGTCGAACATCAAGCGCATCCAATCCTTTCAATCAAAAGTCCTGAGAACAATAGTAAATTACGCCAGCAACAAAACCCTTCACAATGATCTGAATATACCCTATATTCTTGAACTCATCCCTTCCAAGTTCATAAAATTCCATAGTAACCTATCCAACCACCCTAATTCCCTAGCAGTCATTGCACTGCACCACTCATCCCTATAATCCTCCTCGGAGACTATAACGGCAGTGGCCTCGTGACCTGCTATAAATAAGTGACAGTGGGAGTCCTGGCAATGGCCAGTTTCTGTAATCATGTCCTGAACGTCTGTGGCTCCGCTGGCTCTTATCCAGTGACGCGGCTGACGTAGGAGCGTAGGGATCTTCCCAAGACTCCGCTTCCTTCTTCGCACGCGAGGGAGGTGAAAACCATGTGGACTTGGTGGGCCTCTGGGCTGTTTGTATATATAGTATGAATGAGCGAGTGAATGAAAATTGTGAATTGGTATGAATGAGATCATTTATCACAATTACTTATAGCCCAATCAGGCAGATTGTGATTTTATCACAATAAAGTTGTAAAAAAAAAAAAATCGAGAATTTTCACCTCAGAGAGATTTGTCGCGCTGCTTCTACTGGCCTCCACCAAAAGGCTATATTAAGCTACAAAATTTTTGAATAGAGAAGTGATAGTTATAAACTGTAATTGTCGTTTCTTTGCTTAGAGGTAATATTGTCTAAATATTGTGAATAATCGTTAAAATACAATATATAGTGAATAAAATTGCTAACTTTGTTTACAGAGAAACTGATTTCAGTTTATTCACCCCACTATCAATAATTGTCTTATATATATATATATATATATATATATATATATATATATATATATATATATATATTATTTAAGGAACCACGTTGACAGTCAGACAGTCAGGCCTCTAGCTGTACCTGTGTGAAAGTATTGCTCTCTATGAAACCAAAGGACAAGTGAAACGAGCTCCCTTTTGCCAGTATTGAGCCATGTAGCAGTTTTTCATCCAAAAAAAGATGCGGCCGCAGAGTGAAATATTCAAGGCCGGGTCTGTAGATAAAGCCCTTTAGGTGGATAAAGGCTGCTAAAGGCGAGGGGAAGAAACAAAGGGCTCAAAGGCACTCTCATTACACACACGTACTTTACTCAAAGGATGCTCGTTTCCTACTTACAATGTATTCGGCGGCGACACTTCTTGCCCTTCCAGGAGCCGGCTGGAATCTTAACGGGGTCTTTGCAAAGGGCTTTCTTTTCAGAAAGCTACGCGTTTGGCCAGTATGCTGCGTATAAACCACTTTCGAAGAGCCAGTTAAATAATCTTGTAGAGGAGAGTGTTTTAAAAAACTTTATTATGAATATATATTAAACAGTTACAGCCTTAGAACATACTTTATAGAATGCTTAGACACAAGTGGCCTGTCTTGGCCCTAAGTAGGTAAGAAAAGGGATTTTAGGGAACAGGAAGGGGTTGGTTACAAAAAAAACAAGGGTTCTGCTCAAGAACCTTCCAGATTTTATACCATTTCAAAAAAAACTTGTTTTAGCTGCGGAATTACTGAGAGGATTTGTACTTGTCCGTATTTGTAATATTGTAAAACATAACTTTACCGGCGTATCTAAGTTTGGTTTTTTATCGACCAAGTATCCTATAAAAAAAACTATCTATAACCACCGCCTGACATGTGAGGCTGGGGTGCCTCTGCTATCGCCCGTGTACTCTCTAAGGCTCCGACCGTCCGAAAGATTCCGGCAAAATAAACCCCAAAAACAAACAACTATGTACAAATAAATTAAAAAAAATCGTCTAACAATTTATTTAAATATTAAATGATAATAATCGCGTATAGTCGAAATGAATATTGAATTCCGAGATTTGTAAGCATGCTAAGGAGGTATTAGGGTGAACCATGCCTGATATTAGGAGGGAGAGAATTCCAGCGAGGACGTGAAACACAAATAAAACACGAAAAAGTTTCTTTTTAATCGATTATTTTTAAGATTTTTCAAGCCGTAGCTCAGAATAAGAACCCCTCTCTCTGGAGTAGTTAGTAGTTAGAAAAACTTACTTTAAAAATAACCCTTTAATTAACCAACCTCTTAACCCCTTGTTACAAAATTAATATATGTTACAAAATATAGATTCTGCAAACTTTCATTATATTTCCTCTAGCTTGCCTACATTTTCTACTAATAGTGATCTGCATTGTACAAAAGTATAATGATGTACATTACACATTAATGGACTGAATTTATTAAAAGTGATGGTGCTCGCCATATTTATCATAGACCTAAAACTAACTTACTTCTAACAATAAAAACTTAAAATAAATCTTAACCTAATTTTCCCCGACAGTCTGCTGCCATCGACGTGGGAAGTGTGGTGGGGGTCATAGTGTTAAACACTGGGTTTGTCAGGTGCTGCAACGAGTCAAAAAACTTGATGTGTCTCCGGCGGATCGTTCCAGTACTCCTCGAATTATTATCAAATCAACTCCAGCTCCAGCTGAGATAGAACAAAATAAAAACTAGTTTATAAAATATTTATTCATTTCATGGTTTTCAGACAAATCTTCGGAGAGACTTTACGTTTGATGTAGTTTTTTATATTTCTACAATAAAATAAAACAAGGCATTTCTCACTTGGACCGGTGCTATACCGGAGAGTCGATTACGGCCGAGATCGGGCGAGATTTTTTCATTTTATTATCTCAGCATATTGGGTACTGTTATAAAAAAAAAAAAATAAGATCGTTTTCTCCAAGGATTCCATCTCTTTATGGCATGATATGTATTTTATTACCAAAGAAAAACTCTGAGTGGTACGCCATTTTAGTTTTCCCTACCTGATCCATTTTAAAGCTACAAATATTTAACTACTTTTTGGTACAGATGTTTTTCTGATGTTCATAAAAGTGAGAAAAAAAATTGAATCGCTCTACAAAGTAACTATAAGAAAATAATTAATGATTAACTGTCAAATTAAACAAATTACTCACTAGATCCCAAATATCTAGCCTCTTGCTCTACAATTAAATTGAGTTTAATTTAGAGAACAAGTGATGTACCTATGACGTAACAGGCATGTAGTAAATAACCCTCCTTACATAATATATCGAGGTCGGGAAGAAAGTAATTTCGATTTTTTAGTACGAAATAAAACTCATTTTTTTTTCCTATACAAAAAATAAACTTTAATCAGTCAAATATCTTCCATTCTGTTCGATAACCTTTTGCCATTTTTCTGGTAACTTCATGATCCCGCGCTCATAGAACTTCTGGTCCTTATCAGCAAAAAACTTGCGATTTGAGGTCATCGTTATTAGTGAAATTTTTACCATTTAACAAGTTTTGTAAACTTGGAAATAAATGATGATTCGACGGTGCAAGGTCGGGGCTGTATGGGGGATGCGACATCACTTCCCGACCAAGCTCCAATAGTTTCGTACGTGTTGCTGAAGATGTGTGAGGCCTCGCATTGTCGTGGTGGAACCCAAATATCGAGCTTCTCAACAAGTCCAAGACGTCTTATATGATTTTCAATTGTTGTGTGTGATACATTTAACTGTTTTGCAATCTCTCGCACAGTTATATGACGATTCTATTCAATAATGGCTTTCATTTTGTCATCATCAACTTCAGAAGGTCGACCAGAACGTTGGTCATCTTTCAGTGAACGACATTTTTTAAACCAATTCTGACACGTGCGTTCTATTAAACAATCAACACCAAAAACTTCACATATCTCTTTGAGAGCCTCAGCCGCTTTCTTGCCTTTATGAAAATAAAAAAGTAAAATGTGCCGAAAATACTTATTATTGAACATCATGTTAAAACTGACCGTAAACTGACAGTTGGTAAACAAAATTACACGGAATTTCTTTCTATAGCAATCTAAAGGTATCGATTACCAAATCTCAAAAGAAAAAAATTCTAATATTGACAAAAGGATTTATCGTAACAAAAACATACGCTATCTACTGTTGCAAACCGAAATCACTTTCTTGCCAACCCAATAATAAATATATTTATATACCTATTTTGATATACGTAGTTATATACAATCATATAAAGAACCATTTAGATAATTAATAACGAAAGGGATCTTTATTCAGTTACTTTATTCCAGGGGATATTGAGCATTATTTTTATAACTATACGAATTAATTATTGTAATTGTTTTTTAATTATTTATTATTGATTAATTAGTTCGTTATTAGTTAACTAATAAAGTTTATAATATATATAACAAGCATAGAATTTGAAGTGAACATGTGATAGGAGCCACTAGCGGCCCCCCCAACACACAATCCTGCCTACCCGACCAGAAGCAGATAACGAATCTCCCCCCCTCTACTGTATTGTCTCTCTCACAGAACATGGGCAATACACGATTACATAAATATACACACGCCCCGTGGTTTGATATATACATGTTTTCATGTAGCATTGTTCCATGTTTCAGGTAAGGCCCTACATTTCTCTCTCTCTCTGTCTCGAACGTCTGAAGATTACAGTGAGTAGTTTTGTATTTAGTAGTACGGTTGTATTAAACCTATATATTACACTGTGTTGTAACCTCGCTGTTGAATTAACGTAGCAAGCTAAAATTGTTGTTCAATTTTGAATACTCTGAGATATTCACAGCTATTTTTTTCTTGAAATTATAAACATTTTTTTTTTTAAATTAAAAAATTGTAATAATAATTGGAACTGCAGAGTTAGGTACTTATTCGATAGTACGACCTCTATCTTTCAACTATGTCATAACTAAACCATTTCAAATACTAATTGTTTGTTGCCTTGGAAACAAATGGACTGCCGGAATTTCTTCGTAACTTAGCCGAAGAGTTAAGCTCGATTCTCAGCTGTGGCTTCAAAATATTAAAAGTGCTTGGAACGAAAAAAAATTGCAAAGTCTTAACCTCAAAATGTAACAATACTCGCTCCACTACTCTCTGGAATTCTCCTCCTCCTAATATCTGATTTTAAAACACTCCGATTGCAACAGCTCCTTTTACTTCTATCCTAAAGAAGTAGCAAACATCTATTTAAGTGGTTCAATTTCGAATACTCTGAGATATTCACAGATTTAATTTTTTTCTTGAAATTATTAGTGACATTTTTTTTTTTTAAATTAAGAAATTGTTATAAAAATTTATCTTGGAACCGTAGAATAAGGTGTATTAAAAACACACAGAGTTAGGTACGTATTCGATAGTACAACCTCTATCTATCAACTATGTCATAACTAAACCATTTCAAATACTAATTGTTGCCTTGGAAACAAATGGATTGCCAAAAAAACATTCAGAATTTCTTCGTAACTTAGCCGATGAGTTAAGCTCGATTGTCAGCTGTGGTTTCAAAATATTAAAATTGTTTAAAACGAAAAATAATTGCAACGTCTTAACCTCTATATTTGAACTATGTCATAACTAAACCATTTCAAATACTAATTGTTGCCTTGGAAACAAATGGACTGCCAAAAAAACATTCAGAATTTCTTCGTAACTTAGCCGATGAGTTAAGCTCGATTATCAGCTGTGGTTTCAAAATATTAAAATTGTTTAAAACGAAAAATAATTGCAACGTCTTAACCTCTATATTTGAACTATGTCATAACTAAACCATTTCAAATACTAATTGTTGCCTTGGAAACAAATGGACTGCCAAAAAAACATTCAGAATTTCTTCGTAACTTAGCCGATGAGTTAAGCTCGATTATCAGCTGTGGTTTCAAAATATTAAAATTGTTTAAAACGAAAAATAATTGCAACGTCTTAACCTCTATATTTGAACTATGTCATAACTAAACCATTTCAAATACTAATTGTTGCCTTGGAAACAAATGGACTGCCAAAAAAACATTCAGAATTTCTTCGTAACTTAGCCGATGAGTTAAGCTCGATTATCAGCTGTGGTTTCAAAATATTAAAATTGTTTAAAACGAAAAATAATTGCAACGTCTTAACCTCTATATTTGAACTATGTCATAACTAAACCATTTCAAATACTAATTGTTGCCTTGGAAACAAATGGACTAACAAAAAAACATTCAGAATTTCTTCGTAACTTAGCCGATGAGTTAAGCTCGATTCTTAGCTGTGGTTTCAAAATATTAAAATTGTTTAAAACGAAAAATAATTGCAACGTCTTAACCTCAAAATGTAACAATATTACTAACTCCACCAATCGCTGGAATTATCCTCTTCCTAATATCTGATTTTAAACGAGTATCAATCAACCTTGTAAAAGAGTTACAGCTAATATTGATTTCTTTATTTTTACTAGTATTTTACATTTATTTTGCATTTAAACAAAAATGGATATTTTTTTATTTGAGTTATACCTTTTAATAATTATTATTTTATTTTTTACCCTATGTGATGTATTGTTTATTTTTTGTTTAATGTTGTAAGAGTTTGATTTATTTATTATTCAATGCGATATTTTGTAACGTGTATTAATTTTATAACAAGGGGATATAAAAAAAAAGAAGAAGAGGTTGTTAAGAGATTGGTTAATTAAATGGTTCCGCATTTGCTAAGTAAGTTTTTCTAACTAATAACTAATTCAGAGAGAGGGGTTCTCAGCTGTGGCTTGAAAAATCTTAAAAAGAAACTTTTTCGTTTTTTATTTATTTTTCACGTGCTCGCTCCACCACTCTCTGGAATTCTCTCCCTCCTAATATCAGACATGGTTCATCATTGGGTACCTTCAATACCTCCTTAGTATGCTTACTAATCTTGGAATCCAATATTCATTCTGACTATATGCGATTATTATCGTTTAGTATTTAAATAAATTTGTAGACGATTTTTTTTGTAATTTGAAGTAGTGCACTCTTGTTTGTATTAAAGTGATCTATTGTTTATTTGTTTGTACATTGTTGTATTTATCGGCGAAACAATATATAGATTTTTTCAAATTAATAATATATATTATCTAAAGTCCTGCTTTAAATTAAAATCACTCCTCTGAGACTTGTGACCTACACATGTTGAAGGATGTTTTACACATACCCACTAAACCTCCGGGAAGAGAATTAAAACTGAATTATTGGCTCGGGTTGGTTTCGCCCACTTTAACGGGGAGATCTGGGAGTGGAGGCGATATTGAAGGCGAAGTTGGAGAAACATTTAAAATTCCTATCTGCTTGAGGGGGGGGCTTTGTGAGGGGGTCCGTTTGAGTAACAAATTGGACCTTAAAGGGTAGTATAAAGGGCAGTTCTTCTCCGCCCCCCCCCCCGACCATCGACATGGAGAGAAATCGGGTAGGGAAGTAACCACCTGCAAAGGGAAATAGGGAGCAATTATCTCCAGCTGAGGTTTTGTTGACGTTCATGTTGTGACCTTTGGGCAGTTTAATAATCTTTTGTTGAGGAGAGTCTTTTAAAAAACTTCATTATGAATAACAATCATAACACTTGTACATATACAAATATTAACCAGTTACAGCGTTAGAACATACTTTAGTGAATGCTTAGGCACAAGTGCGGGTGTCTTGGGTTGAGGGAGCAGGTAGCCAAAGGGTAGGATTTTTGGAAAATGGTACTTACAAAAAAAAGGGGAACCATATGTCTCAACTGTGGCACACGTTTCATCTGAAAATGTAAGATATAACGAGCATTACATAAATGGGCTGTATGTATGCTTCTTGTTAGCATTGGAAAATCGATCCCATCTTTTTGAAATATCAAAGGAATATTCAACAACATCGTACCCTCATTAAGATGTGATAAATAGAAATATACAAGCAGAGCTGTTTTTTTTTGTTATCTAGACGGTTCAAGAAACAAAATTAAGTGTTTACAATAAACCCAGACCCCGATATAGCATCTCATAACCTTCAAAAACACCTTGATGAGATTGAGTATTGGTGCTACCAATGGCGGATCAATATTAATTCAAAATTCTGTATATGTCCGACATAGTACGGTATTTAGGCTTCAATTTCAAACAAAAGGCTGACATGGAACCCACACACGAGGCTAAACAGACGCTTTGGACAACTGTATAGACTACTTCAAAGGACATCTCTCAATAGAAAATAAATTACTAATTTACAAAGTTATACATAAGCAATTCTGGACGTACGGAATAGAGCTACGGGGGACAGCAAAAAAGTCGAACGTCAAGCGTATCCAATCCTTTCAATCAAAAGTCCTGAGAACAATAGTAAATGCCCCTTATTACGTCAGCAACGAAACCCTTCATAACGATCTTATTATACCTTACATTCTTGAACTCATCCCTTCCAAGTTCATGAAGTTCCATAGTAACCTCACTCGTTACACTGCGCCACTCATCCCTATAATCCTCCTCGGAGACTAAAACGACAGTAGTCTTGTGCCCTGCTATAAATATACGTTACAGTGGGAGCCATGTCAACTTGTTTTTTTTAATTCCATTCTTCTTCCTGTGTCCGGAATTTAGGCTCCCATGTCGACAAAAACCTAACGCGGAACCCACACACGAGCATAAACAGAAAAGAACTAAACGAAAATAAATTACTAATCTACTTATACTTAATAATATTTGGTACTTAAGCCAATCTGGACATATGAAATAGAGCTATGGGGGACAGAAAACAAGTCGAACATCAAGCGTATCCAATCCTTTCAATAAAAAGCCCCGAAAACAATAGTAAAAGCCCCTTATCACGTCAGCAACAAAACCCTTCACAACGATCTTAATATACCTTACATTCTTGAACTCATCCCTTCCAAGTTCATGAAATTCCATAGTGACCTATCTACCCGCCCTAATCACCTAGTACAGTCATTGTACTGCACCACTCATCCCTACAATCCTCCTTGAAGACTAAAGCGGCAGTGGTCTCGTGACCAGCTATAAATACGGGACAGTGCGAGTCCTGGCAATAGCCAGTCTCTCTAATCATGCCCTGAGCGTCTGTGGCTCTCGCGCTCTTGGTCAGTCTTGCCTGCAATTCGAATCCCACGCCGATTCCTGCGTGTCTTCACATCTTAAATTATTTATTCCGTTCAGACGCAACTCACCGGGACCAATAAAATTTCTACAGATTTGAACTAAAATTTGAATACTTGGTCACTATCGATTCCTACTAGATATATTAGCAATCGCTATCTGGTCGGCAGTGGTGATTAGGGGCAGGCTAAAGCCGGTTTATCTGCTTCTATAACCCACCACCAGCCGGTATATCTGGTTCTATAACCCACTACCAGCCGGGATATCCCGTATCAAACTCTCAGGGATAATCGGATAATTGTTTGCCTGTGTGGATTAACACGGATCATGTGGAGCCTAATGCATGTAATAGGGGGGGTGGTGTTATCTCTCGCAGAGGCTGATATTATCGTCTTAAGTCTCCTCCCCTCCCCTCTAGTCTGTCCCATCTGATAAGAAAGTGATCTTCACGACGTCTGAAATTTTAAAGGGTTATTCGAAAATTAGCTATTCGTTTGAGAAATATCAGCAAATATAATAATAATGTATCAATTATAAATATATTTATTTGGACGTATACATTAGTAAAGGATACAACAACAACTTTATTATGATAAAATTACAATCAGCTCATTGGGCGATAAGTAATTGTGATAAATGTTTTCATTCAAACAATATTTACAATTTTCATTCACTCGCTCATTCATATAGTATTTACAAACAGCCCAGAGACCTCCCAAACCCACATGGTTGTCACCTCCCTCGCATGCGAAAGAGGAAGCGGAGTCTTGGGAAGTCCCCCACGCTCCTCCGTCAGCCGCGTACCCGGATACGAGTCAGTGGAGGCTGACAAAGAGCGCGAGACGCTCAAGACATGATTGGAGAAACTGGCTATGTCCAGGACTCCCACTTTTTCGCATTTATAGCAGGTCACGAGGCCACTGCCGCTTTAGTCTCCGAGGAGGATTGTAGGGTTGAGTGGCGCAGTGTAATGAATGTGCTAGTGGATTAGGGTGGAGGGATAGGTTACTATGGAATTTCATGAACTTGGTTGAGGTTGAGTTTAAGAATGTAAGGTATATTAAGATCGTTATGAAGGGTTTTCTTGCTGACG
Source organism: Acanthosoma haemorrhoidale (assembly GCA_930367205.1). Taxonomy (NCBI): domain Eukaryota; kingdom Metazoa; phylum Arthropoda; class Insecta; order Hemiptera; family Acanthosomatidae; genus Acanthosoma; species Acanthosoma haemorrhoidale. Next base: position 4,156,649 of record OV884012.1, read on the forward strand.
TAATAAGGGCATTTACTAGTATTCTCAGGACTTTTGATTGAAAGTTAGTAAAGGATAAAAAAAAAAATACACATCCTTCGCTTGAGTCTTTGCTGGATAAACTCACCTAGAGATGCCACCTCAAGATAACACTGGGCTGCAAAAAAGAAATTTGTTAGGCTCTACATTTGTAGATCAGATTTTTTTTTTAATGCGCAGTTCTACAGGAAATGTGCAGTTCGAACTCAATTTTGTGCAGTTCTAAATCATATAACGCAGTGGCTACAACTATAGTTGAGGTTAGTTTGTGAGTTCTCGCCGTGCAGGGTAGATCGAAGTTGGCCTACCATGATACTTCTGTTTAGGGAAGATTTATCATTAAGTTAACCTAGAACCTAATGAAGAGAAACTAGGAAATCAGCAATGACGAGAAAAGGCAGCCCTTTGAGGGAACAGGTTGAAAACTTCAAAAGAAAATGTTTCTTATTTAGGTAAAGAACAATACAACGAAATCATAATTCTCTCTAAAATAATTTAGAGCTATGAAAGGCTTTGAGGTATAAAGTAGAAAGGGGGGGGGGAAAGTTACCTTGAATGATGAATGGAACAGGTTCAAACGATGAAGAGTTCTACTTTTTTAGAGGGACGCATCATTCATGATGGAAAGAAATGTATTGAATGATGAAGCCACATCTGGATAGTTGATTTCCCTTGGTGTTTACAGTCCCATTCAGCTAAAAATGTATTCAGATTACACAGAGAATATATCCCGCGGTGTATAGGTTAATAAATAACAAAATAAACTCGAATACATTGAAGGCTTAGTAACACAAAAAAACAAAAAAACACTGTTTTTCCCGTTTCAATCTCCATAACAACAAGTAAATACGAAGAGTAGTAATTTCATTTTATTTCATATCGTATAGTCAAGATTAATAAATTGTATATGACAAATAAAATTTTATTACATAAACTGAATTATTTACACGTATTGATAAAGTAAAGAAACAATATTGAGAGGTGGTCAAAATTAAATGATTTTGAAAATAACACTTGGCATAATTGATAGATAAATGATATTTTCATTTTAAGAAATTGGACAAGACTTTTGAGTGATATAAAACTGCCGAGGTTGGCAAAAGAGTAATTTCGGTATTTTAGTGTGAAATAAAACCAAATTTTTTCTATACAAAAAATGAACTTAAATCAGTCTGTTCGATGACCTTTTGCCATATTTGTGGTAACTCCATGATCCCCGCGCTCATAGAACTTCTGGTCCTTATCAGCAAAAAACTCAACCAAGTGATATTCGAGGTCATCGTTATTACTGAAATTTTTACCATTTAAGAAGTTTTGTAAACTTGTAAATAAATGATAATCCGATGGTGCAAGGTTGGGGTTGTATGGGGGATGCGACATCACTTTCCAGCCAAGCTCCCAACCCAAATATCGAGGTTCTTAACAAGTCCAAGACGTCTTATATCATTTTCAATTGTTGTGTGTGATACATTTAACGTTTTGCAGTCTCTCGCATACTTATATTTGAAACATTTCCTGAATATGGGTTTTGTTAAACAATCAACATCATAAGATGTTAATAATGAACCTCCACCGAGGATTCCCACATCCCTAACTCCTCTCACACCACCTTCAATCACGTACGCCTAGTACAAGGTTCCTTTTACCCCAAATATTTTATATTTTTCCCACATCCTAAATTCGACCTAGAGAGCTTCGGGAGGAAAAAAAAAAAAAAAAAAAAAAAAAAAAAATCAACATCATATACTTCACATATCTCTTATATATCGAAAATGCTTATTTTTGCACTCCATGTTAAAACTGACTGTAAACTGACAGTTGTAAACAGAATTATACGGAATTTCTTTCTATAGCAACATAATTGGTATCGACTACCAAATCTCAAAAGGAAAAAATTCTAACATTGACAAAAGAACAACGAAACAAACCTAACGCTCTCTACTGGTGCAAACGGAAATAACTTTCTTGCCAACGATGTTCCATTCGACGATATTTAATTCCTGAAACACGAATGTGGAACTTTGAGGGCTTGGATTTGAGAAATGTTACAAGTTATCAGAACGGATTAAATTTAAATTGCAATACTTTGACTGAAACATAACCATATTAGTAGGAACTGTTTAATTTCCTGATGTATATATACTCGCTTGTCATAATAACGAAATACCCTCATGGATCCTTTGAAAATTTCTCGTTTTCATTTCCAAATCCAATTCGGCAGTAGACCGTCCCATCTCCAGGAGATCTGTCATACTGAGATTGTCTCTTCAATTCATTTCTCTCGAAGTGTCTTCATCTGTTGTCTTTCTCTTCGTCTTCTTTCTTAAGAGGGCATTCATGGATTTTTTCCTACTGGTTTTTGTTGAAAAAAAAAATGTTAACAAACTGGGGTTTGTTTATCGTTGTATGTGTATTTTTAATTAATTATCGATTGGTACCCCAAGTTCATAGTATACTCAATATAATAGGAATGATTTTTGAACTTCGGGTACTCAATAGAATATTCGTACGAATGCTCCATTGAAACAGGGACTGATTGTCTCCAGTCATATTAAATGATAATGAAGAAGAAAATAAGTTTTTTATGTCTAAACATAAATAGAAATGGTTTAATATATTTTCCAAACTATTTAGGTCACCTCGTCTCCATGCCCAGTTAAGGCAGCAATCCCCTTCTTCTGTGCGAAATATTTCCTAGGATCATTCATTTTTCAAACCATCTATTCTTATCTCTAGAAACAGGATTTCCGTCCTGTAAAAATCCGAAAGGTGTGAAGTGAAAAAACTCAAAATGTGTACACTTCTATAAATAACATGACTAAATTTTTTGTTTAATTTATGATATTAAAACATTGAAAGGTTATTTAACCTTGTTCGAAACAGATTTAATTCGAAAAAAACAAAACAATTTATTTCGTCTAAAAATAAATAATAAGCGATGCAGGAAATAAAATTATTTACATATTATTGGCATATTAAGTACAATATATTTTACACTGACGTGCACCCTTTGCTTGGCGTGCCATCGGTGAGTGAGTTCATCCGCCGGAGACACATCAAGTTTTTTGATTCGTTGCAGCACCTCACAAACCCAGTGTTTAACACTATGACCCCACCACCATTCCCACATCGATGGCAACAGACTGTCGGGTAAAATTAGGTTAACATTAAGTTTTTATAGTAAGATGTAATTTAGTTTTAAATTTATGATAAATGAGGGGAGCCCCATCACTTTTAATAAATTCAGTCCATAAATGTATAATGTACATCATTATACTTTTGTACAATGCAGATCATTATTTTGTATATTAAAATTTGTATAAAATGTAGCCAAGCTACAGGAAATACAATGAAGCAATCGTAAATAAATTCGTTTGTAGAATCTATATTTTGTAACATATATTAATTTTGTAACAAGGGGATATGGAACAAAAAAAAAATATCAAAAGTAATTATAAAAAAATTTATTGAAAAAATTAATTTTTAACACTTCCATATAAATGTACAGTATTGAACATTTTCAATTTTTTTCCCATAAAATTGTCAGTCAATTTTTTTTAAAAATTTAAAAAAAAGGAACGTTCCACATCAAGCGAAATTATCGGGGAATTTTTTTAGCAGCCTTCTATAACAAGGTTCCTGGTGTAATGGCGTCACCTTCAATCTTTTTCCCGTTAATGGATTCATCGAGTTGTTGTAAGCGAAAGTAGCAAGCGTTATTTTTTTCAATCACTTAGTAAAATTTTTCCCTTGTTTTAAATTTTTTTCAGGCTCTCTGGAACAGTTTCGAAAATTTCAATCTGTGAATTTAAGTTGAAATTTCTGGATTCCAACCTTTTTTTTTTTTTTTTTTTTTTTTTCTTTTTCTTTTCTTTTTTTTTTTTCTTCACAGCCCCTTCAAACTTACAGGCAGCTATATACAATTACAGATCCTCAGGCGAATCCATCTACAAACCACTCTGTATTTCCTGTAGCATCACTACATTATATACAGGTTTTGTTATTTTATAGAAATTATATAATGAATAAACAAGTATAATGATATACATTATACGTGACTTGACTAAACTGACTAATAAGGTGATGGGGCTCACCTTCCATTCCAGGGATTCCATGGGATTCCAACCAACAGTAGGTGTGGTTTAAATTGCCACATTATAAATTTCTAGATAAAAAAATAATAATTTCATTTCTGCATAGAAATTTAATTTTTTTGTTTTAAAATTAAAAAAAAAATAATAAATTATATATAAAATAATAGGTTGTGCAATTTTGTGTGATTAAAACCGGCTTCGTGCAATTAGGCTAAAAAAAAAACACTTTGGTATTTTGTATTTTATTTGTATTGTGGACATATTGTTGGTATTGTCGTTGATGTGTTAAGGTGTTTAAGCTAAAGTGTTGGTCTAACATCACTCCAAGGTATTGTAAACCACCCTACTGGCATTGAAGTGTTATTTGTAAATATCGCCTCAATTTCACATTTACGTAGAAGGTTTTGCTTCATTTTGTAGCACTTACGGCAGTTGTAATTTGCGTGTGCTTAAATAAAAAACAACGGCAGTCTTGTCATCCTGCTCAGACCCCGATACAGCATCCCATAACCTTCAAAAACACCTTGACGAGATCAAGTATTGGTGTAACCAATGGCTGATTAAAGTTAATGAAGCAAAATGCTCCCACATTACCTTCACTCTCTGCCGCAAGTCTTGTCCACTAGTTTATTTTAATTCGATTCCTCTCCCTGTATCCGAGACAGTACGGTACTTAGTCTTCCATCTCGACAAAAGGCTGACCTGGAAGCCACACACAAGGCTAAAAAGACAAGAACTAAACAGACACTTTGGACAACTGTAAAGACTACTTCAAGGGACATCCCATCTCTCAATAGAAAATAAATTACTAATCTACAAAGTTATACTTAAGCCAATCTGGACATACGGAATAGAGCTACGGGGGACAGCAAAAAAGCAGTAAAATAAAAAACACTTTAATAGTTTATGGTTTTGGAAATAAGTATTAGGGTCGAGTCATAAGTAATATCCGTATTTTTATCAGACATTTATTTTTCTCTCATTAAATGACGTTTTTGCGATTGACGAGTGAAGGACGCTTTTCATGGAGTTTCTCTTACACTCTTTGCAACTGCTGAACGTATCATCATTCCTTGACAATCCCACCATACACACAATAAAATCTTTTTGGCATGGATGTTTGCTTTCGGATCTGGTAGGAGTGGTTGATCCTTATCAAGCCACTGTCTTTTGCATACTATATTGTCTTAGGTAACCCATTGTTCATCGCCTGTTACAATCCTGTTTAAAAAAGGCTAAATTTTTAGCCGTGAGAGCAGACTTGTGGCGATTGACATGCGATCTTGTTTATTCCGTTCACTGAGAATGTGAGGTGCCCACACACCTAACTTGCTAACTTCCCTGATTTCTCCAGGTGGCGGTTAACAGTTGATTGTGATGTATTCAACCTTTCTGCTAAACCTCTTGTTGATTGACGTGGGGTTTGTTCCAATATTGCCTTTAAAAGGTTGTCGTCAAAGTCGGAAGGAAGGACGTCCCGCCTTCGTCTTTTAAGGTCGTATCTCCAGAACGGAATTTCATAAACCAATTTCTAACTGCCCGATCAGTTATTAGTCCTTAACCATGTACACTGCATATTTTTTCAGCTGTCGCCCTAGCACTATTGCCTTGTTAAAATTCCCAAAGCATTACATGACGAATATGTACTTTTTGACTCTCCATTTCAGAGGTTAAAAAAACAGTTGACAAAAGACTTACTGAAGCCTCGTCTATATAGAGAAAACAAAAACTTGTTGTCATGGTAACTCATAGCGGGTAGATACGTACATTAGATTCTATATAGCTGCATCGGAAGTTACTTATGACTCGACCTGATAACAGTGAATTATTACCCTAAATTTCTTTATGGTGTTTTGCCTATCCGGCCTGTTGCTACAATCGGGCCCTTTGAAACTTCCCACTCAGGCTACAAGGACACCTTGGCATCGAAACAATATCGATCCACCACAAAAGCACCCTTTGTATATTTAGGGCCAATATCGGCAACCCTTCTCCTTATATTTGCTAACGGCGCTGTGGTTAGTGTGCCTTAACCTTAGTTAGTGACCGCCACTAAAAGCCTCCTACAACACTAGTGGGAAATTGTGCTCAGTGGTGTCAGTCCGCCCCCCCCCCACCCCATTCTGTTGAATGCTTAACAGCCTCCGTCCTGCCTGAATTTTTAACAGCGGCGCCTCCCCCCCCCCCCGAGTAGGATTTAGCCTAACTCCGTTAACTCTTCCTGGTTAATTATTCACAGTTCCCAGTGACTCTCTCCTCTCACTCTACTTAATTTCCTCCGACCTCAGAGTGGTGCTATGTGCTCTGGCGCGCTTTGTCCATTGATCCTGTAGTTCCTGCCACCTTTGTCGGGCGAGAGGACCGTTTCATCCTGCCCTATCCTGTTTTTTTTTTGATTATTTAAAAAAATAATTCATTGCAAGCTCACGAAGGGACTGAAGTTCAGTCAGCAAAAGTCACTATCTTTTTTTTTTTATTTCTTTGGTTTACTTTCATTTCCTAAGACTTCACGCAAATGAGAACAAAAGATGACTTCATCCAACCAAGGTCTAATTTTCAGGATTAAATGGGGCCATAATTAACTCTGAGAATTCCTAGAGACTGTGTATATTGTACAGATATGAAGTCAGGATGATTTTACTCTTCAGACTGTCGTCAATACTTCCTCGGATCTTATTGTAGCTTAATAAAACCCTGATACTTATTTGATCATTTCAAATTTAATTACTCTAGTGACTGCTAACTAAAGATAAATCACCCTATACTCTATTGTATATGTATTACTAATTGGTTATAATATGTTGTAAATTAATTTAAACAAATGTAAATAATATTACCAAACCATAAGTCATATCACTGTAAATATTATAAACAATAAAAGACGCAGCTGCAAAACTAGTTCAGAGGCCCCTGCAGAGGGGGTAGGGTAGCTCCTGGGGCTGGGTCCTGGTCTAGAACATTCATGCTTCATCCAACCCTGCAATTTGGTTGGTAAGAATAAAACCTCGCCTCATTGGCTGGACGCGATTGGCCAGAATAAAACCCCATCCCATTGGCTACTTGGGGCTATATATACCCCCTAGTTTTAGCCGATAATTCATTCTAACTACGGCTCTCTGGACTGGTACTTGCAGCTGCACTGATGTTTCTTGATTTGGCCTCCTCATTTATGAAAACCTCTGCATCTCTTTTTCCTAACCTCGCTATGTTTTAGTCCGGAGTTGTCAGACCCCACACATTCCTAGTTGGATTCTCTGCCTTCGTCTCGCTAAAACTAGCTCCTCCTTGGAAGATTTCTTCCTTGCGGACGACGGTCGCCTGGGGCCCTACAAACTTTACCTAGTAGTATCTCCCCCAGTGATCCAGACTGCCTCTCTCCGGTTATTACTCACCTTTGGGATCCGGACGGTTTTCACCTACCCTCAGATACCGAGTGTGAATTCAGAGTCAGATAGTACAGTTTTAAGACCCGTCATGAAGCAATTGTCCATGTCATAGCCTAATCAACCCTCACTTCGTCACTTGGGCTAGGGTAACTAGGCACCCCATCGTGGTGACCCGACAATTAATTTTCCATGTTAAAAACCGACAACTACCTGGATTGTCTGTTTCATGTCCAATAAAGGAGCCGTGTGTCCTGCATATATCATCACATTAATATGTGTTCCTCGAACCTGTATACACACTTCTTAAAGGCTGGATATTCCAAGAGTGTGTTATCATCAGCTGAACTTGACCATAGCTGAATTCAAACCTCAGCTCATAATCTGCCTTATGTACTAGACCAGTGTTTCTAATGGTTGATTACCTATCTTCATAACCTAAAAAATTGAATACCTTGCAAACAGGGGCTGTTATATAATAGGGGTACCGGAAAGTAATGTCGTTTTTTTTGCATTAAATTCAAACAGATAAATTGTTAACAAGTTTTTGTTTTTGATCAATGACGTAATCACCCTCGTTATCAGCAACCTTTTCCCATCTAGTGTGCAAATTTTCAATGCCTGATCGATCAAAAGCAATTGGTTTTTGATCTAAATGTCTGGAGATGGCATTTTGGACATTATCCGAATTTTGAAATTTTTTGCCACTTAGAAAATGTAGCGATCGGAATAAATGGAAATCCGAAACCGGCGAGTATAGTGGTCGAGGCAATACCTCCCACCCCAATTCATTAATTTTTTCCAGGGTTCTTGCAGAAAAATCGCTGGGTAATTTTCAATTCAAGATTGATTTACTCGATTGTTCACTGTAAAGATCTGCATTCACAGTTTTTCCAGGTATCAGCGATGAACGACTCCGCGAATACTCCACCGAACACACAAAAGCGCCTTTTTGGAGTGTAAACCTGGCTTAGCTGTACTTCGTATCGTTTCATGCGGAGAGAGATTTTTTGATTATCATAGACGATCCATTTTTCATCTCCAGCCTCACCCACAATACTCGCCCGATATCGAGCCTTCGGATTTCCATTAATTCCGATCGCTAAAAATTTGAAAATTCGGATGATTTCCAAAATGCCATCTCCAGATATTTTGCACAAAAACCAATTGATTTTTATCGATGAGGCATTGAACACTATTTGCACACTAGATGGCAAAAGGTTGCTGATAATGAGGGTGATTACATCATTGATTATAAACAAGAACTTGTTAACAATTTATCTGTTTGAATTTAATGTAAAAAAAAAAACGACATTTCCGGTCCCCCTAATATTACACTAGCTTTTTACTTGTTGTGCTTCACCCACGTGGAAATATCACGCAATTTTCATTTTCACCCACCCATCTTCAAGTTTATGTTCACTACCCAAAAACTTGGGCTTAAATGTAATCATCATGTACTTACTGTCACTAATCAGCTGAGTTAAGTCACTGAAAACTATGGATTCAACACTATTCTTTTTTGATTGTTTGTATGTCACCCCCTCTCCTCGGAGGTGTGCTAGTGTGGTCTAACCTTTAGTTATTTTCTTAATTTGGCGTTAATCGCTCCAGAAATTCCAGAGTTACATTGGAACATATAAACGTAGACAAATAACTAAAATTCCATGTAATGCAGATTAGCTCTCCTATGCAAAATTATTGGATCATCAATAAATTTTCACAATGACGATAGATCCTGTCGGGTCGCCACGGGGGGGTGCCTTGTTACCCTAGCCCTAGTGACAAAGTGAGGGTTGATTAGGCTATGGCCTAGACCATTGCTTTATGACGGGTCTTATTACTGTACTGTCTGACTCCATATCTGATAGGTATGTGCCCAGACAGTGCAAAAAGAACGTATCGAAGAAAAAAAAGGTTAAAAGCTTTTAATCTGTCTAATTAACATTGCGTAAGATTTGTGTGATCATTTGATGAGTTTTAATGATTTTAGTGTTAATTAATATATATTAAACACTGGAAAAGTTTTAAGAAACTCAGGGTCTCCTTGCTTCTTCGCCCGGACCAGATATCTTGATGTTGTCCTCCCTCGTAAAAATATCTCATGCAGTAACCCTTCTGGGGATTTGTCCGGACCACATAGAGGTGGGGTTAGTGCAAATATTTCCCAGCGAAGCCATGCATACATGCACACATCCGTATGTACGGAGGCAGTAATGCCAATATTGGCTGTGTCTTAGTGTGAGGCTGGAGTAGGCTTACCTGTTTGTGCATGTTATGTTTGCTCACCTGGGCAATCACATCGAACCAGGGTTTCCAGGGCGTCATTACGACTAACGGACATTCCAAATTGTGGCGTAGCATCTTTTTACGATTGTATCGCGTTGTAATCACATTAAAAATACATAAGTAAATGGTATTGTAGCGACCGCTAACTACATAAGATAAATCACCCTATACTCTATTGTATATATATTGTAAATTAATTTAAACACATTTAAATAACATTACCGAACCATAAGTCATTGTAAATGTTGTAAACAATAAAAAGACGCAGCTGCAAGTAAATTAGTTAGAGGCTGGGAACCCTCACCCTCTACCCAGAGCAGGTAGAAGCAACCCGGACAAGGCCTGAGTAACTACGAGAACGAAGGCCACCACATACTGGGCTGTCATTGGCCACAATAACGAGTCCCATGATTGGGTACTAATGAGGGACGCCAACTATAAATAGACCCGGGTTTTTGCCTGTAAATCATTCTCACGACGGATCTCTAACTGGTGACTTGCGGCTGCACTGATGTCTCAAAACTTGGCCTTCTCATTTATGAAAACCTTTGGACCTCTCTTCCTAACCTCGCTAGTTTTCAGATCCCACACCTTCCTAGTGGGATTCTCTGGCTTCGTCTCGCTAAAACTACCACCTCCTTGGGAGAGAGCTCTCCCTCGCGGAATACGGTTGTCGGGGCCCTACAAATTTACCTAGTAGTGTCTCCCACGGCAATCCAGTCTGCCTCTCTCCGGTTCACACTTGCCTTTGGGATCCGGACGGTTTTCGCTTGCCCTCAGATACCGAGTGTGAATACGTGGTCATTTCAAGACCCCACAAACTATCTACACTACCTAGCCTATACCTCTTCTCCTGAACATAGTGCATTGTCGGGGTACATACCTATCAGATATTGAGTCAGATAGCTCAGTAGTAAGACCCGTCATGAAGCAATTGTTCAGGTCATAGCCTATTCAACCCTCACTTCGTCACCAGGGCTAGGGTAACTAGGCACCCCCTCGTGACGACTCGACAGCTATAAAATATATAAAAACCTTATCTCGCAGGGGAGACTTTTTAAAACCCAGCTGTTACATCGTTCCTTAAAAGCAAAATTAGAATTTTTCTAAAAATTACGTCGTTTTTTTGTGCAGGAGGGGATTACGTTTTCGATGTTTATCTAAGTGTGAGTGGGGAGGGGGGGGGGGATAAAAACTTCGCCTGAATTATTGAAGTGTCTTGATGTTAATGAAACTCCACTTGATGTTATACTCTGACAGGCAAAAAATTGCATCCCCCTGATTTTTTCATGTTTTCATCTAAAATATTTCTGCTTTGGATTGGTCAATTTTTTTTATGATTAAATATGTATTTTTTTTCAATTAGAAATGTCAATACAGACGATAGTAACCCATAAGCCTTAATTCAATTAAAGGACTGTCGTTCCCAATGTTTACTTTCCATGGAATTAAAAATGTTTATTCAGTGTCATTTGCGTTCTGGTGCAGCAAATTTCTTAGTTTTCTGCTTCGATGTTTTAATTTTCTCAATTTTAAGTTTAAAAATGCCTCTTCGTGCTGAGGATGTTGCACGTGGTGTGGCACTTATTGATGATGGACGTTCCATTAGATATGTAGCTAATGCCATCGGAATTCCCTATGAAACTCTACGAGACGCCGTCAGGCGTTTTCGAGAAACTGGGTCTTACCATAGAAGGGCCGGTTCTGGACAGTCTAGGGCAACAGAACCACAGGATGACCGGTTTCTTACTTTAAGAATTTTACGAAACCGGCACCTTATTGTTGTTCAAGCGATTCATCAGCTCCTAGAAGTTCGAGGTGTTAAAATTTCTGAACGTACTGCTTGGAGAAGATTAAATGAGTATGGACTAATGGCTTTTCGCCCAGTAAGAGGACCAGAATTGACTAGAACACATTCATTGGACTATGAACGAATGGTGTGCTGTACTTTTTACAGATGAATCTAGATTTGGTCGACGATCTCCAGACGGGTGTGAAAGGGTGTGGAGAAGAAGAAATGAAAGGTATGCAGCCTGTAATTTCACCCAGAGCCAACCTTTTTAACGTGGTTCCTTAATGGTGTGGGTTGGGATTTTAATGGAGTGCCACACAGAATTGGTTGTTGTTCGAGGAGGGTCTTTGACGGCCACTCGCTATGTAGATGAGATTTTGGAACCTTACGTGTTGTATATCCTCATCGAAATCAGCGATCATTCATTTCTAATGCACGATAATGCACGTCCACATGTCGCTTGCATAGTACAGACGTTCCTTCATCAGCACGACATTGAGGTCTTAGCCTGGCCAGCACGTTCCCCAGATTTGAACCCTGTCGAGCATTTATGGGATAACCTCAGAAGACGAAAATGAGCGCGTTCAGCACTTCCTGATACACTGCAGGATCTTGAATGGGCTCTTCGGGAAGAATGTGCTAACCTCCAGCAAAGGGACATTTCCCGACTGGTGGGAAGAATGCCGAGGCGTCTTCAAGAAGTAATAAAGGCAAGAGGAGGAAATACGCGCTAATAAATGATCCTGTCATTAATTTCTTTTAGGATAAAAATGGTTATTTTTCAATTTTTTTTAATGTTTCTTAGCAGTTCACATTTTGATTTTAAA